>CM076584.1:1520460581-1520847989 GCA_034641835.2 Pinus albicaulis
TGAGAATACCTACGAAAAGGGATTTGCTAGAGTTTTATTTTCGGCTTCTTTTCAAACTCTCTAAACATGAAAATATACTTATTTATTCATTTTTTAGACTCATTAAAATATAAATGACATCAGAAATTGTCACCATGATGTTACTGCATTCCTCCTTCCTAGGGCTCGTAAAATGTACTAGGATGGATTTGTCCGAAGGAAAAACTTATATGACAAGCATATGGTATCCTCTTCAAGTTTGTTAAAAAATAAAGAGGTACTCGCCATAAATGGTGGGGGAAATGGAAGTTATTCATCAGTTGTGTCGGCAACATGTCACTCTTGAACATGACACTTATTTGCAGTTCGTGTCAGGTTGGGATACCTTCACTCCGTCACTTTGCCTCCATGGGTTTGGGAAATTCGTTTTCCTCTCATTCGATTACCAATCTTGTCAACATGATCTATGATCCTATTTGAGTCAAATGCTGCCAAATTCCAGAGTTGTGTCACTGATATGTTCAAGAGAAAATCCTTCTACAGTTTGTCATTCCAAGATCCTCTATTTTAGTCTTCATTAACACTCATATTACATTTTCTGTTTCGTGTCGATGATGTGGGATTCATTATGACCCTCCTTCGACAGATATTTTCCTTTTGACTTCAGCTCATTATCCAGGAAGTTGATCTAGAGACTCCTTTCTGGTACCTTAGAACTTGCATGCCCTAATGACAAGTTCTTCGCATTCGACGATAGGTTCACATCATTGGCCTTCGATCGGGTGATTCCACGAGTTTTTGACTCCAACTCCTTATTCTCATCTCGTGGATTGTATTGTTTGTACCTTGAGAGACATTGTCATTATTGGTGGTTTCTCTCACACCTGTTAAAAATTTACATCATTGAATGGTAATCATGAAATTTTCTTGCATGTTTGACTTCAGCTCATTTATTCGCATGCTTGGAATTGTACTTGATTGGGTTGTGATGGAGCGTAGGACCCTGGATTTTATTCTCTAGATTCTAGGTTGTGAGGTGATATGATTTGTTTATGATTGGATACATGTTTCTTTCAGATGGTTGGATGTGACCATACCATGAGTCTATATGTGATCCTTCTCAGATGGATGGCTGCGACCATACTGTTGTCACTCCATAATTCCGAAGGCTGAAGAAATAACTACAGAGAGAAACATCAAAGTGCTTTGGAATCCAGGACCTAGCCTTCCTAGATTTAGAGAAGGCTCTCTCTGTTAGATATATCTTTGTTTATAGGGGAATTTTAGGTTAGCTATTAGTGCATAGGGGTTTGTTGGAAGATTTTTGGTTGAGGCAGTAGAAGGGGGGCCATTGGGCTATGGAGTCAAACAGGTGAAAATAGATTCAAATGGATGAATAACTGAGGTTAGGTACAACCAGGAAAGCTAGCCATGTCAATGGATCTTAACAGCTTATGAAATGGAAAGGAGGAGGAGATTAAGGTTCAACGTAAACGTAGAGCAGACCGTCTCTGAATTTTGAATTTAGGTCTCAGAGGAAAACATAAATACTGTTTCAAGATTGAGCAGGGTGTTGTCAATCCTAGAGACATCCTTGAGTTGTGAAAGACCAGTGCCTATGACATCTTATACAACAAGGAGCATATGATATAACCAGGACAATTAGCAGAACAAGGCTCCTTTTATATTTCTTGTAAACAAGAAAGTTAATTTGAATGGGACCAAAACTTTCAGAAACTTGACACAGGGAAAGCAATACTGCAGAGGCAAGTTTTGAAACTCTTAATACAAATGTATTAGACAATTCAAAGGCAGCTTACTGTAAAGAGGGCTGAGTTCTAAAATACCTCACAGAGATGAATAATCAGAAGGTGTTTACTGCGTATGAAAGATTGAGATAATAATAACTATCATTGGGATGATATCCAGAGACAAATATCAACATGTAATGGGCTTACAAACTTAATAATCCATACATGAAAATAGCGTTTTAAAAATAACATCCCATAGAAGCTAATATAGCGGAAGTATGGTTGTAGTGGAAAATGAAACAGTATATCACGCTTGAGCCATATTTAAAGCGCTTGACTGATTTTAGCATGAGTATCAACTAGGATAAATTCATACCAAAACCAGTGAGCCACTCACATTCCAGAACATGATACCAGAGAAATGGATGAAAATAAGATAAGAAATTAAGCTATGACATATAGGATAAAGTTACGCACTGTGAAGCATAAAGGCCAGAATCCTCATTAAAGATAGAACTCCTCATCAGTGAAACCCAACGGGCTCTGTACATTCATATAAAGTTCCACAAAAATGCATATAAAATTCTCTCACAGCATATTTTTCTGAAAATACGGAACCTTTTTTTTCTTTAGTTATTGCTTATATAGAAGCCTCAGAAACATGAGCGAGAAGATATTTTTGGGAAAAATATCTTCCTCGTGTGCTGGTAAATAGTTTGAGGTCTCCATAAAAAATAACCAAAATTCATGATGAGGAATTGGGGCATCTCATCATTGAAAGCTAGGCTCACGACCGTTTTAAACAAAATATTAAACAAAAGTTTCTGACAGAAAGTAAAATGCAGGAGTGGAAGGTGAATTCCACTCGAAACTTGAAAGTAACAAACTAAAATGGAAGTAAAAGGCCACTAGGTCCGAATCATTAATTGATGATGTTCACTGACGAGGTGGAGTTGAGGCGGTCGCTGTCACAGGTGGCGGAACGTTGGCTGATGAGCTAGCGACCAGGTTGGCATAATCGGTGCATCTCTGCTGACTATTTGCTGCAGGTTCAGACATTGCTGTATTTACTTTATAGTATGGCTGAGGGGTCTTTGTTAGGTCGATATCGGACCTCTGATATTTCTTTGGAGTCCTTTCTGGCTGTAAATCTCTCTGTTCTGCCTTCTGGAATTGGTGAACTAGATAGAAATTCTGCCGGCCTCCATACTCCATAACTGCTGGTTCTGACAGTCTTTAAGAAGCTTTTGTCAGTGTAATTAACTGTTTCTGGGCTCGAGGAGGCATGGAGGATTTAATGGGAAGATGTACTGTCTGGAGAAAGACGTCCTGCTGATATTAAACACAGATATGGTTGTTTCGTGTGCTCTTTAGTCTTCCCACTACGTCCTTTCCTTTTAAATAAGGATTAACACATATAATCTTCATTTTCAAGCTTTAATCCCTCAAATCCGTCTCTGCTGATTCACCTGGCTGCTATAATGGCCTCTTTGTGTTTTGAATTATGATGACTGTGATTATGGAGGCAGAGTGAAAATTCCACTCTGTAAAAACCCTGCACCATGAAACAAATCAATTATAAAATCTAGGGTGGTGGCGGAAGAATTCTTTGGAGGCCTAGAATGGTGGTAACTGGCAATGGCAGAGAGCGATTCAATTAAGACCGTCAGATCAATAACAAATCGACGGTTGTGATTGCATTGGAGGATTGCGATCGGGGGATCGGAGGGTGTCACGATTTAAAAGTTCCGATTGATGACGGTGCGATTGAGTGCCAGCCGTTCGATCTAGAATAAGATCGACGACGGAGATCAAATCGATGGGGAAGCAAGGTGGGGTGATGAGTGAGGAGCAATAAGATCTAGACCATTGGATCCCGAGAGATCAACGGCTTAGATCAAATCTGGGATTGGCCAATCGGGGGATCGGAAAGGCAGCACAACAAGAATTTCTGATTGCAATGGGAGCGATGGTGTGATGGCTGTCCGATCCAACAGTGAATTGAAGGTGGAGATTAAAATCGGAGGATCGCAATCGGGGGAGTATGGTGGGCGGCACACTTTAAAAGTTGCGATTGCGATTGGAGCAGTGTTGTGATTATGTGATGCAATTCGTGCTAGACATCGGATCTTTGTAAATCTACGGTCGAAATTTCCGTGGGAGTTCATATAACGAAGCCAAATCACATCAGGGATTTTAATTTTAACAAAGAAATGCGCTCGCCCAAAATCTCTGATTGCGATAAGCACCTACGTGCTCAGTGCCTGGCCTCGACACCCGGTCGCATGGAGGGGAAGTGGTTAAGGGGGTTGGCCTTAAAGGGGCTAAGCCTGTTACATGAGAAATATGGCCTTTTGGCCTACTTCCAATGCATTTTAAGGCCAAAAATGGGTAATGGTAGAGAGGAAAAGGGGTTATGGGATAATTTAGAGGGTAAGTGGTGAATTAGAAGGGGAGAAAAGGTGATGAAAATAGAGGTTTAATGGGAATGAGAAAAGATGGAAAGGGAGGTCTTTTGGGAATTTTCTTCACAAATAGAGAGGCTTTAAAACTGGGAACAACAGTAAGGATTTATCAAAGGGAAAGGGACAAGGAGGCTTCAAGGGTGATGTGTTTTCAGAGGGAATGCACTCCTTGAAAGCTCAAGGACAGTTTAACCCCTTGCTTGCTTGTCAAAAAATTAATAGAGGACTAACATGATCAACATTGGCTCCACCTGGGGATGACACGTTCATCCCTGGGTGTGTCGAGAGCTTCGCAGACCACCTATGTCATCAATTTTTACAAACAGGAAAAATAAACCTATTCTAATTCTACCCTTATTACTCCATGAGACCAGATTAAACTGTTGGTCTCACATTTTCTCTACCTAAACTACATCTGCTAAGATTAAACTATCTAGTAGATTTATTCTCTACATTCTAAAACAGAAATTGAAAAACAACCAAGCCAGGATTAGACTGTCTGGCTGCTGAACTTTGCAGAAATTAAAACAACTAACTACATGCTCACAAACTGAGCTTTATTGAGCTTTTCCTACCTACCCTACTTTAACTGGACTATTTACAAGTCTAGCTTACAAACATTGTCTTCCAATGCAACCAGTCCATCAAGTGATCCCATTGCTGGTCTGTTCTGCCCAGCTCCCTGAGCACGCTGGATAGGTAGGGCTGCTCCCACTCTTTATGTTCTTCGTTAGCAGCTTCAAAAAATTTTCTTTCTGTCCACAACATGCTTCTCAAAAATACCTTTGATCCTTCCTTAAATGTTTGCAGGAAATGAGCATAAGGATCATGAAAAGATACCTGGTTATGAATATTTGGCAGGCAGGTTTCAACCAGGATCTCTTCTTCTTCCACTGGATTGAGAAGAAGACTCTCTTGGGGTAGAGTTTCTCCTTCATCTTCTGAACTGGAGGACTCATCGTACATTGCTGCTGAGTCCTCTTGGAGCTCTGACATGTTTTGCGCTGCTGGAGAATTTGAGCTAATCAGGGCCTCCATATATTCTGCCACAGGATCAATGAACACATGATGTACACTTTTTTCTTTCAGGCCTTCCATGACTGGTAGGCTGTCTTTATCCTAGGCCGCTTTGATTTCTGCACCTTCCACTGCATTTTCAATGTGCCTCTTGAGAACCGGATCATCTTCTTCTTGTACTCTAAAAGGCATTGAAATTTATTCTTTCTTAAGGGGAGGGAGACTTTCCAAAAAGGCTCTCGGGTCTCTGAACTGATATGATTTTTCTTGTGAGTTCAGAAATTCGATCTCAGCTTCATATCTTTCAACCACCAATTCTAGAATTTTTTTCTTAAGCACCGGTTTGAAACTTGAGCTGAGAAGAATAGCTCGTGGAAGGTCCTCCACTTTCAATTCTACCAACCCACGTGACATTACATCTCGACACTCTACTATGAAACTTGGATGCATTTCTGCAAACTTCTCAGAGTCTTCCATTGGTGAAGTGGCTTGGTCTTTAGCATGGATGATGTTGTACTGTGACATGGTCTCCCAGTGGAGTCTTGTGAAACCAAGATAATCAACGGCCTACTGATCACCAGTGGAGTCTTTTAATCATTTAGGAACTGTGGAGTCGCCAAGGTGAGGGATCTACAACTCTCAACTCTTCATGCTCACCTTTCTGAAGAGTGAATAAAGAGGGATTTAAATTTTCTCAACTTCGATCCTCAGCAATGGCGCCAAAAAGATGTTTTCAATCCTAGAGACAACCTTGAGTTGTGAAAGACCAGTGCTTAGGACATATTATACAGCAAGGAGCATATGATATAATCAGGACAATTAGCAGAACAAGGCTCCTTTGCTATTTCTTGTAAACAAGAAGGTTAATTTGAATGGGACCAAAACTTTCAGAAACTTGACACAGGGAAAGAAATACTGCAGAGGCAAGGTGTGAAACTCTTAATACAAATGTATCAGACAATTCAAAGGTAGCTTACTGTAAAGAGGGCTGAGTTCTAAAATACCTCACAGAGATGAATAATTAGAAGGTGTTTATTGCGTATGAAATATTGAGATAATACTAACTGTCATTGGGATGATATCCAGAGACAAATATCAACATGTAATGGGCTTACAAACTTAAGAATCCATACATGACAATAACGTTTTAAAAATAACATCCCATAGAAGGTAATATAGCGGAAGTATGGTTGCAGTGGAAAATGAAACAATATATCATGCCTGAGCCATATGTAAAGCGCTTGACTGATTTTAGTATGAGTATAAACTAGGATAAATTCATACCAAAACCAGTGAGCCACTCGCATTCCAGAACATGATACCAGAGAAATGGATGAAAACAAGATAAAAAATTAAACTATCACATATAGGAGGAAGTTACGCACTGTGAAGCATAAAGGCCAGAATCCTCATTAAAGATAGAACTCCTCATCACTGAAACCCAACGGGCTTTGTAAATTCATATAAAAGTTCCACAAAAATGCATACAAAATTCTCTCACAGCATATTTTTTCTGAAAATCCGGAAGCTTTTTTTTTTCTTTAGTTCTTGCTTATATAGAAGCCTCAGAAACATGAGCGAGAAGATATTTTTGGGAAAAATATCTTCCTTGAATGCTAGTAATTAGTTTGAGGTCTCCATAAAAAATAACCAAAATTCATGATGAGGAATTGGGCCATCTCATCATTGATAGCTAGGCTCACGGCCGTTTTAAACAAAATATTAAGCAACAATTTCTGACAGAAAGTAAAATGCAGGAGTGGAAGGTGAATTCCACTCGAAACTTGAAAGTAAAAAACTAAAATGGAAGTAAAAGGTCACTAGGTCTGAATCATGAATTGACGATGTTCACTAACGAGGTGGAGTTGAGGCGGTTGCTGTCACAAGTGGCAGAACGTTGGCTGATGAGCTGGCGACCAGGCTGGCATACTTGGTGCATCTCTGCTGACTATCTGCTGCAGGTTAGGACATTTCTGTATTTAATTTATAGTATGGCTGAGGGGTCTTTGTCAGGTCGATATCTGACCTCTGATGTTTCTTTGGAGTCCTTTCTGGCTATAAAGCTCTCTGTTTTGCCTTCTGGAATTGGTGAACTGGATAGAAAGTCCGCGGGCCTCCATACTCCATAACTGCTGGTTCTGACAGTCTTTAAGAAGCTTCTGTCAGTGTAATTAACTATTTCTGGGCTCGAGGAGGCATGGAGGCTTTAATGGGAAGATGTATTGTCTGGAGAAAGACGTCCTGCTGATATTAAACATAGATATGGTCATTTCGTGTGCTCTTTAGTCTTCCCACTACGTCCTTTCCTTTTGAATAAGGATTAACACATATAATCTTCAATTTCGGGCTTTAATCCCTCAAATCCATCTCTAATGATTCACTTGGCCGCTATAATGGCCTCTCTCTGTTTTGAATTATGGTGACTGTGATTACGGAGGCAGAGTGAAAATTCCACTCTATAAAAACCTTGCACCATGAAACAAATCAATTATAAAATCTAGGGTGGTGGTGGAAGAATGCTTTGGAGGCCTGGAATTGTGGGAACTGGCAATGGCGGAGGGAAATTCAATTAAGACCATCAGATCAGCGACAGATCGAAGATTGCGATTGCATCGGAGGATTTCGCTCGGGGGATCAGAGAGTGTCACGATTTAAAAGTTCCGATTGATGACGGTGCGATTGAGCGCCAGCTGTCTGATCTAGAATAAGATCGACGACGGAGATCAAATCGATGGGGAAGAAATGTGGGGCGATGAGTGAGGAGCGATGAGATCTGGACCATTGGATCCCGAGAGATCAACCGCTCAGATCAGATTGGGGATCGGCCAATCAGGGGATCAGAAAGGCGACAAAACAAGAAGTTCTGATTGCGATTGGAGCGATGGTGTGATGGTCGTCCGATCCAATAGTGAATCGACAGTGGAGATTACAATCGGAGGATCGCAATTGGGGGAGTGTGGCGGACGACACACTTTAAAAGTTGCAATTGTGATTGGAGTGGTGTTGCGATTATGCGATGCGATTCACTCTGGCCGTCAGATCTTTGTAAATCTATGGTCGAAATCTTCGTGGGAGTTCATAGAACGAAGCCCAATCGCATCGGGGATTTTAATTTTAACAAAGAAATGCGCTCGCCCAAAATCTCCGATTGCGATAAGTGCCTATGGGCTCAGCGCCTGGTCTCGGCACCCGGTCGCATGGAGGGGAAGTGGTTAAGGGGGCTGGCCTTAAAGGGGATAAGCCTGTTACATGAGAAATATGGGCTTTTGGCCTACTTCCATTGGATTTTAAGGCCAAAAATGGGTAACGATAGAGAGGAAAAGGGGTTATGGGATAATTTAGAGGGTAAGTGGTGAATTAGAAGGGGAGAGAAGGTGATGAAAACAAAGGTTTAATGGGAATGAGAAAAGATGGAAAGGGAGGAATTTTGGGAATTTTCTTCACAAACAGAGAGGCTTTAAAACTGGGAACAACAGTAAGGATTTATCAAAGGGCAAGGGACAAGGAGGCTTCAGGGTGATGTGTTTTCAGAGGGAATGCACTCCTTGAAAGCTCAAGGATATTTTAACCCCTTGCTTGCTTGTCAAAAAATTAATAGAGGGCTAACATGATCAACACAGGGTACCCCATGGTAAATCCTACACAAAAATTTCTTTTTGCAGTAAAGAAAGAACAACAATATGCGAAAACAGGAGAATAAAAAATTACATGGGAAAACACTGCACCATAGATCATAACAAAAGAATCTGGAAAGAAACATCAGCTTTCATTCATTTGATTATAACTCAAACCTTTCACACTTAAATTTTAAAACCTGCAATGTGTGCTATACGATGGTTATATCGCAAGTTAAAACATTTAACTTGCGGGCGCTTAAAAGGTAAGTTTAAAAATGTGAGAAGTGCGAAATGCGATGCGCTAAATGCTGGAAAGTTCGAAAAGGTGAAAGGTAAGGAAAATGCGAAATACAAAGGTTTTCATGTGGATTTGGTAATGTATAAAGGTTAGATGGGTCCCACCAAATCGCATCGATGAATTTTTATGCTTCAGTGATGAATTAAGAGGAAAAGGTTAAAACATGTGGGGTGAAAAGTGCGGACAAGAGGTAAGTATATGAATTTTAGTGGGTGGGTGGAGGTATAGCATTAAGACTTCAGACTTAGATATAAGTGGGTTTATAATGGGATAAGTTCGAAAGGTTATGTATGTGGGTCTCGGGGTTTAGACGGGATTTAGGGCATTGGAGTCCAGAATTAAGAAAAATTAAGGGTAGGAAGAGGGTAGATGGAATGAATGGGGCCGGTATGGAGTTTTCTCACCATCACACTTAATCAACAACAATTTCCTCTTGCAAATGAGCTGAAAGGAAGATATATTCATTTGATGCTCTTGAAAACCAGGATCTTGCTTTATTTTTCTGAAAATAAATTATAGACATTGAATATTATTTTCAGTAATGAAAAATCTAAGCAATAATCAGTCACCTGGTGATACTATGAAATACAAGAGTCTAACAGTGGCTCCAGCTGGGGATGGAAGCTCCTTCAGGAGGTGTCAAGAACACTGTAGACTACTAGCCTGATCCATTGGGTTGATCCCAAATTTGAAACTTAATTTTCTACACAACCTTTGTGGCTGATAGTCTTCAAGCTAAAATTAAAACTCTCTGCAAAAATGAAGTCCGGAACACACTTGAACTGAAAATGAAACAACATTCTGGAACTAAAGCCAGAAAAATTCTCAGAGTACTGAGCTTATTTTCACACCTACCTACCCTACCCTACTGAAATTTACTGTTGTTCTAAATGATACAATAATGCCAATGTAGCCAGTCAAGTAGTAGCAGAAACAGATGGACAACTTGACTATCTGTCAGGAAAATCAGCAGTATAACTTGATTATGTGTCTTCATAACCAAAGTTATAATATGAAATGGAATCTACTGATGTAAATGACCCTTATAAAGAGTACATGTTTGAGCATTTGAGCTCAGAAGAACCTCCATATACTCTGTTATAGGATCAATAAAAGCATGATGTATGATATTTGCTTCTAGGCCTTCAATGACTAGTTGAGTAATTGTGTCCTCAATATTAAACCTTGAACCCACATCTTCATTTTGGTACTTGAAAGCACATTAATAATCTTCATTATGTAAGTCAAGAGGTAATACAATTTCCTCTTGCTTAGGGGAAGGAAGATTTTCCAAGAATTCTTGAGGATCTCGGAAACTATAGGACTGAATTTTAGAAGTCAAAACTTCAATACCATCTTCATATCATTCAAAAAATACCTCCAGAAAACATATTTTAGCTTCAAGACTAAATTTTCATGATTTCAAAATGAGAAAGATGCCCTCTAGAAAAATCTTCATCAAGCTGAAATTCTGATAACTGATTCCCGAATGCATTTAAAACTTCACAAGATAGAAGGTATGCCACAAACCTTGTCATCTTGTTCCGTAGAAAATCTGGTCAACATGTTGTGGAGTCGCCATGAATGCTAAAAAGCTGGGTTCTTTGAATCATGGAGTCTCCAGGTGAATAATGCAACCTTCTTGTGTCTGGTCACTCTCCACCATCAGTAATTAGATCTGAACTTTGATGAAATTTCTGAGGAAGATAAATTTCGTCCCCAGTATGGTCGCCATTATGTTGTCACTCCATAATTCCTAAGGCTGAAGATAGAACTGCGAGGGAAACATCAAACCGCTTTGGAATCCAGGACCTAGCTTTCCTATATTCAGAGAGGTCTCTCTCTGTTAGATATAGCTTTGTTTATAGGGGAATTTTAGGCTAGCTATTAATGCATAGGAGTTTGTTTGAAATTTTTTGGTTGAGGTAGCAGAAGGGGGTCCATTGGGCTATGGAGTCAAACAAGTGCAAACAGATTCAAATGGATTAATAACTGAGGTTAGGTGTAACCAGGAAAGCTAGCCATGTCAATTGATCTTAACAGCTTATGAAATGGAAAGGAGGAGGAGATTAAGGTTCAACGTAAACGCAGAGTAGACCGTCTCTGAATTCTGAATTTAGGTCTCATAGGAAAACATAAAATACTATTTCAAGGCTTTGTAGGGTACCCCATGGTAAATCCTACACAAAAAATTCAATCTGCAGTAAAGAAAGAACAACAATATGCGAAAACATGAGAATAAAAAATTACATGGGAAAACACTTCACCACAGATCATAACACAAGAATCTGGAAAACAACATCATCTTTCATTCATTCAATAGAGAGTTCTTACAACCAGCTGAGTCTGTTACAATGGTTTTTCCCTTCCGGGCCTCCTCTTACTGCTAATGTATACAATATTTATATAAAAACTTAAGTCCGTTCCTCTGTTTGTTACAATGATAGTTCTTAATTAAAATCAAATTAAACCTTTGCCAAGTGGAAACATGCAGGCGGTGATAAGATAGTTCGGCCATAACATTAGCTTTAGCAATCCGTTATTGATTATAGAGTGAGGAAGAAATTGCCTCTCAGGATCTCGAGGAGACTATGATGGAGTAACACTTTGAATTGTGGAACCTCGCAGATGGTGATAAGATACTTCTGGCCAAGAAGGTAGAGGCAGCAGTCCGTTCTAATCAAAATTCAGCTTTGTCTGATGCCAAAGAGGAAAGAAAGGCTCTGACACCTTGGCTCTTCATCTTCAGAAAAATGTTGTTGGATTATTAAATCGATGAGGTGCTTGGATCAATAGCTGTGCTGATGTGTTCGTTGCCCCTTCGGTTTTTGATGTTATGTCACAATTGGTTCTGCACAAATAACCAAATCGACCTTTTTTGTCTGTTTCCTTGTGACGTTTAGCCTCGCTCTACCTTTTGCTCCTTGTCGGGTCTTATTCTACCACAAGTCCTTTTGCCGTGTTTGCCTATTTATTCATAAAATGGTGCACAAACCTCATATTCCTGGACCTGAAATCCTCTAGATTTCATCTTGGAACCACATCGCATCTGCGCCAACATCACACTTCACATTTTTCTATTTTAAACTTTTCTTTAGCAGTTATATTCTAATACTTGTGATGTGCACTATGTGATCGGGCCCCACCATTAGGGGAATTTTGAGGTCTAAAATGGGCCTCCTAAGGAAATTATAAAATAATAATGGAAATAATAAAATAATATTTGATTACATCATCAAATTTTAGAGGGAAAAAAGAAAAAACTACTTTTGCAACTCATATTTTTAACTTATCTCCCTAAGGTTTTACTCAAATTTCGAGTAGAAATACTCAATGGATGCAAAATTTAATTTCCCATCCAAGGAGTACCCATGTTGCATACTTTTGATGGACTCTGCTACACGAAAAAAGAGAAATACTTGAAAAACGTGATTGCAATCATGCTTTTTCATGTATTTCTCATTTTTCGTGTAGCAGTGTCCATCAAAAGTATGCAACATGGGTATTCATTGGATGAAGAATTAAATTTTCCATCCAATGAGTACTCCCGCTCGAAATTTGAGTAAACCCTTAGGGAGATAAGTTGAAAATACAAGTTGAAAAAGGTAGTTTTATTATTTTATTATTTTTTAATCTTTTTACTTTTTACTCCAAAAATGGTGAATCGTCCCCCATGGTTGACATCATCATCTTGAATCCTTTTGGTTCTCATAAAGTTTATTTTGGTTGTACATTTTTCTTAGGAGGTCCATTTTAGACCTAAAAATTCCCCTAATGCTGGCATCTCACATCGCACTTCGGGACTTTAACATGAACCCTTTGCACTATCTTTGGAAAATAGCAATTTGCGATTGCAATCGGGTCCCACGGTCATCGCATATCGCACTTCAACAATTATAACTCAAACCCTTTGCACTTAACTTTTAAAACTTGTGATGTGTGGTATGCGGGCCAGGGCCACATCATCTACCACATCACTGCCACGTCATCTTCCACATCAGCTTTCCACGTCATCTTTCCACATCATCGCATATCACACTTCAACGATTTTAACACTTACCTCCGCACTTATTCTTTAAACTTTATGATTTCGATTTGTGATTGGGTCCCACTGCATTGCATATCACACTTCGGTGATTATAACTCAAACATTTCGCACTTAAATTTTAAAACCTGCAATGTGCACTATGCGATGGTTATATCACAAGTTAAAACATTTAAATTGCGAGCACTTAAAAGGTAAGTTTAAAAATGTGCAAAGTGCGAAATGCAACGCGCTAAACGTTGGAAAGTGAGAAAAGGCGAAAGGTAAGGAAAATGCGAAGCACAAAGGTTTGCATGTGGATTTGGTAATGTATAAAGGTTGGATGGGTCCCACTAAATCACATTAGTGGAGTTTTATGCTTCGACGATGAATTAAGAGGAAAAGGTTAATAATTGCGGGGTGCGAAGTGCGAACAAGAGGTAAGTATACAACTTTTAGTGCGTGGGTGGAGCTGTAGCATTAAGAATTCAAACTTAGATATAAGTGGGTTTATAAAGGGATAAGTCTGAAAGGTTATGTATGTGGGTCTCAGGGTTGAGATGGGATTTAGGGTGTTGGAGTCCAGAATTAGTAAAAATGAAGGTTAGGAAGAGGGTAGATGGAATGAATGGGGGAAGTATGGAGTTTTTTCACCATTAGAATTAATCAACAACACTTTCCTCTTGCAACTGAGCTGAAAGGAAGATATATTCATTTGATGCTCTTGACAACCATGATCTTGCTTTCTTTTTCTGAAAATAAATGATAGCCATGGAACATTATTTTCAGTAATGACAAATCAAAGCAATAATTAGTCACATGGGGATACTGTGAAATGAAAGAGTCTAACACATACCATGGTCTCTTTTACAGATGGCTGCGTCCATACCTCGATTAATGTATTTTCATTAGATATTCAAGTTATGTATATGTATCTATGCTTGATTTGCAGGTCTCCCGATGACAACATTTGGTTCCTTGCATGTAATTGTAAAGAATTTCACCCCTCACTCGTGTTCGGACTTCATACTTTAGGGGGCATATGTTACAAAACAATTTGTCACTATCCCTGTACTCCCCGTTTCTTGATCATGGAGGACCCATACAGTGACCCTTGTGTACTTTCTAAGCATGGAATACGTACCCCTGAACCACACTTTTTCTGCCAATTCATCTCCCTTTACAACTTTTATGGAAGATCCCTATAAAAACCTGGTTTTCAAGGTCGACATTTTGTCTTAGTGTTTGAACCGCACCAATAGCAGAGATTTACAC
Source organism: Pinus albicaulis (assembly GCA_034641835.2). Classification (NCBI taxonomy): domain Eukaryota; kingdom Viridiplantae; phylum Streptophyta; class Pinopsida; order Pinales; family Pinaceae; genus Pinus; species Pinus albicaulis. The sequence goes on from CM076584.1 coordinate 1,520,475,008, forward strand.
TGAGACCTACGCCGATTGGTGCTATGTCTTAATGTCTGACCCACGTTGATCCTCTTTTAGAATTTTTTTAAAATAGAAACGAAGTTTCCACGACTAGAAGCTTCTCGAAGCAGAGAGCTGGAAGTTTGTTTTGAGGATATGGCCAAGGAATTTCCCTTTGGGATTCTTGTTCCCATAAAATAGGAACTACTCCAAAGGATAAGATTTTTTCCAATTATTTGAGGGCCCATATCCTCCTCCTCCATTGGTATATAAGGAGACCTCTTTCACCTCTGCTACCTTAGTTAGAGCTAGCTAGTTAGAAGCTGCAATCATAGGGAGGAGAAGAATTATAGATTTGGGACAATAGTGCAGAGTGTGATTATTTTTGTGTATTAATAACATAGTGAAATCTTATACCTTTGTGTGTGAGGGTGTTGCAAACATGCTTGGATACAGACTTGCCGAAGGAGAGCCTCAACATCAAGGCTTGGTTTTAAACTCCCCTTGTCTTTATCATAATAAAATGCAACTGATGTTTATCTTCCACTCTTATTTACATTTATAATGAGATTTCTAGCATTCCTTGATTAGTTAGATAGATTGTAATTATTTTATGTTTGTCATGGTTTTACTCATGTCATGGTGTCTTGACTGTCTGTATAGGTAATCGAACATTGGTAGCAGCGTATATCAAGTTTGAGGAGAATGATAGATCAAGAAGCTTCGACGGAAGATGACAACATAGCATCAGAACAAGGTAGGCCATCTTCCTTGCTCTGAATTTCATTTGCAATCTAGGAAGGTATATGTTAGTATGTTCCTGTAGTTTCTAGACACACCCTAGGGCTAGAGGGATCGCCTCTATCTGTAGAGGGGATTTTCCTGCACACCAAGGAGAAAACCACTGTTATTGTCATCTTTGTAGAAATTTATTAACACTGATGTATTACCGGATCCTCCTGATCTCATAATATTTATCTTCTTGCAAAATACATAATCCTTCCACTGTTAAACTTGTCGAAATTTAAAACTCAATTGCAAACACATGTCAATAAATTCAATCGCACATAACAAAGTTGTTTAACGGGAAAGCTTAAAGCTAAAAACCCCAACTATCATATATTATGTATATCAATGGAAACATGTAATAATCTCATACAAAGCTTAGTACATCAAACTCTCAGTACAATGTAGATTCATTACACACTGTCATGCATAAATTTTCATATCTATGGACCAATTTCTTGCCTCCTGACAGCCTACCTCCACTGCGCAATCCCTACTGAATAAGACCTATGAATGAATTCGAATTGGCCTTGCCTTGACTGCGCAATCCTCATTGGCAACTCCAATGTGTTTTAGATGCATTGAATGCATCACTATAGTCACAACGGATAGTCCATCTCACCCTTTCACCTATCTCTTCACTGGGTCTCCACTGGAACTGACATGCACTGTAGTTAACTGTTGTTTTTGTTCAGTTGTTAGTGAGTTATTAGTTGTGAATTAATTAACTAATTTATTCACATAACTCTCACTAGTGTATCTTTAAGTTAGACTAGATACAACTAGCTCAACCAAGTTTAACTCACTTAACTGAGTTAAACTAAATAACAACTCCATAAGCTACTCTTCCAACTCTGTCATAACTTTGCCACTTTAGTTCTAACTAAGTCCTCCATGAGGGAGCCACCAATGAACCCTAGGAATTGCATAATTCCTCCAGCCCACTAATTTGCCAAATCTGTTCACTGAAATCAAGTGCTCCAAGAGAATAAGTTGATGTTTATTGTCGGATTATTATTAAGGGATAATAATAATCGACATGCATCTATTTTTAGATCGGCGATCTATAAATAGACTTCACCCAATATTATAAAAATAGAATTTCATCTATTTTTCACATTTGACCAACCATCTACAAATAGCATCCTGCAATTTATAGAATATGCTCACCATGTCTAAAAATAAACATACACCTAAAAATAGACATAAACCTAAAAATAGCCTGCGAGCCCCACTTAGTGAAGGTGCTTACTTTTCACTAAGCTCATCATCTTGTTGAAGCTGAACACTCCGTCTCAACAAGATAGGGATTATACTTCACCCCGATCCTGCCTCTATGGTATTCGAATTTTCTCCTACCGAGCACCTTCGTCAGAATATCTGCATCCTGATCTTGTGTAGGAATGTAATGAAGCAACATGATCTGCCACTACACACAATCTCTGATATGATGATACTGGATATCAATATGTTTATATCTATCATGAAATGTAGGATTAATAGATATTTTGATGCAACTCTGATTATCACAATGTATCACTGTAGGATCTAAATGTGAACCGAACAAACCGACCAGGATCTTCCTCATCCAGATAGCCTCACATGCAGCTTGAATTGTTGCCATGTATTCTCCTTCCACTGAACTGAGTGCCACGGATCTTTGTTTCCTATTGTACTAAGAAACTTTTGTAGATCCGATACTAAAAATGCCTCCTGATGTGCTCTTTCTGTCTGTTGGGCTGCGTGTCCAATTTGCATCCGTGAAGCCATGAAACTTCACCTCATCCGTTTGTTTGTACCATAAGCCATACCTAGATGTGCCCCTGAGATACCTAAGGACATGCTTGCCTGCCTTCCAAAAGAGCTTGGTAGGCTTAACCATCGCTTGTGAAAGTTGGTTCATCGCATAGCATATTTCCGGTCTTGTATTAACTAAATACATGAGCGAACCCAGCAGTTGTCGATAAACAATGGCATTCACTACCTCTGCCAATGTAGCATCCTCTTTCCTCCAATTTCCTGGAAGAGGAGTATCCATGGGCTTGCAGTCCTCCATGTGAAACTTACCAAGTATCTCCCGAGCATACTTGCCTTGAGACACAAACAATTCACCTTCTCATTGCCATATTTCCAATCCAAGGAAATAATGAAGGAGGCCCAAATCCTTCATCTCAAACTCCTTTGCAAGATATACCTTGCATGAGTGTATCAACTTCTCATCACTCGTTAGTATTAAATCATCAACATAAAGAACAATGATTAAAATCTTACCGTCCACCACAATTTGGTACAGGTTTTCATCCGCTTCACTCTTGGTGAAGCCAAGTCCAGTGAAATAGTTGTCGATCTGTGTGTACCAAGCACATGGTGCTTGCTTCAGCCCATACAATGCTCTTTTGAGTTTGCACACATGCGACTCGCTGTTGAAGATCTCAAATCCTTCACACTGCTCAATGTACACCTCTTCCTCAATGATCCCATTAAGGAACACAGTCTTCACATCCATCTGATGAATGTGCCAACCCATCTACGCTGAGAGAGAAAGGATGGTTTTTATGGAAGAATACTGTGCGAAAGGTGCAAAGGTTTCTTCATAATCAATCCCCTCGATCTGTGGGAAGCCCTAGGAAAAAAGTATTGCCTTATACTTCTCGACGCTCCCATCAGCAGCTTGCTTTACCTTGTAGATCCATTTCGAATATACCACTGATTTACCCACTGACCTTGGAACAATATCCCAAGCATTGTTTCTAACAATGGAGTCATACTCCTCCACCATGGCATCTACCCATGTGGGCTCCTGCACTTCTTCTTCAAAAAAATATGGCTCTGTCACGGTACACTTTCTCATAAGAGCCATGTATCCAATAAATCGGTCAGGTGACTGTCTCTGTCAGCGCTATGATGTAGGGACTCCTACATTCTCTGCCGCATCAAGCTTCAGTCTCTCAGCTTCTGTGGTAAGCTTTCTGCTAGATCTGATGTTTGGTTTTGCATGAATGGACTCCTCCACTCCATGAATCTCTTCCCGTGGCTGATCCACATCTAGAGGCTCATCTTTGGGAACAAGAAGTTCCTCCTCTGCATGCAAGTGTAGCTCTCTTTCAAGCAACAACTTCATGGATTTCACCTCATTGAATTTTATATCCCGTCGCACCACATTCATTCGACTGTTTGGAAAATACACACAATAATTTTGGGTTGTTTCTGTGTACCCCACAAATATCCCAACTTATGTAGTCGGCTCCAACTTCTTCCTAGCGACCTTTGTCACATGAATGTAAATAGATGAGCCAAAAATCTTCAAATGAGAAATATCAGGCTTCTTACCAGCAAAAAATTCTTCAGGTGTACTCATGCCAAGTAATCTATGAGGACAACGATTTTGCACATAAATCATAGTGTTGCATGCTTCCACCCACAAGTGCATTGGTAGGCCCTAGTCATGCAACATAGCTCATGCAACACCCATGATCATTCTGTTCTTCCTCTCTGTGACCCCATTCTACTGTGGGTTATGAGGCGCTATGAGTTCTCTTCGAATTCCTTCTTTGCTACAAAATTATTTGAATTCGTTCAAGATATATTCACCACCATTATCGCTCCGAAGAGCCTTCACTTGCTTCCCTGACTCCTTCTCCACCAATGCTTTAAACTCACAGAACTTTGAGAATGTTTTCTTTTCTTCTGCATGAAGAAGATCCAACATCTACAAGAATAGTCATCAACAAATATAACATAATACCTTTGTTTTTCTGTTGAAGCAACTGAGAAAGGTCCACACACATCTGTGTGAATTGTCTCCAGGATCACCAAAGCATGGTTCTCCTTCTCATGAAAGGTGGTATTCACAAAATTTCCCATAGTACATCCCTTGCACTGATCTTATTGTGCAAGAGTACCCTTGGGAAGTCCAGTAGAAATCTGCTGGAAAATATTCAAGGCACCATGGTGAAGATGGCCCAAGATACCACACCGATCCCATTGAGCTTGAAACCAAGCATGCGTTCAAAGAGAAATAAAGTTAAAATTGTGAGGCTAAGGCCTCTCCAGCTGCAGCTCCAACAACCTTCTTGTTCTTCTTTTTCTGTGGGCAGTTAGTGGTGAGATTCCCATGTTCGTGACAGTGAAAACACTTCACTTTGGACAAATCCAGCTTCTTGCCTTTAGCCTCAGATTTTGGACGAGATTTCTTCCCCTTTCCTTTCCTTGCTTTGGCAACCAAAGCGTAATTCTTTTCATCATCATTCTTCGATGAAGAGCCATCCCTGGTACTTCGCCTTATCTCCTCCTGCACAAGATCCGACCAAAGTCGCTCCCAACTCGACAGTTTCTCCCGTCCATTGACAGAGTCTTTGTAGCTATGCCAACTCTTCGGAAGCCCAAGGAGAGCAAATCTCACCAAGTCATCATCATCAACTGTAATCCCCACACTTCCCAGTTCATCCCTACATTGGACAAACTTCGTGAGATATTTTGGAATACTATCGCCCTTCTCCATTTTTATTTTTCTGAGCTTATCTTTCAGCGCCAGCTTCCTCTGGTCGTTGTTTCTTTGGAAAAGATATGTCAAAGCCTTCCATGTTGAAAATGGAGTGGATTTCCCGTGAAGGCTTGAGGCAATATGGTCCTTCACACCTTCCAATATAATTCTTCTTGTCTTTGCTACCTTCTTTTTCCATGTGTCAAGTCCTGCAACATCACTAGTAGCATGCTTAGGAACATCGCTATCGATGAACTCCTTCAGCCCATTATCTTCAAGCACCACCTCCATCCTATCCTTCCAAGCTATGTAATTCGAGCTACCCTCAAGGGCATACACCAATTGCAACCCATTGAAATACATTTCAATGAATACTCAACTGTCACACCAAGAAATTTCTGAAGCAAATTCGAATTGTCCACCAGCACAAAAATTAGCACTTATTCACAATTGCAATCTCCAGTGATCAATAATTCTCTGATACCACGTATAAATTTATTAATACTACTGTATTACTGGATCCTCCTGATCTCACAACTTTTATCTTCTTGCAAAATACATAATCCTTCCACTGTTAAACTTGCAGAAATTTAAAACTCAATTGCAAACACATGTGAATAACTATAATCGCAAATAACACAGTTGTTTAACGGGAAAGCTTAATGCTAAAAATCCCAACTATCATATATTATGTATATCAATGGAATCATGTAATAATCTCCTACAAATCTTAGTACATCAAGCTCTCGGTACAATGTAGATTCATTACACATTGTCATGCAGAAATGTGCATATCTATGCACCAATTTCTTGCCTCCTGAATACTTGCCTCCACTGTGCAATCCCTGCTGAAGAAGACCTTTGAATGAATTCGAATTGGCCTTGCCTTAATTGTGCAATCCTAATTGGCAACTCTAATGTGTGTTAGATGCATTGAATGCATCACTATATTCACAACGGATAGTCCATCTCACCCTTTCACCTATCTCTCCACTGGGTCTCCACTGGAACTGACATGCACTGTAGTTAAATTTTGTTTCTGTTCAGTTTTTAGTGAGTTATTAGTTGTGAATTAATTAACTAATTTATTCACCTAACTCTCACTAGTGTATCTTTCAGTTAGACTAGATAAAACTAGCTCATTTGAGTTTAACTCACTTAAGTGAGTTAAACTAAATAACAACTCCATAAACTACTCTTCCAACTCTGTCATAACTTTGCCACTTCTATTCTAACTGAGTCCTCCATGCATGAACCACCAATAAACCCTAGGAATTGCATAATTCCTTCAGCCCATTGATTTTCCAAATCTGTTCACTGAAATAAAGTGCTCCAAGAGAATAAGTTGATGTTTATTGTTGGATTATTATTAAGAGCTAATAATAATCGACATGCATCTATTTTTAGATCGACGATCTATAAATAGACTTCGCCCAATATTCTAAAAATAGAATTTCATCTATTTTTCACATTTGACCAACCATCTACAAATATCATCCTGCAACTTATAGAATATGCTCACCATGTCTAAAAATAGACATACACCTAAAAATAGCTTGCGGGCCCCACTTAGTGAAGGTGCTTACTTTTCACTAAGCTCATCATCTTGTTGAATCTCAATAGTCTTTGTCCTATTTTTATTATAAATAAATACTTCTTACAATCTTGTACTGTCACAGACTCATACCATCACGCAGACACCCACCTGAAGAAGGCTACAACCCTTTATTTTTCTCCAACACCCACTAGAAGGGAGCTCCAACTTGCTGATATTATTTACTAGCACCCATAGAAAGGGAGCTTCTACCCCCTTATGTGATTTACCGACTACTACTGGAAGGAAGCTTCAACTACCTCACCTAAGGCTCCAACCCTCATTACCACCATGGAGTACGTTTCATAAATTTTCACACTGAACCACCTAATTCAAAACATCACAACTTGTAGGCCACTTTTCAGCAAATTTTCAGACTAGACCGAATACCATCGATTAAGCCCAATACCAAATATCAAAATTGAAATTGATCACTGTAATAAATCAGTCAATCATTGAACCAATTGAATCAACCAATCATTGAACCAGCTGAGACCCAAATCAAGCAAATTATTCTCAAACAATCAAAGCAATTGGATCACTATAACGAGAGTACCAATAATGAACCCAAACATTGCATCAACTCACTTAACCAACTGAAAACCATAATTAATAAAATGTCAGAATATATACGCTACATTACTTTAGAAAATACGCGTGTATATACGACTTCCTTGATGCATACCTGCGTACATATCTCAAAATACTAAGCCCTGAAACTGAATCACTGTCATTCTGAAATAAACTTTGGGCCACACACAGAACCACTGAATCATTCTAAAATCAACACAGAACCATCACTAATATTCAATCACATACAACTAGTAGCATCATCACTCTTCAACATATTAGTCCTTAATCAATTCAACTTTAAAACATCACTATTAAACCCAAATCAACATGAAGACTTCATTGATAGATAACAGAAACACAACAAGACTGATTAGAATGATCATATATTTTGCTCAGCAAAACCATAGCTTATATATTCACTTTCCACAAAACATTTATGTGTGTATGCACACTATTTATGAATCAAACATGCATATAGATCTTTCCAAAGTGCAGAATTGACACACGACTTACCAACATGAAAATCGTGTATGTGCAAGCCTTTCGGGTTATCAAACTAACAAAGATATATAAAATTCTTGACTTATACCTTCACTACACCTTCAAAACAAACCCATCTCTTGGCATACACAATAAAACATGTGTCATACATAAATACCACAGATCAAACGAAGCCACTATCAATATAGTCATTTTAGATCTATTGGATCATATCCATCATCAAACTCCTAGGTGCATAATTACTTTCAGATCAATCAATTCATTAATATCCCATTACATGCACACTTTCTTTAGATCTAACTATTCATAAAATATGCATCACTTGCACAAAAAAAATAAATTCAATCTTTATCTCCTTATATAGCTTAGGACTTAGCCAATACCACAGGTCAAAACCACACTAATGTCAATGGTATTCTTTGACAGGATCAAATAGCCATTATTATGCTCAATATTGTGGGCTAATACCATGGTAAAGACCATTTTTATTTAGAATTCCATGGTGTGGAAGATGTATGTGACTTTTCTTCATAAAACCTGCATACATATGTGGCTTTTATTCACAGAACTTGCGTATACACGACTTCTCTTCATCATACCTATGTATGTACATGGCTTTGTTTCATAGAACTTGTGTATACTTCTTAAAGCATAACTTTCATTATTATTTTGTCTCTGAATTGATATGCCTTTGACCAAGATTTATGTCACATGTAGACACATCTTGTTGACATCTTCATCAAGAGGTTTCCAACATAAGACAACTCATCAAGTAGGTTGCTATCTAGGGCAACACATTAGTCATAATGCCAACACAAGAAATAAAGGATAAAATTTGAATCTCCTCTTCTTCAAATAGGACCTACAATAAAAATCCTTATGCCCAAAACTATTACATGAGAAACAATACCCAAAGAATTAACTATTATACCTAGCCATAGATGAGCTTGCTTGATATGTACTTTTTTCTGAATATTTCTACTGCATGCTTTTGTAATTTGTAGCAATATTCAAAAAATTTTGACAGTTGAAACATCTTACCAATACTGTGGATGTGTATGATCTATATAATAAAAACCTTGATTCCTTTTATTGCTAACAATGTTGATGTCCTTATATATTTCTATTCTCACTGCTGGTAGCATATTTTTTTATTTGATGTTTAAGTTTTGCTTATGAACTCATTTATCCCTTGTGTAGACTAGACTCTAAATTGTTTGAGAGAGCTTATTGTTTGATCTTCAATTCAGTGGCTTTCTCCTTTACATAACTCCTCAATGCAAAAAATTTAGTTTCCAATATTTTTCATTGAACTTCTTGCTCTTCATATTGCTTCCTCATTCTTTCTTCAACCTGCATTCTTTCATCCAACTGAGCTTTTAATTGAATTATTTTTTCTTTGTATACACACTCCATCTTATAAAACATTTGTAGTAACTTTTTCTAGTTTTTGTTCTTATCTGAGAGCCTTTTAATTTATGCTTCTAGGGATGAAATCTTGCAATATTCTTCTCTTTCAAAATATTTTTTTTTTTGCAAAAGGGTTATTTTGAATTCTCTACAAAAATAAGATTGAATTAATTTATTTCCATCCTTTAAAACATCAATATCAAGAGAATCATTATCAATACAAGGAACTGTACTATTAGTTATAAGATGATCATTACCTTCATTATTCTTTAACAACAAGAAGAGGGTTTTTTCAAAGTCAGAAATCTTCCTATTTTATTTGCTGCCTCTTCTCTTCTAAGTCTGCTTCCTTTTTTTCTTAGCTATATGTCTTCGATCAACCCTCAAGAAATCAAGCTTCAATGGAGGCAACCCACTCTAATACCAATTTTTTGATATGAGATCACTACTGAGAGGTGGGGTGAATCAATAATGATAATTATTATATATATATTTTCCAATTCTTTCACATGCAATCATATGTCAATGTAAATCAAGATAGTCACACATTCATGCACAAAGATCACAAATATCTCTAGTGGGAAACCTCCTTCAGGTCAAAAACCACCCTTTCTTCTGGTGTTGCTCTGATTTAAATTTTATTGATCAAACAAATCAGTTTTTAGATCATCATAGCTGGCTATGACTAGCAAGGAAGTATTTCTCACTAATTCGACTTTGTGAACACCAATCCACTAAAGGCCCCAACCCCCAAAAAGTCTCGCCCAACTCCCATTGGACTATGAGATGATAACTCCCTCTACTGAATCTACCAACCACCATCGACAAGGAGCACCTAATCCTTCTTCCTCATGATATCATGATATGTTTATCATTTAAGGCCAAATTTCAGAATGTTTAAAACTAGATCCCTACATAAAACAAACAAATTCTTTCTCTAATAAAATCTCAATATATCATCACTTACTCAAAAAAAAAACCTCATACATTAGCATGATATTAACTCTCAACAACTCAACCAGAAGCATAAATAAGCTATGGATATCTCAATAAATCAACCATATGAACAAAAAAAAGTCTCATTGCAAAGTACAAACACTATAATATCTAAAAAGACACGAAAAAATCCTCCAATGGAGTCTCTGTTCAAACTTTGCTCATAGAGTAACCAACACCTGCAAAACTCTTAAAAAGAAACCATACATACAAACTCCTGCATACACACATTTAAAAAAAATCCTCCATCAATAGCATAGCAAATTTGAATGCACAATATCATACAAGAAAAAAATGGAGTATCTATACAATGCAATTCTTTAACCAGACATTTCAAAATCCTATAATATAATCACTATCTCCTCAGCTGTGATCTCCTACAAACACAATGTTAGCATTACAATAGTTCCATAGAGATCATGCTAGCATATAGTCTCCACAATAACAACAATCTCATCCATGATTTGTCTTCATGACCTGCATGAACATCAGTGGAAGCACATACATAAATCTCTACTCTAAACTCTGACCCAAGGATTTATGAAACTCATCGATCTCTGCTACAAGTACTACATATTCCATATCAAGAATGTAAATTCAACTCTACCTCTCTTTGCTCCTTCCTCATCACAACATAATCATCTCTTAATATTTTTTTATTCATCTTCTATAATATCTAATCCTTTAGAATATACATCAACCTTCACCAGTAATTGAGCGCATTTTCTAACACCAAATTGGTCTTTTTCTCTTTATTTAAACATGTCGATCCATATTTTCCACTACTCACTCCATTAATGCATTCACACTTCAAAATTTTATTCTAGCCTATATATTTAGTCAATTAGAAGCTTCCATGAAAAAACTAGAATAAAACCATCATAGAAACATTTAAGTCACCCAAGGTGCACGGGGAATCCAGAGAATTATTGAGTTATAGTCACAAATGGATCGAATTTTTTTTTAAATATTAGTTTCAACTACATGCATAGGCCTGCCAAATTTCCATTGAAACCTTCCAACCGCATGCATAAGACGACCTCCATGCAATTGAGGCAGAGGATAAGGGAAATCAAGACAATTCACTCCAGAACTCTACCCAATTATTTGGACTTCCTTCCACACACATTCCACACACTTCTGAATCCATGGCATCATATACAAAACTCATAACAAGGCAAAAAATTAAGATTACATGAACAAGACTATGAGTGCAGGAACAAGAACTATATCAACTAGAACAAAAATCATGAGTGAAAGATCTTGTTTAAAGCACCAGCTTAACTTCAAAAGGACACATCGTGGTTATCCAAGGAATATTTGAGACTAAGTGTTACACAATAATTTTTCACCGTCCCTGCAATCCCCATCCCGAACATTAGAGGTCCATTTCAGTGACTTCTGTGTATTGTCATACCTTGCCATAAGTGTCATTGCACCCCTTGGCATGTAAGGAGCACTTCCTCTATTGATCATTCCACAAGTAGATATTCAGAAACATGTGATTTTGGGATGGCGCTGGTAGGAATTTATGGCCTTGCACTCATGGATAAATCAACACTAGGCCCCACTAACATTGGCACTCTATCTCAGAAGGGCACGCATGCCGAGCTGTTTTTGGAAATTTTTTTAAAATTGAAATGAAGTTTCCATGCTTAACAACTTCGTGAGTGGAGTCATCACGGTTTTTTTGATTGAATAACGTCGAAGTCCTCCCTTTGGCTTATTATTTCTTAGAATTGTGCAACTACCCAAAGGGATAGACCTCTCCTCCACCTTTTGAGGGAACCCAAACCACCTTCTCCTCTCCTATAAATACTTCCTTCTCACATTGATTCAACTAGATGAATAGTCATTACTATAGCTGGTGTGTAGAATAAGGCAGAGAGGAATCCATTGTTGAGAGAGAGTTTAGGCCCATTGCCTTATTGAATCCGATCCTGAAAGAATGCTTGAGACGTGCCCGACTGAACCCACTAAAGGAGGCCTGAAATTTCAAGGCATTAAGGTTGTAAAATTATTTTCTTTATCATTAATACATGACTGGTTTTTTGGTTCCAATTTTGTGTCTAATTATATGCAAAATGTTTGATTCTCCTTGACCAATAAAATATCTATAAATGAAGGTATATTCTCGTATTTTTTCATCGTTCACTTGACCTTTGTGCAGGTACACGGATATCATCATTGACAAAACATGACGTATGAGGAAAAAAAATCAGAGGATCGCTGTTGCAAGTCACGACACAGTGTTGGACTGAGGTAGGGTATTTTTCCCAGTTCATGTTTCATTTATAAGCTAGGAGTCCAAAATTCCAACATCTTCCATTGTTGCTAGACCCACCCTAGGGCTAGAGGGATCCCCCCTGTCTGCAGAGGGGATTTTCCTACTCAATAAGTTAGCAACCATACTAGGGATTCAGTGTGTTTGTCGTCTCTCGTTGTTCGTTTTGGAGTTTTTCTTGTTTGTCCAACTTTGGTCGTATTTTTATTTCTCTACTTTGTTTTGCTTACTTGATTATTTCAAGCCACTTTACCTATTTTTAGAGTGATATGCATGGTTTTTCCTCAACTGCCTTTTCTCCTTTCCTTTATTTTTCTAGCTCTAACGCTTTTTTGTTTCCTTAATAGTCACACCGATTGGCCCGGGTTGCTTGTTTGACAGGCGCTTTCCCTGCTCAAAGGATTACAACCGAACAATCGCACTAAACTTTGAGGGTTTGGATTTGGGCTTATTTCATGGGTTTTTCCAATGAACTTGGCCTCCGGATGGGTTTTCCCTCCCGGATTAGTCCACTTGGATTGTTTTTGACTTCCCCGTCTACTTGTCAATTGATTGTCTCTATCTCGAATAATGTGGTTCACACCTAGAGTTTATAGGTGTCTTCCATTGCTTGTTCAACCACCTCTTCAATGAGCTTCTAAGTTGTATATGAGCTAGTCTAGTTGTTACACCATTTTTTGGTCATCTAACATATTATCATTAGATGGACCCAAGTACACCATGTAAGACCAATTTTACCCTAAGTAAAATTGCTTTCACTATGCAAAATAACTTAATAAAACACATTTATTAGGTTGTTTATGGTCTAAACAGGAAACCCCAAGGGGAAATATTAAACAAATCTATATTTGTTTGGTTTTCCTCATGGAATAATTAATTAAATAGTAATTTAATTATTATTCCTGGTCATATTTAACCCAAAACAAGGAAATTAATTAGATAAATCCTTATTTATCTTATTATTTTCTAGGAATAATTATTTAAATCTTATTTAAATAATATTCCTTGTTAAATATGACTAAATCATTTATAAATAATTAAATAAATCATTATTTATTTAATTATCATTCAACCACTTCCTTAAAAATAATAAATAAATCATTTATTTATTTATTATTTACAAATAAAGGGATTTGACCCAAGTCAAATACCTTTTCCCTCCAACAAATATAATAAAATATTCCATAAAAGGTGGATCTAGATTTGGTTAATATTATTTTAATCATACACCAAGATCTAGAATGACCCAATATTTTGTTATAAATAGAAGGGTTTTTCCTACCATTCATCACCTTTTTTTGCCTCTTAGATCACTCTGGATCTATACTCTTGGTCTGACTTTGAGCCATTATCATTGTCATATTTTCTATTATTTTCTTTGTGAGCTCCCTTTGAGTTCTATGTTTGTCTGGGTTTTCTACACCAACAAGAGAGAGAAATTCTAGATCTGAAGTGCTGAGGACTTTCAAGAACCCATCCCATTAAGGAGAATTGGAAACACCTTTCTTGTTTTCCTCTCAGGTGCCCCTTAATATAAAAAATTCTTTCAAAAATATTGTTCTTGTCTTGTCTATTGGATGCATGGAGCAAAACCTTATTTTCACTGCTTAATGTATTTTTATGCATAGATCTGGATTTGTATAACTGTGTCTTGATCAACTAACTGCAGATTTGAAGATATTAGCAGTACTCATATTTTGGCCGGAAGGGTTGTTTAATATGCACACATGCCTAAAAGGGTATTTTTTTTCGTACACTTTAATCAAGATTCATACTAACACTAGTGTCTTGTATTTTCAACTTGTGGACTGATTGTTTGATCTTTTCTTTCAATTCTACATGTAGTTGGGTCATTGAAATGTAATCTTGGTGTTCTTTAGACCTTCCATCTGTCATCTTGAGCATAGATTACATTGCTCACTGAGTCAATTCGAAAGTCCTCTATTTTTCTTGAAGGAATGCGTCTATGTTTTGAGTGCGTATTACATTCACATTGGATTGGTCTCTTTGTCTTTGATCATTTCGTTTGAGTGGCTCAAGACTAGTATTTATTTTGTCCTTTTAGTGTAATAGTTCATTTTGCTTCTCATTCATCTAAAAGAACAAAATTTTCATTCTTTCTCTCTATTTGAAAAGTGAAAAGCATTCTTTTGCATTAGTAGCTTTCTCATTAAAAAGTGAAAAATAAAGGAAAATACTTTCGTTTTATGCTTTGGTTGTGTTAAGAGCATTAAGAAATTTTTTTCTTGCTTTCGATTGATTACTGCTTCGTTGTGAATTTATATCACTCTTTTAGCTAGTTGTTCATCGAATTGGAATGAATTTCTTTCGCATGTAGTTGTGCATTAGAGATTTGAGATTACATTCAGTAAGGCCTTGAAACTACAACATAATTTCAAGATCAAATTTAAAATTAACTCAATTAACCTAAGGAAGCATTGAAACTTAATGCTCATATTTAGAGGTCTAGGCTAGTGACGTGTTCCGGTGTCGTTAAACCTAGTAGCTATTGTTCACCATCTGGCACTAGACAACACTAGCACAGACTTGTGCTCCCCGTATCATCGTGTATATAAAGGGAGACCATTTTAGTTGCATTCCTTTATCTATAGGAAGCCGAGTCTGCCGCCTTGTAACCGTGATACACCAAACACAACATTCGGGGAGATTGGATGCTGCATGTCAAGTCCTTGGTCTTTTCTCTTACATTTGATCACCAAGGTGTATATTGCAGTTCACAGGAGCTTGGTACACCCTTATGCCTAGAATACCCTAAGTAGTCATTTTTGATCTTTCTGTGACTCTTTAAAACTTGAAAAGATCATCGAGCACTTGTCCTTTCGAGCTCGTTCAAAATGAAAGCGACTAGAGTCACCCTTTTTCCTTTTCTCGACTCTCAAAACATGAAAAGGAAATGTTTTGTTTTAGTGTCTTAAAATTAGCTTCCCACAAAATATTCATGTTTAAACTTTTATTCCTTAGTGATTCTTAGGGTGAGGTCAATGGAAACGTTTCTTGGGTTTACCAGTCAAGGATCCCCTTCCGATGGGAGTTCTGGTCCTTCTCCTTTTTTTGGAAATGCTGGCTCCCCTTATACAGCAACATTGTCCTTTCTTGGGTTAACTGTTGGTTTACCCATTTGGTTATTTTCAACCTCAGTGATCCCGAATGTTCCAACCTCTGTCTAACCAATTTCTCCTCTGCCTAAACCATTTCAACCCCATGTTGATCTTAAGATTGACCCCTCACCTTCTTTGCTTGTTTCTTCACCTCATCTTCCTCTTTGCTTGGTGAAAGTATAGATTCTAGTAACCAGGTGGCTAAGAAGAAGAAGAAGAAGTCGAAGAAGAAGAAGGAAAATAATCTAGGGGGGAAATCAACAACTATTTCTACCCATGTAGCTACTGTCGAGAAACATCCCACTCCATCTTGCCGAGTTAAATTACCTTGCAAGCTATGTGAGGGTAATCACCTTCTTTGTGATTGCCCTGGTATTCCTAAGGTGCAAGAAGTGTGGTCCGTTGGCCCGATTATTCCTTGATCATCAACCTCTGGGCATGATGTTGATGACGAGCCTTCAACTAAAGATAATGAGACTCGTAAGAAACATGGTAAGATCAAATTTCTTTGTCGGTTGTGTGAAGGGAACCATCCCATTCACCTCTGTCCTTATATGGATGAAGATTCTAAAGTATTGGATACACTTTTAGCTTCCAAGTCCTGTCTTCCCGTTAGTTACCGGAAATTTTCCTCGAGTCCTCCAATAGTTTATCAACCCATTAATCGGGAAGAGTTAGTCTCCCGAGCCCGTTCCTAAGCAATCATTGGTTGAGAAAAAGGTCGACCATATTCCATCTGCATTTCATCAAGTCTTTTTTGTCGAGAGTGGGTCTTATCCCAGTCAGGTTCTTTTTGTTTCCTTTGATTCCCCGAGATTGAAGGGTGATCCTCCCATTTCCATGATCCAGGAGGGTGATCCTCTGACTCTTGTCGCCAAAGTTCCAGAAATTTATTCTCCTTTTCTTATTCTTGGAGCCCAATAAGATGGTATTTCCACTCCCGTAATGCAAGGGGATAATCCTCTTATTCCTATGGCAACCCCTCCATGTATTTTGGTCGCTTCCTTTGATTGGAGTCGATTTACAAGATACCGTCTTTCTTCTTACATGCCCTTTGAGATCACTGTGTAGGCCTGCAATATGGTTGTACTGGACACGATTATAGATGAAGGCACCTCGGTTTGTATTCTGTATTCAACTACCTGGAAAGCTTTGGGTTCTCCGTAGCTTGTGCCTATTACACAAAATATGTTGGCTTTTAACAGAGGAACATGTCAATAGTTGGGGATCCTTCCAAAGTTGCCTATTACTTTGGGAGGGAAAACTATATATATAGACGTGATGGTGGTCTAAGGCCCACTAGATTTTAATTTACTCCTGGGGCGCGACTATTCTTATGCTATGGGCATGCTTGTCTCTTCCCTCTTTCGAGTGATCTGTTTTCCACATGAAGATCAGATCGTGACCATTGATCAACTTTCATTCTTTGGTCCTGATGTGACATTTGGTCTACCATCATCCCTTCCTGGTCCTTACCTATCGGTGATATTGATCAGATTTGGATCATGGACCTAAGTGATAGCTAAAAGTTCAAAGTGTTCAAAAGTGTACAGAACCTAAGCGACCGAATATATCTCGTCTTCTTGATTCTGGGGCCGTGAACGGTTCAAAAAACTGACACCGTATGAAGAAATTATCGTGATTTGAAAAGTCCAGTAAACTGCATTTTTTGGCTTTTGACCAAGTTTGACTGGGTTTTGGAAAATTCAAAAAAAGGAATATTTCAAGGAATATTCCTTCCAGAACATTGGCAGGTTGACAAGTGTCACATTTATATTTGTAGTTGGGTGCACATGTTTTTTTAAGGGCCAATCACATGCTGCCACGTGGCCCAGGATAACATTGTAAAATTTTGGTCGGAATCCACTGGAGTTAACCCAAAGACCTCTCACCTGCACGCATACTGTCTTACCACTCGGGCTAAGTAATGGTTCTTAACTACTATAGTGGACCGGTGTGATTTAAGGTTTAAATGTTTTCCGTTTGGGGGAGCGGAGGGGCCAACCCCTCACCATGTGGCCACGACCCCATAGCTAAGGGCTAACACTACCGGCTTATCCGCCAGGGTCTTTGAAATGTTAATTGAAACGTTATCACATGAAAACTATCGCATTTAAATTTTTCGCGTGGTTAGCATTACTCCGTGTGTTGACTCCGGTTTAAAGGGCTACAACTCGATTTCAAATCGGAGTTCCACTCGGCGGTTAGTATAACCGCAGGGGTTGGCATGTGGCCACCCCCTCCCCTTAACCTTAAAAATTAAATGCTACAGTTGGGAAACTGGAAGAGATTAAGCACGCCACCAAAATTTTGGAGCTTTTCCACTTTTAACTGTAGATATGTGCAATCCTCCATTTTAGTGGCGGGTTTTTAGGGGTCACTGGACAAATTTGGTTTAGGATCTATATTGAGCAATATTCATCCATTTCGAGAGTGTGATTAGTTAATTTAGACTATCTCAGACATTCTAGACTCATTGATGAGGGTTGCAGATCCATCAGAGGACTTTTGAGCATTTTTTTGCTTCAGATAAGTTCTAGGGGACACCAGGGCCACCAGGGGCCAACAACAGAAAGAGGCTTAGCCAATGCAGCTAGAGGCCTTTCCAAGTAATCCAATAGTCAATTTTGGATGTTTCAGAAATTTTGGAACTAATGGTGAGGTTTTAAAAACTATTAGATGACTTCTAAAGGCCGAGTTTCTTTAGAGGAGTTCCAAGGGTCACTAGGGCCATAAAGTGCCAGCAGGAGAATGAGGCCTATCTAGAGCAATGAGCATCCATTCTCAACAAACCAATAGTCATTTCTGATTGCAATGGATCTTATGAATCCATTGAAATGATTTTTAGAAGCTTTTGAGGACTTTTGAAAGTCGATATTCTTCAGATAAAGTTTTTAGTGAACCCAAAGCCAAAGGGTGCCGCCAAGTGTTGGAGGTGAAACCGGAGTAGCCAGAGGCCAATTTATGCAAGTGAATAGAATATTCTGACTATTTTGGAAATTTTGAATCCAATGAAAGGATTTTAAGAGCGATTTGAATAATTCTGAAGGTCAAAGATCCATAGGGAAGTTTTGGGCAGCCCAGGGCCAACAGTAGATGGAGGCATAGATTGGGGAGCCAGTGCTCATTTGGAGCAAATTATTAGCATATTTTGGATGTCTAATGGAGACAATAGGAAAGGTTTCAAGGAAAAAAAATGATTTCTGAGGGAGTTAGTGCCATAGAGAATCTCAGGGTAGCTCGAGAGCACTACCTTAAGGAGACCAGTCTAAGGGAGCTGAAGTTCATCTTTAGAGAGATTTCAACCATTCCAGGGATATAAATGGTATTCTAAACCCATTGGTTCAGTTCAGATAACCATTGGAGTTAAGTTTGTAACTTGTAAAATAAATTTACCATCCTAATCCCAAAGAGCCATGTCAGTTGACAAAGGCTCAAAGAGACGTAGCCCATGATATTAAGGTGAAATACTATATTAAATTTGTTGTTATGTGTTGATGCTTATTTGCTGCATTATATGGTTTTTACACATGCTTAATATCAGCAAATTTTTTTTTTCTTAAAGCACTTAAACTTTTAAGAAAACATACACCTGTCTCAAGTATTCATTTCCACACAAGTCAAGAATAAGCTAGATCTTAATTTTTTTAACTGAGTGGGAGGTTATTGTAAAGCATAATAAGTTATCCAACCCATTTTCAGATCAGGTTGGTATCAGAGCATAGTTGCTTGCTTGACAGAGCACTAGGTTGCTTGCTTGACAGAGCACAGGTTGGCTTGTTTAACTTGAAAGGTGTTTAAACAGTGAAAAGAATTTGACTGTTGCTTACAAGTTTGAGTTTGCTAGAGGTGAAGGGAAAGATACTAGTAGCTAAGTCCAGAAGATGACAATACAAAAGAAGGCCTGGAGGCATATTCCTTACCCAAAGGACCTCAAGGAAACCCTTGAAGCATAAACCCTCTTGACGATTGTTTGTTAGGAATATCTTGAAGTTTGTTTGTAAAAGGCTGCTTGAAGAAGAGCTTGACTCTACAACCATTTCGTTAAGAAGCTTTGTCAATTGTTTTTGAAAGCTTTGCAAATTTTTGGTTGAAGTTATTTTTTATTCCTCCTCCTTCACAAGATTCTTCGATGAAGACATGAAGCGAGAATTCTACATCCTGACAGACAGGGTGCAAATTCTGTATGAAGGTAGAAGAGAAAGAGCTAGAATTCATGAGCAATTGGTTGCTATGAAGAAAGAAAGGAAGGAATTATTCAAATAATGCATGAGATGGAGATGCAACTCCGTCAAGCCCAAGAGGCCTTAACCAAGAACATGTGTGAAGCAATGGTAATTCACTCTAATTTGTCTGCAATTTCCTCTTCAGAAAGATGTGTAGGTTCATTTGAAAACCACACTAGAGGTACAGGGTCCAAGTTGATGTTAAAAATGGGCTATGAAGGCAAGGGTTTAGGAAAACATGCACAAGGCATGATTGATCCTATTTTGGTTGAGGAAAGACCTAAGAAGTTTGGTTTAGGCTATGTTCAATCTTACGGAAAAAAATCTACAACCATGAAGGCATTTGAGACAAATTCAAAAAGAAATTTTGTTCCAGGTTCTAAACCACAAACTTGTCAAGTTTGTTTTCAAGTTGATTTCCATTGTTTTAAGCCTATGTTGTAGCAATATGTTTGTAGACATGTAGCTTATGGCGAGCATGAGAGTTCGGATAGTTTTCAAGACAGTCTTTAAGAGAAAGCTGGAACCTCTACAAGTTCATCTCCTCAAGAAGGTAAAAAAGATAGACATGCAAAGCAACATTTGAGGTATAATTATTCCCATAGTCAAGTTGATTATGTTTCTAATAAGCATGACAAATATGCACGCTTGAATGGAAGAAAGAGTTGGTGTTATTTTTGTGGTTTGTGTAACCATGAAGTTTCGAGATGCTGGAAGAGATTGAAGGCATACAAGAAATACCTGAGGCAAAGGAAATTTGTTCAAAAGGTGCAAAAGACTTGCACACATTGCTAGAGAAAGGGACATGTTGTTGCCCAATGTTGGACATCGCATCCAACTAGTCATCCTAAGCATTTGAAGCAAGAGGATAGAAATACTAGTGAAATTGGAACCAAAAATTCCATGTGAGAACAAATGTTTCACATGAAGAATATTTTCAGCAGCAAAAATCACCGTGGAAGTGGCTTGGTAAGAAGTGGTTTGACTTCTTAACTCAGTAAGACATACACTCATTTGTACATATGAAAATTTCAGTTATGTATGCATGTTTTCTGTTGGAAACTTACATTTATTTGAGCCACCTTGGATCGATGATCAAGGACATGATGTTCAGCTACCTTATATAAATTGATCGCCAAAAATTTCTGGGCGATTTCAAGGAAGACAATTCTTGATGGGAGGACAAGAGCATCTAAGGAAGGGAAGTGTTGACTACCTTCGAGTTGTGGTTCAAAGGCACTAAGCCATTCAAGGAAAGTGTATGGAGGTTGAAAAAGTGAGGGTGTTGTACTCTCATCTACTGAACAGATCAGGTAATCAGTCTTTTTGGGTCCAAAATATTTCCAATGGGGAGGTGTCATCAGATTTGGATCATGGACCTAAGTGATAGCTCAAAATTCAAAGTGTTTGGAAGTGTGCCAAACCTGAGTGACCAGATAGATCTTGTCTTCCTGATTCCAACACTGTGAACAATTTGAAAAACTGACACCGTATGAAGAAGTTATCGTGTCCTGAAAAGTCTAGTAAACTGCAATTTTTGGATTTTGACCAAGTTTGACTGGGTTTTGGAAAATTCAAAAAAAAGAATATTCTAGGGAATATTCTTGGAATATTCCCTAGAATATTCCTTCTGGAATGGTAGTAGTTTGACAAGTGTCGCATTTATATTTGTAGTTGGGTGCATGTGTTTTTTTAAGGGCCAATCACATGCCACTACGTGGCAGGCCTGGAGGCTGCCATGTGGCCCAGGATAGCGTTGTAAAATTTTGGTCGAACTCCACCAGAGTCGACCACAAGACCTCTCGCCTGCATGCGCACTGCCTTACCACTTGGGCTAAGAAATGGTTCTTAAATACTATATTGGACCGGTGCGATTTAAGGTTTAAATGTTTTCCTTTTGGGGGAGCGGTGGGGCTATCCCCTCCCCATGTGGCCGTGACCCCATATCCAAGTGCTAACACTGCTGGCTTATCTGCCCGCGTCTTCGAAACATGAATTGAAACCTTATCACATGAAAATTGTCGCATTTAAATTTTCCGTGCAGTTAGCATTACTCCGTGTGCTGACTCCGGTTTAAAGGGCTACAACTTGAGTTCAAAGCGAAGTTCCGCTCGGTGGTTAGTATAACCACGAGGGTTTTGGGGGTTGGAATGTGGCCAAACCCTCCCCTTAACCTTAACCATTAAATGCTATGATTGGGAAATTGGCGGAGATTAAGTGCGCCACCAAAATTTCAGAAATTTGCAACTTTTAACTGTAGATAAGTGCAATCCTCCATTTTTAGTGGAGGGTTTTTAGGGGTGATTGGAAAATTTTGGTTTAGGCTCTATCTTGAGAAATATTCGTCCATTATGAGAGTGTGATTAGTCAATTTCGACTATATTAGACATTCCAAACTCATTGGTGAAGTTTTCAAAGCCATCAGAGGACTTTTGAGCAGGTTGTTTCTTTAGAGAAGTTCTAGGGGCCACCAGGGCCACTAGGGACTAGCAACATAAAGAGGCTTAGCTAGTGCAACTAGAGGCCTTTCTCAGTAATCCGATAGTCAATTTTTGATGTTTCATAAATTATGGAACTAATGGTGAGGTTTTTAGAACTAGTAGAGGACTTCTGAAGGCTGAGTTGCTTCAGAGAATTTCCAAGGGTCACTAGGGCCATCAAGTGCTAGGAGGAGAATGAGGTCTATCTAGAGCAGCCAATATCCATTCTTAGAAAACCAATAGTCATTTATTATTGTAATGAATCTTATGAATCCATTGAAATTATTTTCAAAATATTTTCAGGACTTTTGAAAGTTGAGATGCTTCAGAGAAGTTTTCAGTGAACCCAAAGCGAGGGGGTGCCACTAGGTGTTGGAGGCGAAACCAGAGCAACCAGAGGCCAATTTATGCAAGTGAATAGTATATTATGACTATTTTTGACATTTTGAATCCAATTAAAGGATTTTAGGACCCATTTGAAGACTTCTGAAGTTAAACGATCCACAAGGAATTTTTTGGCAGCCCATGGAAACAGTGGATGGAGGCCTAGATTGGGGATCCAGTGCTCATTTGGAGCAAATGATCAACCTATTTTGGATGTTTGATGTATGATGGAGACATTAGAAAAGGTTTCAGGGATAGAAAAGGATTTATGAGGGAGTTGGTGCCATAGAGAAGCTCAAGATAGCTCAAGAGCACTGACTCAAGGAGACCAGTCTAAGGGAGTCAAGGTTCATATTCAGAGAGATTTCAGCCATTCTAGGGATATAAATGGTATTCTAAACCCATTGGTTCAGTTTAGATAAAAATTGGAGTTGATTTTGTAACTTGTAAAATAAATTTTCCTTCCTAATCCCAAAGAGCCAAGTCAGTTGACTAAGGCTCAAGGAGATGTAGATCACGATATTCAGGTGAAATCCTATATTAAATTTGTTGTTATGTGTTGATTCTTATTTACTGCATTATATGTTTGTTACACATGCTTAATATTAACAAAAAAAATGTTCTTAAAGAACTTAAACAATTAAGAAAACATACACCTATTTCAAGTATTCATTTCCGCACAAGTCAAGAATAAGCTAGATCTTAATTTGTTTAATTGAATGGGAAGTTCTTGAAAAGCATAACAAGTTATCAAACCCATTTTCAGATCAGATATCTTCCCCACCATAGGTAAATTATGTGGCCACCTATTCCATGTCCATGTCCACTGATGATTCATTCAGTGATGTAGTACACAATGTACTGGGGGCATTGGGTCCTAATTTCCAAGATTTTGTTCTCCCATTAGATGAGAACCTCTTGGAAGCCATGACTCTTTACATGTCTTGATCAGGTCTTTGGAACAAAGTTGGTTTTATT
This sequence comes from Pinus albicaulis, assembly GCA_034641835.2. Classification (NCBI taxonomy): domain Eukaryota; kingdom Viridiplantae; phylum Streptophyta; class Pinopsida; order Pinales; family Pinaceae; genus Pinus; species Pinus albicaulis. The sequence goes on from CM076584.1 coordinate 1,520,498,804, forward strand.
GTGTCAAGCTCCTTAAAAATGAAACAAGCTCTTATGAGGACAGTTCATTTACTATGTCAACCTCATTAAAAAATGAAACGAGGTGTCATGAGGATAGTTCTTTTACTGTATCAACCTCGTTAAAAAATGAAACAATTTCCCATCCAATTCGAGTCTTTGATTAGATCTCGTAAAATCGATGTCGAGTCTTTCACCTGATATCATAATTGAACCTTCGTTTTATCCACATATTAGTAACCAGTAGCATACTCAAGTGAATGCCATGAAGCTTGGGGGCATGTACCTCGAATTGAGTCACCATGCTGGGGGCATGGAAATTTTTCAAGCATAGTTTATCTTTGTTTCAAGTTTGCGTAAAAATGAAACCAACTTCAAGCATAGTTTATCTTTGTTTCAATATTGTGTAAAAATGAATCCAACTCCAAGCAGAGTTTCCTGATTTCAAGCTTATGTAAAAATGAAACCAGTTTCATTTTACCTCTTGTAATTTCCATTTTATCATCCTATTTTGCCAGATGAACCTTAGTTTTCTCATTCCATCGTCCCCATCATCTTGGTCGATCATAGGCCTTCACTTGGTTGTTTCACCCATTCCCGAGGAACCACTGCGATGAGTGGTATTATTAGCCAACCTCTTGACCTTTACTTATTCTAAGTAGTTCAACCATCACCGAAACCAGTTGCTACCCTTAATGCCACTCATTCTTGCAGGAGGAATCAAATTTCAGATCTTTTCTGACTCTCTAAAATTGAAAATATTGCTGAGACTCTTGTTGTTTTGAACTCGTTAAAGGCTGCGAAATGTCATCTGCCCAGTATAAGTTTACCCATTTTTCAGGTTGGGACAGATTATTTACGAAAAAGGAATACCTTAGCCAATCGCAACTAAGAGTTTCTCTCAGATATTGCTTTCTACCTTTTTGGATCTGTGAGACTACCTACAGAAAGGGATTTTCTGGAGTTTTATTTTCCGCTTCTTTTCAAAATATCTAAACATGAAAAGATACCGAGTTCTTCCTTTGTCGGACTTGTTAAATTATAAATTACATCGGAAATCATCACCATGACGTTACCGAGTTCCTCCTTCCTACGGCTCGTAAAATATGCTACGATGGATTTTTCCGAAGGACAAATTTATATGGAAATCATATGATATCCCCTTCAAGCTTGTTTCCAAAAATAATTGGGGTACTTGCCAGAAATGGTGGGGGAAAATGGAACCACCTCTCAGTCGTGTCGGTAGTATGTCACTGTTGAACATGACACTTGTTTGCAATTCATGTCGGGTTGGGGACATCCCATTTGTCATTTTTCCTTGATGGGTTTGGGTTATCTATTTTGACCTCTCATTTGCTCTTTGCCACATCACCATGACCTCAGATCCCTTGATTTCAAGTACTGCCAAATTACGGAGTCGTGTCGCCAATATGTTCAAGAGAAGTTTCCTTTTGCAGTTTTCAACCATTTATCCTTTGCTTAGTCTTGATTCACTATCATCTTACTCCTCTATCTCATGTCGATGATGTGGGAAACATTATGGCCCTCCTTCGACTGGTAACTTCTTTTCGACTTCAGATCATTATCCAGGAAGCTGATCCAGAGGCTTCTTTTCGGTACCTTGGAGCTTGCATGCCTCAATGGCAAGTTCTTCGCATTCGATGACAGGTCCTCATGATTGGCCTTCGATCAAGTGATTTCATGGGTGTTCGACTCAAGCTCACTTCACATTCCGTCGATTGTACTAGTTGTACCTTAAGAGCCATTGTCATTATTGGTGGTTTCTCTCGTGCCTGTTAACAAGTTTCATCATTGGCTGGTAATCAGAAAATTTTCTTGCATGTTCGACTTCAACTCACTAATTTTCATGCTTGAATTTGAACTTTTTCAGGTCGAGATGGAGTGCAAGACCCTGGGTTTTGTTTGATAAAATCTAGGCTGCGAGATGATTTGGTTTACATGACTATATGCATGACTCTTCTGATTGGATGGCTACGACCATACCTGATTCTATTTGATGATCCTTCTTACTGGATGGTTGCATCCATACCACAAATCTTATTATTGGATGTACTCTATTATGGATGGCTGTGCCCATACCACATATTCATGTATCAGAGATATCAGTTGTACTTGTTCTTGCAGGTCTTTTGATGGTGGGGTTTTGGTTTGGGCATGTTCTCATAAAGCATTTCACCCCTCCCTCTCTCTCGGACCTCATGCTTTAGGGGGAATCTATTACATAGTATTTTACACTGTCCATGCATTCCCCATCCTGAACATTGGAAGACCATTTCAGTGACTTATCTGTATTGTCATACCTTTCCATAAGTGTCATTGCACCCCTTGGCATGTCAGGAACATTTCCTCTGTTGATTATTCCTCAAGCAGATCTTCAGAAACATGTGATTTTGGGTTGACGCTAGTAGGTAGTTATGGGCTCTTGCTCATGGAGAAATTAACACTGGGCCCCATACCCATTGGCACTTTGTCTCAGAAGGGCACCCGTGCCGAGCTATTTTTGGAAATTTTTTTAAAATAGAAATGAAGTTTCCATGCTTAACAACTTCGTGAGCGGAGTCATCATGGTTTGTTCAACTAAATAACATCGAAGTCCTCCCTTTTGCTTCTTGTTTCCTAGAATTGTGCAACTCCCCAAAGGGATAGACCTCTCCTGCACCTTATGAGGGATCCCAAACCACCTCCGGCTCTGCTATAAATACTTCCTTCTCACATTGATTCAGATAGTTAAATAGTCATTACTATAGCTGGTGTGTAGAATAAGGTAGAGAGGAATCTATTGTTAAGAGAGAGTTTAGTCCCATTGCGTTATCAAATACGATCCCGAACGAATTCTTGAGACATGCCCGACTGAACCTATTGAAGGAGGCCTGCAATGTCAGGGCATTAAGGTTGTAAACTTCTTTTCTCTATCATTAATACATAACTGGTTTTTTGGTTCCAATTTTGTGTCTAATTATATGCAAAATGTTTGATTCTCCTTGACCAATCAAATAGCTATAAATGAAGGTATATTCTCGTATGCTATTATCGTTCACTTGACCTTTGTGCAAGTACACAGATATCATCACTCACAGACCATGACGTGTGAAGACAAAGATCGGAGGATCGCTGCTGCAAGTCACGCCAAAGTGTTGGACCGAGGTAGGGTATCTATCCCAGTTCATCTTTCATTTATAAGCTACGAGTCCAAAATTCCAGCATGTTCCCTTATTGCTAGAGCCACCCTAGGGCTAGAGGGATCGCCTCTGTTCGCAAAGTGGATTTTTTTGCTCAACACTAAGAAATTTTTTTCAAACATCATGGAAACCTTCAAATATGATTCAATACATAGCACACATCAAGTGAGATCAATGGAAATACCAATAAGACAACACTTCTGTAGTTGGAGACTTTCCACACTTTTTTTCCTTTGCACCAATTAAAAGTGAGTAGCTTGGTTTTAAAATGTTCATATTCACATGCTGATATAAATACATATATTATAATTTTTCAAAATCAGCAATCACAATAATACACCAATCACTTTTTCCTATATAATATTCTAATATTGCAATTTTTTTATTGTTTATTGTTTTGTTAGAAAAAAATCAATTACTTTTTGCATAAGAGGCAGGTACTAAGCAACAATGTTGCATATTAGACTTGTTAGTATAATGAAATAAATTGTATATGTAATTAACTTATTGCAGTAAAATATAAGTAGTGAGTTAAATTTTTTAGATTAGTAGTTTTTATAAATATTATAGATTTTATTTTATACTTTTGTAAAATTAAGTTATTAAAATTGTAAATAATAATGGTTTTTTTTGAAGTAGGGTTGTTATGCCAAGGTTATATGAGAGTGTTGTTGTCATGTTTATGACTAATAATATTTTTTCAAAATAAATTAAATTTAATATTGGATTAAAGTAAGGGTGTTTTTTATCCTCTACTATTTTTGGCATATACATTGATAAGCTAGAAGAATGTTTGGAAGATGCAAATTGTGTTGGGCCCACACTTACTAATATGCATAACTCTTTTTGTTTATGTTGATGATATTGTTCTTTTAATAAGGAGCCATTATGATCTTGGCAAGCAACTCAAAATCCTACAAGATTTTTTCTCTAGGATGGATATGATTATAAATACTCACAAAACTAAAGTCACGCTAATTAAAAAAAAAATATCACTTACGATACTTTCATTTATGAAAATAGCTCCTTGGAGGAAGTTATTTCATAGAAATATATCGGAATTGACAACCATCATAAGATCATTTGGAATTATAGCATTGAGAGAAGGATAAATGGTGGTTGGAAATCTTACTATGTGATGTACGCTGGAATATCATTGGATTTTGGATTAAAAAAAACAAAAGTTAAAAAAAAAAGAATCTCATCCCTGAGACTCTTGTCACTCTTGTTATTATATATGGATGCGAGGTTTAGGGTTTTAGTATATCCAAAGAGTAATGGAGGAAGATTGAATTGATCCAAAAACAATTTATAACGTACAACCTCAAGATTAAAGGAAATATTGACCCTTTCCTTATTGTTTTGATTAAAGCAAGCCTCTCCCCCACTGAAATCTTGACTAGGACTAGGTATCTTATGTATAACAAGAAGTTATACAACTTGGATGGCAAGAAGTTTCCTAAAATTGCCTCTAACTCTACCCAAAACCCCCATCTTCAGCACAAGTGAGGGTGGCATATGGAAACCTAACCTCTGATAGAACATAGGGGAATAAAGGAGGAGATCATCTTACAAAATTCAGAAAATATTAAAAATATTATTACTTCAAAATTGAAAGAGAAATTATGGGCAAGTAAAGAGTTAAAGGGATAAAGGAAACTACGATATTATAAGGAGGTGGTAAACCTCAATCTCGAAAACCAAAATTATTTCTTTCTTGATCGGTGTTAAGAAGAAAATGAACATTACCATGATTGAAACTAATTTTCATGAGCTTCATAATGAAACTGAGCATTGGTTAATTCACAAAGTTCCATGGAATGAAGTAGTTTGTCACCTGTGTGATCCTAAGAGGGTTCAATATGAAAAGAACTTATCTTAGATTGTCTATCTTATACTCACATTCAATCAATTTTCAAAATATTTGTCACGCTACCAACCTTCTTTACCTTTTAACTCAACGATACTATGGTGATCTAAGAACAATTCTCTCACTTTATTTTTAGTATAGAAATAAAATGTTAAAGAATTTCGATTAATCTATTACCTTCTTAATGTGTGATAGATGATATAGGTACTAGTGGATAATAATCCTCCTCATGGCAATAAGATATATTGATATTGCGAACTTCACTATTATAAAATAAAAAATAAAAAATTTACTTTGATATTATTTAAAAAAAAAATTATTAAAAAAGATATAACAAAATAGAAATTTTAAATTATTTTCTTTGAAATACATTTTTTATTAGTAAATTTGAAATATATGTTTCTATAGATCAATATTTTTAATAAATTATAAGTATAAATTAGTTTCTCATTATACATGTGATATAAAAATAATTAAAATTCCAATAATATTTAAAAATTTAATTGAGCTTTTAAAATATAAAATAAAAATTCCTTAATAGAAATCCCAAAAGTTAACAAACCCACTAATAAATAATAACCCCTCTTACAACCATCCTAAATGAACAATATAATCATCCATCTGCCTGGAAAAATGAAGAAAATCTGTAAAAGTGGTTAATATGTTGTGAGTGAAGACACCAACCACTAGAAAGTAAGTTTGTGGAGGAGGCCTTCTGCATGACCTCGCGGACTGAAATGTCCACCCTTCCCCCTGCGTGCACGGATAACGCATGTCATGTACATGTCACCCATGACTGTGTCTCGATGCCATCACCATCACTCGTTGCCACTCTCCACGTCCCTCCCCGGCGCGTCCACCTCATCATATCCTTGTCACATCCTCGCCATATCCTTGCCACATTAGCAGAAGCGTCTCCATTCCATCCATTCTCGCTCTCCACATGTGTTTGTCTCCTAGCGACAAGTCATCGTGCGTGGTGTCATAAAGAAACCTTGCAGAAGTATAATTGAAGATATAATGGAGAAGCAACTCATGCTGAAGCAACTCTTCAAAGAGCAAGGTAAAATTAGCTATGAACCTATCGTAGACATGGAGATGGAAATACCTAAAGCATGCCTGGGAGATGTGCCATCTGATTAGGAATAGAATAATATGTGCATAATATATATAGATCGGAAGTCTATGTAGAACCAACATGAGAACTGAGGGTGGCTTCAATGCCAATGAACATGGAAAGCAGTGCCTATGGCAATACCGCCAACAAATTTTTTGAAAGAACACTGAGTGTGTCGTAGTACTCGGCCAACTCAACACCCAAGAGTAAGAGGGAAAACCACACCCAGTGAGGAGAGAGATGCCATCAAAAGCAATCCTCGAGGGGGCCACTCCACAATCAGCAATTTTTCAAAGAAACTTCTAGAAGAAGTTACAATACAACTACAAATTTTGTAACAAAATTAAATTTTTTTCCATATACCATTAGTGGGGCCAAGATCATTGAGTGCGTATATATAGGCTTTATTTTGAAATGTAAAAGGGGGGAAAAATATTGGTTATAGAGGAAAATTTGCCAAATTTTTTAGTGAATTGTTGGGAGGGCTTGAAATAATTTTGGGGAAGAATTGTGAAGTAACTCTTGGGTTGTATGTTTCCGTCATCATGTATGTGTTCGTGTCACCTTTATTTTGAAGTTTAATATTAATGAAAGGAAAGTTTATACAATTTTCATGGAATTTTGAGTTGTGAAGATGATATGTTTTGTAAATTGTGTAGAATTGTTTAATGATTTAGGATTAAATGGATTCTAGTATCAGTATGTTGGTTTGTTTCAATATTACAAGATCTATCAAGATAGCTTGAAGAATATCTTGGCTTTCTGGATATTTTTTCAAAGGTTTTAAAAGAACAGGTAAATTTCAGGATTATGTGTTTTATAATGCTTGAATTCTTAATTTCTCAGTAATCCACCAGGGTTTGTTTGGGTTAAAGGAATTCTTAATTGCTCCTTTAAGTTGGGTAACGCCTGATTCTCCATTTTCATCCATATTTTATTTTTTCAAAATTTTATGTCAAACTCAAGGGTTATGAATGCTCTTAATCAAAATTAGCAGAAATGAAACTCAAAAAAAGACTTAACACAATGGTTTTATTCCCCAACCTTGATCCCAAACTACTCTCTAATTAAGACTTACTTTGAGACAGATTCAACATAAGTTTAAAGGATTATAATTCTATATACCACGTGCACATGAAGAACACTTTAAAGAAGTTAAACATGAATAATTTTTTGGGTTATATGTAGCTTCGATTTTGTCATTTGGCTGATCGCTATTGATCTTTAAAGGAAAACCAAATCAAAATCTCTATAAGAATTTAAATTTGTGGCTATGATAGAATTCAATGTATTATTGTTTTTTTCTTGTGACATTTAAAGGAGAAAGCGAGATGAATGAATATTGAATGTGTAATGGAATTTTGTCATGATGGGTATTTCAAGTCTAAATTTTGCAATCTTACGCACGATTCATTTTTTGAAATTGATTAATGTATGTTTTTTATTTTATTTTTTGTAATATTATCTTATTTTAAAACTCCGTTTCACCAAAGGGAAAGTAAACCAACACTATGAGAACATCAAACCCAAGTAATAATTCCCAGAGGTAGAATGATCACATCCAAGACCTAAATTTAAATATTTCCATTACTAAAGCAAAAGAAAGAAACCATTTAGATGTTTTCAGGCTCTGTATTACATCACAACGTAGTGTGACTGATCTAGGTGGCTCTAGACAACCTAGGAGACCAAGAGGGCTGATGATAGGTCAAAATTTAAAGTGGTCGGATTTCTCTCGAACTAGGTTCATACTGAAGTACTCGTCTCTCTGATTCCAATGGTGCAAACGTATCTCCAATTTGAGCCTGTATGGAGAAGTTAGAGCGAGTCAAATTTTTGGTCAAAGTTGGGCAGTGGGCTAGGTTTAACTATCCCACAAATTCACCGTCAACTGACAGGGGACTTAGCACCAAAAAATGGGTGAAATTGTGGCCTTGTTAATTTACCTAGTGACCCTTATTTTCATTAAAACGAAAAAAGTCTATTATGTTATAAATAAATAAATCAATATATATATATATATATATATATATATGTATATATATATATATGTATATATATATATATGTATATATATATATATATATATATATATATATATATATATATATATATATATATATATATATATATATATATATGGGGATGGCAGGCGACCACCCTCTCCACCCCACCGCATGGTCCACATTATATTAAACAAAGTTGTTGCGGGGTGGGTTGTCAACCCTACCACCCCCGGAACCCTTACCATTACTCTGTATAAACACATAACGATGCATTTGGGTCAGGCCACGTGGAGCGGACCTGTCCACCACCCACACTTCGGTTAAAAAAATCTATTGTTACATTTCGTTGACTACAATCCACCAGAGGAAAAAATGTGCCAATGGGGGTCGAACCCGCCTGACCCACGTGGCCGACCACTGAGCAGGCGACACCACCATATAAAACAATAAGAAAAACAAACAACACCAAAAAAAATATATGTTATCAATCCATAATGTATATCATTCAAACAAAATGCAAACAAACATGCCGAGTTGGGGAGGCGGGGGATTAGAACCCTGACCTCCGCTGGCCTAACCTCCTCTGCCACCAACAACCCACGAGCTGTCCGTTGGAATATCCACCTACTCAAACCTATAAGAACCCTCATCGCAGATGTGCCTTTGTAGAGAAGATCACAAGATTCAAGAGAACATTTTTTTATGTGGGTGGAACCACGAGCCATGGAGGTAGTAGAACCATGCCCCAGGGAATCTTGAGGGCATAAAAAGATTCCTTGAGGCCCAAAACTTGCCGGAGTCCATTTTGAACAAAATTTATGTTGATTTTACACCTCTTTATGACAGGAGCTCAATGGAGATGTCCATTTCAACAAGATAGGTTCCCATATTTTGGCCGTTTTCCAGATTGGAGTGATGGTGTTCGATTCTCATGTGTAGACAATGGATTCTATGCCCCTCGATGCCACGAGTTCGACCGAACAGCCAGGATCAACAGTTGAGCATTCACTTCTTCAGCCAACTTCAGGGGTTGAGGTATATGCAGTTTGATCATGTGCCTCTTTTTGCTGTGATATGTATCATGATTTCCAGATCCTTGCTTGATGCATGTGTGGGATCTTGTTTTTGCTTCATGTGAGATTATATCATGTTGATAGGAGGTCCATTGTGAGTGAGAGTTCCTATAGCTGAATTTCTCGTGGAGAGACAAGCCATTCATGTTGAGGGAAAATCCTTGTATGAAAATCGTCCATGTACATCTTCCCATTTCCATCACTATATGAAGCGGTCTAGTCCATTTTGACATCGGGCCCAGAGATGTAGCCCACACTGGGTGAACTCTGTTATCAACGTCTTGTTTTTACATGTTGCTGATGGTTGTCTTATTTCCCTTATTTATAGTATGCACATGTGTTCTTTTATGTTCTTTTAAAATGAAATTCTAAAATATCACAAAAGTAAGAGATCGTGGGTAAATCTGGTAGCTGATAGACCCAGATCAAGTTGTATCAGAGTGGTCTTCTTGCTGATGTGAATTGCGAGCGTGAACAACTATTGAACGTGCAACAATGGAGGATGACAGATACATGTACGAGGCCATGCTCAGGATGTCCAAAATGGTGGACATTATTTATGACACTTATGAGAAGAGAATAGCGGAAGAGGAGAAAGGAATTTCAGAGAAAAATGCTTCATCCACATCTTCCAGTGCTTATGCATCTTCTTCGTCACCTTCATCGTCTTCTCATCATTCAAATGAGGAGATGAACTAGAGTCTTCGAGAAGAGAATGATGAATTAAGGAGGCTTCTAAAAGAAGAGAAAGCAGAGATGGAGATATTACAACTTCAGTTGTGAGTCGCGGAAGAGGCTTTGGATGAATTGAAGCACAATAAAGGCTTGAAGAAGCCATCATCACCTATTTCTGAATCAACATCGGAGGTAAACAATGTTGATGTTTCTTTAGTTTCATCTTCACATGCTATCATTTCTGTGGGAAACGTGGAGATACCTATTACAGGAACTGGCATGAGACTCCTCACCAAGATGGGATACAAAGGAGGAGGACTTGGCGTTAATGGCCAAGGCATGATTCAGTCACTAGAGGTCAAGCAGAGACATTGTTTCACAGGTTTGGGATACACTAAAGGACAATGATCGAAGGTGTCAGAAATTCCCAATGCATGGTTGAAACCATTAGGGAAAGAGAATGATGGGAACACTTCACCATCATCATATTACAATGCACATTGTAGAGAAAGAGACGAGGAAATCTCTCGTCACCATGATCACACCAGAGGAAACCAAGAAAGGTATAACAAGTCTTGATATTTTAGTGTTCATTTTGATTACAAGCATGTCACTAAAAATGAACATAAACCATGTCATCAAAAAACATGTAGTTTTTGTGGATTACATAACCAAATATTTTGTAAGTGTTGGAAAAGAATGGCAGCAAAAAAGAGGATGAGGCATGAAAGGGCTTCTCCACCGCAGGAAAAGAAGAAGGTAAATCAGGTTTGGAGGAATAAGACTCATTACAGTCATTGTGATAGAGGTGGCCATCAAAGGGCCATGTGTTGGAGGCTCCATCTAGAGAAATTCCTTACGGACAAAGCATCAGTGCATGAACCAGTTGAAACAACATTTCGACAAGAAAATGCGCCACAAAGAGATGACCCATTCATTTTGATAAGTGAGAGATGGTTTTTTTAGGTTTGTTAGCATGTTTGGCCTTAATTTTGAAATCATGTGTTTCATGTTAAAATTTAAAAGTGATTATGTGTTTTCCATCACTTAGGAAGCAACAATGATGTTTTTGGCCTTATATTTGACAGCTGGGGTATTGATTCTATTTGATGTAAACTTGACCACAGAGTAAGGTTATAAACTCATGGAAAGTGTGGGGAATTCTCGAGTCATAGATTTGTCACTTAGTTAAGCATGTAATTTTCAAAATATTGTACTATAGGTTTTCAGAGGATGTAGGTGTCGCTTCATTGCTTATGGCTCTGAAGGAAAAAGGTGAAGGAGAATGAAGGGTGACCTTTTAGGACACTTGTGATGTAGAAAAGGTACAAAGAAGCTATAGATTATGTTCATGCTTTTGGAGGTCCAAAATATCCTCAGTAGGGAGGATTGATCCAGGTGGCTCTAGACACCCTCAGGAGACCAAAAGGGCTGATGATAGGTCAAAATTGAAAGTGGACAGATTGCTCTCCAACTAGGTTCATTCTGAAGTACTCGTCTCCCTGATTCCAACGTGCGAATGGATCTCCAATCTAAGCCTGAATGGAGAAGTTAGAGTGAGTCATATTTTTGGTCAATGTTGGGTAGTGGACCAGTTTTAACTATCGCACAAATTCACCGTCAACTGGCAGGGGACTTAGAACCCGAAAATAGGTGAAATTGTGGCCTCATTAATCTTCTCAATGACACTTATTTTCATTAAAACGAAAAATTTCTATTATGTTATAAAAAAGAAAAAAAAGAAAAAAAAGAAAAAAAGAAAAAAAGAAAAAAAGAAAAAAAAAAAAAAATATATATATATATATATATATATATGGGGCGGTGGGCCACCACCCCTGCCACCCCACTGCATGGTCCACATTATATTAAAAAAAGTTGTTGGGGGGAGGGATGTGAAATTTTCCACCCTCGGAACCCTTACCATTGCTGTGTATAGACACATAACGGTGCGGTTGGGTCGGGCCATGTGGAGCGGACCAACCCACCATTCACACTTTGGTTAAAAACATCTACCATTACTTTTCATTGACCATAGTCCACTAGAGGAGGAATGGTGCCGGCAAGGGTCGAACTCGCCCGACCCACGTGTCCGACCCCAAGTGGGCGGTACCACCAACAATAACCAAAACAAACAAAGCCAAACAAAAACATATGTTGCCAAACCGTAATTTATATCGTTCAAACAAAATGAAAACAAACATGTCAAGTTGGGGGGGCGGGGGATTCGAACTCCGACCTCCACCGGCCTAACCTCCTCCGCCAACAATAACCCATGATCTCTCTGTTGGAATATCTACCCACTCAAACCTATAAGACCCCTCATCATAGATGCACCCGGGCAGAGAAGGAGAGCATGAGATTCGAGACACATTTTTTTATGTAGGTCGAACCACAAACCATGGAGGTAGAGAAACTTTCGGGAGTCCATTTTTCAACAAAATTTATGTCGATTTTACACCTCTCGATGATAGGAGCTCAATGGTGATGTCTGTTTCAGCAGCAAAGCTTCCCATCTTTCAGACATTTTCCATATTTGAGTGATGGTGTCCTATTCTCACGTGTGGATAGTTGATTCTATGCCCCTTGACGCCACGAGTTCGATGGAAAAACCATAATCAATAGCTAAGCATCCGCTTATTTAGCCAAATTCAGGGGTTGATGTATATACAGTTTGATCATGTGCCTCTTTTTTCTGTGATATGTATCATTATTTCCAGATCCTTTATTGATCCTTGTGTGAGATCTTGTTTTTGCTTCATGTGAGATTATGTCATGTTGATAGGAGGTTCATTTTGCGTGAAAGTTCCTATAGCAAAACATCTCGCAGAGAGACAAGCCACTCATGTTGAGGGCACATCCTTGTATGAACATCATCCATGTACATATTCCCATTTCTAGCACTATATGAAGTGGCCTACACCATTTTGACATCGGGCTCGAAGACGTAGCCCACAATGGGTGAAATCCGTTATCAAAGTCTTGTGTTTGCATGTTGCTGATGGTTATCTTGTTTCCCTTATTTACAACATGCACATGTGTTATTTTATGTTATTTTAAAATGAAATTCTAACAACATCACAGAAGTAAAAGATCTGACTCTGGGGAGCCAAGATCTCATGGCATCATTGTCGGGGATTATTTGAATTCATTCCCTAGGTGATACGACATCTCTTTGAAAATTGTGTGGTGGATAAAGGTTGAAATTTTCCAAATTGTACTCTCCACTTGGCAACTCTATTTTCCCAATTTTCTCACCGCTTTTTATTCACTTGAATTTTCTTCTCACCTTTTTCATTCATTTGTTCCCACGACCGTCCGCTATACTCACCATCACACTAAAATGAACGATATCATTTATTTTATTTTATATATACCTTACTTACCACATCTTGTATTAACCACATATTACTCATTTCATTGTCCACACCATTACACTCTAGCTTCACTAAGAAGGCATACCCATAGAAATTCATACCAAGATATTGTAACTCTTGTCTCCAACACTGATTGCTTCTTGTACATTTCGAACCAACTATCTAAGAATCTATTTACTGAACCCTTAGAAATCCAAATAACAGAAGCCTCACCTTGGTCATAACCCATAATGATTACCCAACTAACACACTCTAGGACTAATCATACAAACATCGTGAAATTATGCACAATTTCATCAGGTCGCTCAGTCCTAGACATAAATTCCAACAATAAACTCCACAAAAAAGTGACAAAATTAGAACCTCGATCTTGTCTATCGTGAAAAAATTGATTCTAAAACATATCATGGTTGGAGATGTTCAAACCCACAATGAACCCAATTGGCCAAACAAACTGCTGGCTTGGGTGGTAGAACCATATGCCCTGCTGGCTTTACCCTGGGTGTTACATCTTATGCCCAAAAATTACCTTAAAATGATACCTCAATTCTGTTGCGAGAACAGAGAAACCACTGAGGAACATATCAACGCATTTTAGGATTTCACAAATAAGTTCATTGTAGAAGATAAAGATGTATTCATGAGAATTTGTGTAGAAAACCTTGTAGGATACATATGGAAATGGTTCATGACTCTTCCTCCCAACTCATTACATTCCTGGGACGAGTGATGTTGGGCTAGGATCAAGTTTAAGTCTATTTTTTTATTTTGTTAAAGCATAGCACGCAGGTCAAGCGGCTTTGGGGTGGGTCAAAGCTCCTTCTTTTTTTAACGAGAAAGAGGGTAAAACATCGGGCTCAAACCATGGATTGAGTCCATGGTTTTAGCACGTCTAAGTCATATAAAAAGGAATGTAAGAGTCAAGTCAAGGATAACTTAACTAAGACAATTGAGTCATAGATAATATGATGTTTATGTGGTTTGGGCAATTTTTGTGATAAGTGTGAGTAGAGATAGGCTCCTGCGGCTTTGTGCGTGGAGACCTAAGTACTGGGATCTATGCATGGACTCCGTAGTTGTGTGCGCAAGAGAATAATTGCAATCATTGAAGATTTTCTAATAAAGAGAAGTTTTGATTGCTTATAGTTTTTTTGTAGTTTATATTATCGATGTGTATTTGTCAGAGTTAATTATACATCTCTGTAATTGCGCAAGAGTTATATCAGTTTATATTAAGGGTTTTTGTTAAATTTGAATAATAATAGATCTATGTGTTTACGCAAATATGCATTTGTGTTGAGGGTTTTAGTGAAGTTAGATTTGAATCGGGTTAAAAAGCACTTGCGCAGAAAAATATTAATGATCATATTGGGAAGGATTAGATCCATAACATATTTCTCCCTTAGGGTGTAGAAACTTGATTCTAGCACAAACCCCATACTCTTCGGTTGAGAATTTGGTCCATGCGAGTAGATCAATGCTGAAAGGGCCAACAGTTGGAGGTTTTGTTGGTTGCGCAGATCACTTTGAACCTGGGTTAGGACCCCTTAAGCCAAAAAATGGTTCCGTTGCTGGGACCAATTATACAATATGGGAGTTGATGAAGTTTTGAGGCGATATGTTCATGCGTTTGGAAGACTTAGTATATTGGCTGAAGAAAATGGAGGTGTTTCAAGTGGTCATTACACTAGAAAACTGACCGCGTAGAAGGTATTAAGGTTTGGGTTGTGGTGGCCTAGGGTGCATGTTGATTCAAAGGAATATTGTCATGCTTGTGATGTATGTCAGAGGATGGGAAGACCCTTGCACATAGACGAGATGCCTCTACAACTGTAGGTAACTTTGTATGCCTTTGAGAAGTGTGAAATTGATTTTGTTGGACCAATTAATCCCCCAGGGAAGAATATTGGAGTGTGATATATCATCACTGCTAAAAATTACTTGAATAGGTGGGTGGAGGCTCAACCTCTGAAAGGTTGCAACGTAGAGAAAATTGTGCACTTTATATTTGAGAATATTCTGACAAGGTTTGGGTGCCGCCAAATTCTTATGATTGATTAGGGCACACACTTTCTAAATGAGATGATTCAAGCGCTGAAAAAATACTTCAAAATACATCACCATAAGAGCACACCCTATTATCCTCAGGTGAATGGAATTGTAGAATCATTCAATAAGATACTGGAAAATGCGCTCACAAAGATATGCAATACGAATCACAATGAATGGGATGTGTGCATACCTATTGTTTTATGGGCATACATGACCACGTGCAAGAAGTTGATGAGATAAAAACCTTTTAGGATGGTCTACAAAGAGGAGGCCATGATGCTCATGGAATACATTTTCCCCAGTCTGCACATCGCATAAGTCACCAACATGGCTGATCCAAACATTATGGAGGAATGGTTGTCACAACTTGTTGCATTGGAAGAAGATAGATTCATAGCTGGTTTTCGCCACCAGGTGTAGAAGGCGCGCGAGAAGGCTTGGCACGAACAACATATCAGGCAAAATATTATTAAGAAGGAGGATTTGGTGTTACTTTATGATAGTAAGTTTGTGCGCTTTCCAGCAATTTCCAAGATGCACTGGCTTGGGCCCTATATTATCAAGGAAATCATAGAAGGAGGTTTGGTTCAGCTGGCTACCTTAAATTTTGAATTCCTTCCAGGATATGTTAATGTTAGTGGACTAAAACCTTACAGGGATGACCCCATCCCTGCATGTGGTAAATGAATATGTCACCATAAGAAAGTATTAGCACTCTAGAAATTAGTTGTGAGGGGGTGTAGGATTGTAAAGAAGTCTATCATAGGGTATGAAAATTCTTGTCAAAATTTTGGGCAACGAATTTTGAGGGCACACAAGTATCTACGAAGCTGACATAGGGATTGCGTCAGAAGGAGGTTGCAGTCACAGAAAAGCCAAAAATTAGATTTTGGAATAGTAAAACTGGATATGACAGTTTTGTTACCATTTAGAGGAGTAGGTAACCTACATTTAATGAGGAGATTACACTAGATTTGGGGTTGTTTGAGCATTATTGGAGCTGATTCAACGGAAAAAAGGCCGTTTAAGCCGCGACACCACTATAAATATGGCATGAAGTTTTGCATAAGTCCCCTTTTATTTTTGAGTGATTTGATCGAAGTATTCCCTCTGCTCTCTCCCTCTTTTCCATTTTTTATGTATGCAGTTTGGGAATCACTTGGGGAGACGTTGCACCAATAGGTCTTAAGATATTTTATTCTCGAAACCACGACTGCCACCAAGCCTACCCCTATCGAGCCGCAAGCACCTGGTGCCAGTGGCGCATAGCCATAGAAGAAAGTTCAAAGTTCAGGTACCAGAAGTCTCCACGCAATACCCCGAAGTTCAAACTGGCTCCTCAAGCTGAGAGAAAAAAGAAACCGATGGAAGAAGAAATAGAGGTAACTGCGTTAGAGAAAGGATTTGCTGAGGAGGTTGAGCCAATTTCACAGTTACCTCTGTATATGGCACTGAGGAATTTGTTGGTAGATGTTCCTCAAGATCCTGATAAGGTAAAAGCATGAATTGATACACCCCTACTGCCAGAGAATGTTCAAGTCGAGGGTGAACTACTGGGACGGGTCCCCTCTCTGAAGCTAGAAGATTTGGATTTGTTAGACCGCACAAATTTTTCTGAACTTGCACTGTCACAATATTTGGAGAAATTCCCATATGAAACCAGAGTCATCAAGGTGGAGCCAAAACAATGGGATTTGGGGCAGCAGAAATCCGAGCTCCTCAGCTTGCTACAAATTCCCCACTTTGGTCGCAGCAACATCAATGATGTTTGCCTTCGTCAATTGGTGATGCTGGTGCAATATAATTACCTTTATATGGGAATGAGGATTCCCCTTGATTACAGGTTTACCATACTAAGGTGCAGACCTAGATGAAGAATTAAGAGGGAAGTTCTTCAAGAATAAGGTCACAGAGAATATGAAGAAGAAATATGGAGTGGTCCGCAATACAAGAGGTTTCACTGTTAGCAAAATTAACGACCCCGCAGCAAGATTTGATACAAAAATATTGGCATGAAAATTGATGAGGAAGTGTCACACCACATAATTTTTAGCACCAATCATTGCGTTAGTAGCACAATGTGTTAAAGGGATGCAATACAACTAGGCCAAGTAAGGCTGTGCCAGGAATTCTTGGAGAATGTCCGCGTGGCGCAAGAGGAAGGAAAATTGTTGCACTACACGTGGATTTTTCTGCTAGTCATATCAGTGGGAAGGAAGCAGGCATCGCAATCATAACTCCCTGACATTGAACTTGGTCTATGCGAAGCAGTAGGCTATGCCTCTCTATGGGCGATGAAGAATCCTTCTAGAGTGATGGAAAATAACATCTTTTGGGTATTATTCTAGATAGAGCTTCACTAGGTAGTTGTGTTGAAGTCGTGGTTGTCGTTGACATTGTATTAGGAATACAAGGATATTGTAGATTTTAAAGCGTCATTCCATAACGTGCACATCCGCACAAAGGATGATATGTCCAAAGTTTGGTATGATCTGCCTTACCTTGCAATGGAAGATGATATCATCCAGGTAATCACCAACTCTCACCCTATGTGGTTGATTGCAGTAATAGATACTGGTGCCACTTATTCTGCTCAGTCTAAGTTGTCTGCGTCAAATCCAAGTACCAAGAAAAATACAAAGAAATATACGCAGGATCCCATGACGACGAAAAAGACAACGAAATAATCAAAGGACATTGTGGATGTTCCCAATGATGTATAGTTGGAGGATATTGATGAATATAGTGTAGACGCACCTTCAACACAAAAAAATACTAGTTGCGACACTAAGAGAGGGCCCCAGATACTGGCAAGATCACGTAGGAAGAGGAAAGAAACAAAGAAGACGATAACTGAGCCTTTGGTATTAACAAAAGGAGATTTAATGAGATTTGAAACGTGGTAAAAATAGTCACAAAGGAATCCTGGAGTACCATTGAGTAACAATACACTGACTGTCCTTGATGACGTGTAACAGGGACTCCAACAACTAAAGGTTCAAGTGAGCGCAATTCAGGCAAGCATGCATCAAGCAAGCATGGTTCAAACAAGAATGCTATCAACTAGCACCCCAGTCACCAAGTCGACCATGTAAAGCAGATTAGCTCAGATTTTGGGTGCAACGCTCCATGCTTCTCATCTCGGACAGTGCGTTACCGTCTGCTCATGGTCAGAGATTCGAGTCAACTTGGCCACATTGCCCAGTGTCCAGTTGCACATAATGAATACAATGATAATTGATGAATTGCAGTACCGGGAGTCTGTGCTTCACACAACATGATAGAAGGAAAAAATCGGGTTGAAACGTTACATCAGAGTAAGCAGGTAGTTGAGAAACAAAGCATGACAAAGAGCTAGCATGCACAACTAGAAACACTCATTAACCATATTTGTTCTAAGATTCCAGGGTTGTCGATACCAGATGAAGTTACGGCCACTACAATGTTATAGACTCTTATAGTCATGCTAAAAGCTTCAAAGACAAAAATAGAGACAGTGCATGTGGCCCTGGAGCAAGATTGCAGAACTACAGACAAAGTTACAACTAGAAAAGCCACCAATAGTCCGGGCACACAGAGCTTTCATTTTTCAGGACCATGACTAGCATCACTACCGCTGTAGAAAAATACAAAAACTTGTTTGAAGATGCATAATTTGGGGATATGGTCCTCTATTCAAGAATATCTAGTGTTGTAGCAGTTGCTGGCAGAAATTCAGGATAAGTAGCTATATTTTGATGAAATTCGAGTAGCGACGAGGACCCTTGTTCATGCACAGAGATTAGCCCAGTTGCAGGAGAGCTGACACATTCAGGATGAGATGGATACGCTGTGCCACAAAGAGAAACTCTTGGAATAAAGGACCCAACCTTGGGCGGATGAAGCCCTACAACTACCACAAAATATTGAGGGTGCACTCAAGGGACTTCGCCGGACTCAACGCATCATAAACCTATCAGTAGAGGGGCCAACCATAGAAAAATTAGTTGATGAAGTGCAAAGTGCTACCACACATAGTGTCATGGCCATCCAGCCTCTACAAGAGTCCAGCCATGTGCTTAAAGCCAATATGCAAGAATCCAAACCTGAGTGACTCGAGGAAGAGTTACGAGTTTGTCTTGGGGGCCTGCTGGGCTAGGGCCCCTCAGGGTCAAGTTTAAGTAAATTTTGTTATTTTCTTAAAGTGCAATGCATAGGTCAAGAGGCTTTGGGGTGGGTCCAAGATCCTTCATTTTGTAATGGAAAAAAGGGTAAAAAATGGGGCTCAAGCCACGTTTTGAATCCATGGTTTTACTGCATCTAAGTCATATAAAAAGGTATGTAAGGGTCGAGTCAAGGATAACTTAACTGAGACAATTAAGTCATAGATGATCTAATGTTTATGTGATTTTGGAAATTTTTGTGATAAGTATGAGTAGAGATATGCTCCTATGGCTGTGTGTGTAGAGAACTAAGTCCTGGGCTATGTGTGAGGACTTTGTGGCTATGTGCGCAAGAGAAGAATTTTAATCATTGAAGATCTGCTAATAAAGATAAGCTTTGACGGAATTACTGGTTGATTTGCATGATCTCTATTTATGTGTTAATGTGTTGATTGCTTATATATTTTCTGCATTTTATATTATTGATACGTATTTGTCTGAGTTAATTATAGATCTCTGTAATTGCGCAAGAGTTATATCAGTTTCTGTTAAGGGTTTATGTTAAATCTGAATAAGCATACATCTTTGTGTTTACACCAATTTTCATCTGTGTTAAGGGTTTTAGTGAAGTTAGATCTGAATCAGGTTAAAACTCACTTGCGCAAAACAATATTGATTAGATCAGATCGAGAAGGGTTAGATCCATAGCACATTTCTCCCTCAGGGTGCAGAAACCTAGTTCCAACACCCCCCCATACTGCTTCAGGTGAGATTTTGTTTTGCACGAGCATATCACTGCCAAAAGGGCTAGTAGTTGGAGGATTTTGTTAGTTGCGTAGAGCACTCTGAACCTGGGTCAGGACCCCTTAAGCGAACAAAGTCCTATTGGGCTAGGCTCCCCTAGGGTCAAGTTTAAGTCAATTTTTTTATTTTATTAAAGCGCAATGCGTAGGTCAGTTGGCTTTGGGGTGGGTCAAAGCTCCTTATTTTTGTAACGGGAAAAAGGCTAAAATATGGGGCTCAAACCATAGTTTGAGTCCATGGTTTTAGCGCATCAAAGTCATATAAAAATGCATGTAAGAGTTGAGTCAAGGATAACTTAACTTAAGACAATTGAGTTATAAATGCTTTGATGTTTATGTGACTTTGGGAAAATTTTGTGATAAGTTTGAGTAGAGATAGGATCATGTGGCTGTGTGCATGAAGACCTAAATCCTGGACTGTATGTGAGGACTCTGCGGCTGTGTGTGAAATAGAAGAATTGTAATCATTTAATATCTACTAATAAAGAGAGGTTTTGAATGAATTAATAGTTGATTTGCATGATCTTTGCTTATGTGTTAATGTGTTGATTGCTTATAGATTTGTTTTAGTTTATATTATTGATATGTTTTTATCTTAGTTAATTATAGATCTCTATAATTGCACAAGATTTATATCAATTTCTGTTAAATCTAAATAAGAATAGATCTTTGTGTTTATGCCAATCTGCATCTGTGTTAAGGGTTTTAGTGAAGTTATATCTAAATCGGGTTAAAGATAACTTGCACAGAACAATATTGATTAGATTAGATCGGGAAGGGTTAGATCAAAAACATTTTTCTCCCTTAGGGTGCAGAAAGCTGGTTCCAACCCCCCCCCCCCCAATACTGCTTCGAATGTGACTTTGGTCTACATGAGCAGGTCACTGCCGAAACGACCAATAGTTGAAGGGATTTGTTGGTTGCACAAAACACTCTGTAACTGGGTCAGGACCCCTTAAGACAACAAGCTGGAAAAGAATTTTGATCCCAATAGGGTGAGAAAAATGATTTTCAGTACTAACACATAGAGTTTTTAGCAGTAAAGAAAAGACCATCTAAAGCATATAAGAGTTCACGAAGAGATTCAATAAGCTTTACAAAAAAAATCCAAAAGAAATCAAATCCACTCCCATTGTTTCCGTGGTGAATTATTCAGTTTCCTTCGAGCCATATTTCACTATTTTGTTCAGAGAGATGACCTAGAACTTTACGTGATATGCATTCTGACGTAGCTGAGATAGAAGGAAACTTAATGCAATAGGGAAAATGAGAAGGTTAGAAATAATGGATGATAATTGTGACATGGAGAAGAAAATGTGGGAAACTGGGATACATGAAAGAAAAAGGTCAAAGAGGAATATGATCAACCTACTTGCCAAAGGGAACCATATGAGGAAAATATCTAAGAGATGAGTCAATTGATCAATAACCTATCAAAAAAAGTGTCCAAGCTCGAGTCTGAATGGCCAAGAAAAAATCCCAACCAACCTCCTTGTAACCCAACCTTTTTCCGTAAACATTTCCATCCACAACAAGTGAAAAAGTATATAATAGAAGAGGAACAACCCATACAACCCCTTATAAGGAGAGATATAAAACTGCAAACTAATGAATATCTTAAGGAATATGTACAAGAAGAGGATATAAATTGGGAAGTGGGCTAATGTCCCACCTTTTATATTACAGAGGATGATTACAAGCATTCCCTTGTGCCACACAAAATCCACACCCCATATGCTTGTGAAGGGTATGAAGACTATGAACTCTCACCTTCTCAGTATCAGAGAATAATTTATTCTGTAATGGAATAAATTAGAAGAACCTATGACCGAGGCCTAAGGCGGGGAGACCCATTGTCACAAATCAACAAAATAAAAAAAAACAAACCAATAGTCTCATCACTTGACCCACCTCCCGAACCCTTAAGCAAAGCACCAAAGGTCCAATGAAGAAAAGAAAAGAAAAACTCAAGACTAAAACCCAAATTACATAATAGAAATATAAGCATCTAAAGAGATCATGCCTCCATCACCTCAAGACCAACTAATTAAGGAGGTAGAACGAACCACACCCCCTCTCTTCAATATTGAACAAGATCTGGGCAAGGTCAAATTTCCCATCCCTTTATTGGAACTAGCACAAAATCTGACTTACCAACCTCTGATAAAAAGAATCATGATTCCACCTAAACATATCACTGATAATGACACTCTCAATATCTAATAATATTTCCCACACATAGATTGTGGGCCTCACATAGATAAACAAGAGGATGACAAACCTCCTTTCTACATCACCCTGAATGTTCACAATATGTTACTACATAATTGTATGTTGGACTCAGGGGCATCCCAAAACCTCATTCCTAAATCAGTTATGGTAGATTTAGGATTGGACATCATTAAACCATACAATGACCTTCACTCCTTCGATTCTATAAGAGTAAAGTGCATTGGCATCATCAAAGATTTGGTAGTCTCCCTTGCTCAAATACAAAATAAGAGCCTGGTCATGGATATAGTAGTAGTTGACATCCCAACCTCATACAATATGCTCCTTTCTAGATAATGGGCTGGGAAATTGGGAGGAACTCTTCAAATACACCTGGAATATGCCACTATAATAGTCTTTGGAGGACCATAACATAGTATCTACAGAGAAGCTAAGCTATTTACATTATTAGTGACACAAAGAAGTCCAAGAACATACCAATCTATGGCACAAAATATTAAATGGCATCCTACAAACTTTGGATTTCTCCCGAATCCTCTATTGATACAATGATAAGTCCTATGATACAAGAGACAACATATAAACTTGACCATGTGTGGAAAATGTTCTTTGATGGAACATATCACCAGGAAGGTAGAAGAGCATGAATTATTTTGATACCATGTGTAGGGAAAAACATCTCACTCTCATATAAATTAGAGTTTGATGCCCCTAAAAATATCGCTAAATATGAAGCAGTAATTATAGGAGTAGAGAAAACCCGTAAAATGGGAGTGAAGAACCTCATGGCATTTGGGGATTCTGAATTGTTAATCCTTCAGGTGAGAAATGTTTACACCACCAAGCACCCTTGGATGAGAGCATATCCAGATGTTGTATGGGATATTATTGAGAATTATTTCAATGCTTATTAGGGAAATTTTGAGGTCTAAAATGGGCCTCCTAAGGAAATTATAAAATAATAGTGGAAACAATAAAATAAGATTAGAGTACATCATCAAAATTTAGAGGGAAAAAAAACTACTTTTTCAACTCATATTTTAAACTTATCTCCCTATGTGTTTACTCCAATTTTAAGTGGGAACACTCATTGGATGAAAAATTGGATTCCTCATCCAAGGAGTACCCATGTTTCACACTTTTTATGGACCCTACTACATGAAAAATGCGAAATACATGAAAAACATGGTTGCAATCATGTTTTTTCATGTATTTCTCATTTTTCATGTAGTAGGGTCCATCAAAAGTATGAAACATGAGTACTCCTTGGATGAGGAATTAAAATTTGCATCCAATGAGTACCCTTGCTCGAAATTGAGTAAAACCCTAGGCAGATAAGTTGAAAATACAAGTTGAAAAAGTAGTTTTATGATTTTATTATTTTTTAATATTTTACTTTTTTACACAAAAAATGGTGAATCATCCCCCATAGTTGACATCATCATCTTTAATCCTATTTTTTCTTATAAAGTTTATTTTGGTTGCACATTTTTCTTAGGAGGCTCATTTTAGACCTCAAAAGTTCTCTAATGTTTAACATTACAACTATGTGCAAGGAAGATAATTGACTAGCAGATTTCTTGGTGGTTGCAACTAGTATTTTCTGCCCTCCCCCTAAAATGAAGTTAAAATATCAGGTTTAAATGTGTTATCGACCATCTTCTCCATACAATGTTATGAATTGGTAGGTTTTTAAAGATGACCAATAGTTGAAAAGGTTCCTGGAACTCGTGGATGAATTTTCAACAATCAACAATGATTCAAACGAAGAAATACTTGACAATGATCAAAGCAAAGAGTATGACCAAGACGACAACAAAAAATTCCTAAATCAAGTCAGAGGTCATGAAGTATTCCAACTCAAGAATAAATTAATCCCCAAGGCTCTAGTTCTTCTCGAGCATATCTTTGATTAGAATGATATACCAACCAAAACTGTCTTTAAGTTGGTGGACGAGAATGTGGAGGAACACAACCTCGGAACAAAGGAAAATACATAAAAGGTAAAACTTGCCAAATATTTGCAACCTTCCTATACAAATAGGTACGTCAAGTTATTTCAACAATTTAAAGATGTTTTCACATGGAGTTATGGATATTTTTAAACTTATGATACTTCCATTATTCAACACATGACACCGTTGAAAGAGAATACTAATCTTTTTGTGCAAAAACTCATGATATTTTGTAACATTCTTGGGCTAAAGGTTCATATAATAAGATTTAATAAAAGAAAAATAAGACCACGGTTAAGGGATACGTATTCCACGCTGAATTTTGGGAAAATATATCCTAGTGGCCATCACTGGATATGTTTTATGGAAAAGGGAAATTGGCAAAGGCAATAACTAAGGCATTAAAGAGGAAAAAGTATTTTTGGCACATTTATTTATGAAAATAAATGAAAATAGGAGAAAAGGAAGGTATAAGGTCATAGGTTTCATGTGATGAGGAAAATGAAGGAAAATAATGGAAATGAAGAAAATAAAGGCCTCATTGATAAAAAGGCTTCCGAGGATCAGTCACTACCTTTTTCCAGTTCAATATCACAACTCTCTTACTATTCTCTATCTCTCATACTCTTGGATACTTAGAGTTTTCTTGGAGAAAATCAACATTCAACAAATAAAGAGGAAAGAAAGCAAAGGAAGGAAAAAGAAAGGAAAGGAAAGAAAATATCAATCAAGGAATAGATGATCTAGTAATTTCAGCAGGAATAATTGCAGGTAACATATTGGATGTGTGATTTCCTAGCTGGTTTGGGCATGCATAGCTTATGAATGTTGGTATTTGGTTCTCTTGCTGTATGGGGCATGGTTTTTCCAGTTTTGACAGTGGCTTTCAGCCTTTCCTTGAATTTTTCTAGATAGCCATGGTGTGTTGGGATAGCCATGGTTTTTCACATCTATTCCACTTCCTTAAAGTCACCAAGGAAGTTAAGTCTAATTTTAAATTCCCTTAGCTCATGTTTACCTTTGTTGGAAGGTTATTTGGGTAGATGTGAGGGGAGGTGTACATGAAAAGTGGTATCAAAGCATGGTTGCACTCTCCTTAGGAAAATTCTAACATTGACAAGCTTATTGTCATCATGCATTCATATCAGTCGTGTATGTGTTTCTCATGCTTGTGGTCTATGTATTTGTTACATCTCCATGGTGTTGGTCATGGTGGCAATGATATCAACACATGAGGGCTTATGGTGTTATTGTAGTTTGTTATCATGAGAATATGACTGTTTATACATGTCAGGTGCTTACATGTTGTCAAGTGTGCATTGGTATTGTTGAGGTTGTCATGCATGAGCTCATTATGAGAATTTTGAGGTCTAAAATGAGCCTCCCATGGAAATTATAAAATAATAGTGGAAATAATAAAATAAGATTTGATTACATCATCAAATTTTAGAGGGAAAAAAGGAAAAACAACCTTTTCAACTCATATTTTGAACTTATATTCCTAAGGTTTTACTCAAATTTCGAGCGGGAATACTCTTTGGATGCAAAATTTAAATCCTCATCCAAGGAGTACCCATGTTGCATACTTTTAATGGAATTTGCTACACGAAAAATGAGAAATACATTAAAAACGTGATTGCAATCATTTTTTTATGTATTTCTCATTTTTCATGTAGCATGGTCTATCAAAAGTATGCAACATGGGTACTACTTAGATGAGGAATTAAATTTTTCATCCAATGATTAATGTTGCTCGAAATTTGAGTAAACCCTTAGGGAGATAAGTTGAAAATACAGGTTGAAAAAGTAGTTTTATTATTTTATTATTTTTAATATTTTTACTTTTTTACTCCAAAAATGGTGAATCATCCCCCATGGTTGACATCATCATCTTGAATCCTATTGGTTATAAAGTTTATTTTAGTTGTACATTTTTTTTAGGAGGCCCATTTTAGACCTCAAAATTCCCCTAATGCATGGTGTGTAGTTGATATGGTCATGCAATGATGATTGGACTATAACTAGAATGTTGTTTATGTGTTGGTATACCATGTGTTATGAGTCTATATGTTGTTATGATTATGTCTATACATGTATTACACTAATTGTTTGACCTTTCAGATGAGATATCCTCCCCGAATTATGGTAAGGTATGTTAGTTTATTGTGATTTGGTTTAAGCTATCATGAGATGCATTGCAGGAAGAAATAAATATGGCTAGGAAGGTGGTAGACTACAAATATTGTTCTTATAAATCAAATGAGCAGCATGGTGTTGGGAATTATTATGATTTGGAAGATACACTGAGAATTTTGGAGGAAATTATAATTTGTAAGGCAAACAATGACATAATCATACAAGCAAAGGAAAAACAAGCATAACTAAATTTGTTGATCCTTCAGAGTTTGTCATATTTGTAGTGACAGGGACCACTTTAGATTAGTTATGGATAGGAGGATGGAACTAATGGGGCATATGGTAGTAGGTATCCTGGTGGTTACAGGTCAGATAAAGATGAAATGATTAGATATGGAAGTTTCTTAGACACTCTGGATAGACGAGGTGATAGACACATGTACTATTCTAGTTCTGGTTTTGATAGGCATTATTATCGTCATCATTATCATCCTTATAGGAGGAGTGACAGGGGATATTTTTTGGATGAATTTAAGAAATAAAATCCACCTAAATTTGATGGAGAGATGAAGAAATCACAACATGCATAGGCATGGTTACTGGGTATGAATAAATTCTTCAGGTTGCATTCCTATTCAGAAAACATGAAATCCAGAATAGCTACATTTAGTCTCAGAGGTAAAGAAGATATTTGTTAGGAAGATGTGAATAATGTCAAGGTATTACGAAACCAACTCCAAAAATGGAAAACAGAGATCAACACCTTAGAAATAAGCCACTTCAAGGGGGAAACCTCCTTTACATTACATAAATGAACAATTATTGGATGATACAAATGAGAAAACCTCCTTTCTATATATAAGAGTCCATGGGGTCACAATATAATCCTAGCCGACCTAACAATTATAATGTAAGGGCACAATAATAAAAATATGGGGGTTACAAGGGTATATTAATAACAATAAGGGGGTTGTTGGGCTGGAATTAAGGTATGTTTTCACCCTATGATTACTTCGAATTATGATACATTTTTAGGGATTCTTCCTCATCTTAACAATAAAGAGAAATAAAATTTATGAAAATCAGGACAATTGGACTAATGAAAAAAGGAATGTTTTATAACAGGAACTTGACTTATTATATCTCTGTGTAACAGGAAAGTAGAGTAACTGAAATGACGATTAATGAAAGATGACTGACAGACAGAGACTCATGGAATCTCAGTAACTCCCAGAAACTGAAAGAAGGCAGAAAGACAGATCCAAGCTTGAGAACCCAAACAAAAAACACGTGTAGCAGGCTGTCATTTGGAAAATACCATCCCACTGCGTGAAAATGCCTTTAAAAAGGACCAAGGATGGACTAGATAGGGACTCGAATAGGTTTTTCCTTCTGTAATCAACGTATCAAGACATAATTGTTCAATTGTATCCCTGTATTATCCTTCAATTTAATAAATAATTTTGATGTTTTGAACAATCATATTTTGAGTTTTTCATTGCATTAGAACTTCTAGTGATTTGGGCCCAGCCCCTGGGAGTTTCTCTGCCAATTTTCGTGTTGTGCGTTAGTTACAGAATTGATGTTCAATTATCTTATGTAGTTTGTGAATTACCTTTCCACTCGATAAAATAGAAACACATGAGGTTACAATATCTCTTTCATCAAAATAGTTTGTATTTGTGCTTTCTGGTTTATAGTAATGCTTTATCGCTATTAGAAGCTTTCATTTCAATTTATGAATCTTAGATTAATTGCTGTTCAATGTTATCTATTTCTAAGAATTAGATCGCTCCCTCAGTACAATAAGGCATCCAATTATTGATTAATTGCAAAAAGATGTCAATTGGTTAGTTTGCAGAAGAGAATTCCATTGCAAAAATTATATAAGTGATTGTTGTTCAATTCATTCGGGTTGTTGTTCAATTCATTCAGATTGTTGTTCAATTCCTTTGGGTTGTTGTTCAATTCATTTAGATTGTTGTTCAATTCATTATTATGCTGTTAATCATAGGTTTCTCTCCTTCTGAGCTAGATCGAGTAGTTAGCTGCATTATACCATTTCACTTCTCTTTGAGTTGATTGAACTTAGAGAATTAGATAATCCTTTTCATAAGCACTATAGAGTAACAATCGTTTGATCTCACTTGCATATATCGTGCCCACACTCTTGAAATAAGACGACTTGCCCTGGGTTGACAATTGAATGAGGAGCTTAGAGGTTGCCTATAATAAGCCACCTTTTTGAACCGACATTTTTGGCGCCGTTGTTGTGGAGAGTGTTAAGAGTGATATCCTTTATTCATCTTTCTCCATTGTTGTGGATAATTGGGTATTAAAAATTAGAGGTAAGAACCTGCGTACCGGAAAGCAAAACACTTGCTTCGAAGCCTGCTTCTCAGCAAATTGTGCAAAGATTGGTAGAATAGGTGCTCTTGTTTTATGACTAGGAAGAAAAAGATAGAAACATATCAAAATCATTCGCAAAAATCCCCAAAACTCAAGGGACTGATGATCCTTGGAAGAACAACCTAGATAGATGAAATCATTAAGAAAGTTGAATCCCAGGCATCTGTAGGACCTAAAACCGTTCCCACTCAAATTCCTACTACTCTCCCTCAAGCAGCAGCCTCACCGTCTGCAACCTATGCCGAGATTCATAGTGAGATAGAAGGATCTGAACTAAGCCTTCAAACTGCCAATCATATAGGTACTGACCCTATGAGAGAGGGAGGTTCTTGTAACTTATAGGAAGGGGAAGGAGAAACTAGTAGTGCAATACAAACAGAAGATTCAGAGCCCAAATCCCCTAAAGGAGTGATTGAGACATAGATACTCGGTATCCCAGATCAGGGAAGTGCTGTAAAGTTTCCTCTGCACCCAACTCCAAATCCCCCTAGGATTAATCCTCCACAACAAGAAATTCCTGAAGATTACTGGCACATCTTTAATCAAATGGAAAACAATCAAAACCAGAATCAAAGGCAGACATCAACACTGGAGTACCCCTTTGTTGATCATGCTGCAAATGCCCCTATGAAAGACATTCCCTTACAAAACATCCCCACCTTCCATGGGTTGACCACGGAAGATCCTGATGCGTTCTTATTTGAATTCAATGTCCTATGTAGAGGGTATGACTACACCACTGACCCTCAGAAACTGAAACTATTTCCCTCTACTTTAAAGGGAACATAATTATGCTGGTTCATGGGACTAGGTGGGGGAACCATTAATAACTGGGACCAAATGAAGAACATTTTTCTTAATAAATATCAAGACTATTGCTGGACTCGAGAACTAAAAAATTAAATCTTCAATATGACTGCAAGGGACAATGAGACATTGGAAGAATACGTAGAGAGATTTCAATACAATTTACAAATGTCTCCATATAACACGCTATCCAAAGACATCTTAAAATCTACAATGATTAAGGGAATGAAAGAAGAGTAGGTTGAAACACTTAACATAATGGGAAAAGGGGAAATTTCCCAGGAAGAATATGATGAGATTATTTCCTTGTGCATTAGATGCTCTCAGGGTAGTACGCGTAATAAGCCAAGTGAACGCAACTAAATAAAAAAATACCTTAAGTAGTCTGGTGGCAACGTAACTAGACAAGAGTTTGGTAATCTCTTGGAAAATTTTAAAACTGACATTTTGGGTACTTTGACAACACAGCTTGATGTCTTACAAGCCAAGCAGAAGCAAGCTATAGCAGAGTAGAACTTGGCCGTGTTTTTCCCATGATGTAGAAAGAAATATAACCAAAGGGAATGCCCCTTAGACATGGTTTAGACCTGTGCCATCTGCACTAAGGACCATACCATGGATTAGTGCCCCTCACTCCCGGGACTGAAAGCAGTGTACAAGGAAGCAGAGGAAGAGACAGAGCTAGTCTACCTAATGAATCAACGTCAATAATGGCAGGCACGACTAGGTATGATTCAAGACCTGCCTCAGTTATTTCCTTATCCACAGTTTAACCAGCAAGACCCTGCAGTAGCTTGGCAGAATCAAAACTCCTTTTCTACTTGGCCGAACCAGTCATTTCCTATACCACCCTGTCCAACACAACCATCATCAGGGAATAATTGGCCAAGTTTTCCCTGTTCTTCTCCTTATTGGAAAAACACTCCATATCAAGCCCAATGGCCAGCATCCCCTTCTCAAACCACTAATTGGTCTCAGAATTGGCAGCGACCCCTAGGAATGACCAACCTACCAATGGGAGAAGGGGTCCAGAATCAACCTACACTTCCAACACCATACCTGGTCTAGCATTACCCTCAACCTATCATACGTCCTCAATTACCAGCTCAACCCAACCCTAATACCAATAAAAGACCGGTTCAGCTAATTTAGATTATAGAAGATCCAAACCTCGACACTAAACAGAGGAAATTAAATGAACTAAGGCTAAGATCTGGGCGTACTATCTCACCAGCAGCAGTAAAAATCTCACCTCAATCCAAACCTAGAACTTCAACAAAACCTAGCCCAACAAAAATAACATAAACAGAGGTAGGAAAAGAAAATGAAACAATTGACCAAGGGAGGCCTGAAGAGCTTAGGGTGTCTCCACCTCCATTCCCTGAAAGGTTAACTTTGCCTAGTGTTATCACTCAGTAATTTCTCCAAGTTCAAGAGAGAACTCACCGAGGTAACCACATACCTACTTTTAAACTCTAAGATCTAGCCTTCTTAGGGTTTAGAGAGGGCTCTCTCTATAAGATTTAACTTTGTTTGTTTTATAAAATATTAGGCTAGTTATGATTGTGCAATTAGTTTTGGTTTTGATTGATCTGGCGGGAAAAATCACTGAAAGAAATGGATAGTGGGAAATATATTTGTCCATTGGGCTAAGGAGTCAAAAGTCAAGCATACAGAACTAGGATCAAGGTCAAAAATTCAAATGTTTTCAGGGAAAGATAGATAACCCTTGGAGATATTGGAAATTTTTTTTGTGAGATGGTATGATTGGGATAAAG
This sequence comes from Pinus albicaulis, assembly GCA_034641835.2. NCBI lineage: Eukaryota > Viridiplantae > Streptophyta > Pinopsida > Pinales > Pinaceae > Pinus > Pinus albicaulis. The sequence goes on from CM076584.1 coordinate 1,520,530,430, forward strand.
AGCAATTAAGAATTCTTTGATCCAGAAAATTAAAGTAGTAGGTAGAGGTCAAATGAAAGAGGGAGCAATTAAGGGTTCCCTACTCTGGAAATCAGAAGAAAACATATAAATGATAAATAGTTAAGACATGGTGCTTTTAAAAAATCTTGAATTAATCCTCCTATTCATTCATTCAAATTTAGAACACATTATGGATTGCATGTAACAAAGAAATATACCAATGACAAGTGGAAGATACTTCACTCTGAATAGCTCATCACATAAATCCTGAAATATGATGCTAATTGATTTGATCCAGTCCGCTACTCGAAATTTGAACACTTCAATTCCAAAAAAATGTCTATATAAATATTCAAAAATTTATTCCACAATAATACTTCTAAAGGTGAAGCATTTATACAAATTCTAAACTAAAATATCTTGAAAATATATCAAGATTGTTTTACAAATATCTCAAACTGTTTTACATAAATAGAACTCAATAAAAGGACACTCAAAACTAATGAATCTATTTGAAACTATACTTATGGATTGATGGTGACAAAGAATAGAATTCGAATTTGATCTCAACTCTTAGTTGATGATGAGGCATCCAAGTCACTAACTGTCTCCTTTCTTTGTGCATTATTCTCCAGCGATTCTGCAAAAGTGGGGTCCAATGATACCTTTGTATATCTCAATCCGAAATAGATATGTAAAATTGAAAGAGGTGTTTGTAGATAAATATGTCACTAAGATAAACCTCTCTCCATTTCCCAAAATTCAATTCCAGCTGTTCACAATAGGCTCTGCAAAAAGATGTGTAAAACAGAGATTTGCACTGTCTGAAAAATAAGCTGTAAATATGTGCATGTATCTCTCATTTTGTAATACCTGTACAAAAAGTGAGATAGGTTTTTGTAGATGGGTCTATGAGGAACAAAAAAATATTTATGTTTTGTAAGATGTATTTCTGATTGACCAAAATCTTCTCTACAAAATGATGACTTAACATGAATTTTATGTAAAAAGTGCTTTCAAATATTGTTTAATATTTCTAAATCCATAATGGCTGTTAGAAAAGTGAGAGAGGTTTTTTTATTTGGAAATATTAGGAACATAAACCTCCTTTATTTTTTCAAAATTCATTTTGGATTGTCCATAATAGTTTCTGCAAAAATATGACTTAAACATGAAATTTCTGCAAAAATGTCCCTTCTTGATCTGTTTTCATCTTTTAACTTTTTTGTTCTTTTAACTATTTTTATTTTAATTTGGATAAAATTCATTGTTTTTGGTGAAAGTGTTTTCATCTTTGTTTAACCATTATTGTCTCTGTATTTAATTTTTCTGTTTTACCTTCACTGCTTTGTTTTTACTGATTTGACTTTCACTCTGACTTTTACTGATACACTTTAACTGTCTCTGTTTTCACTGCAAACTATTACTACTATGTTTGTTGTATGAAGTATTATTGTTTTAGGAAAACCATTCAAACTCATTTCCTTGTGAATTCTTGGAGTAAAACTGATCTTTAACTAGTATTTAGATTTTTTTATCCAAATTCTCCTTTTGCTAATGACCTGCAAAACAAAATAAGTGTTAATAAAATAGAGTTTTGCATGGAGGGATAATGGCTCTGATGATGGGAAAAGACTTTGAAAAATGGTTTTAACTGCAACAGGTTTTCATTTTTTTTATTATTGGTTCTCAATTTTGCACAAAGAATTGTTAAAATTCAAGTTTTTTGGAACACTGTGTAACCTTTCGCATAGGTTTTACTGCATACTTATTTGATAAAGCAGCCCTAAAACCTTCTAATTTATGCAAAAAAAAAGGTTTTGAGCATTTATAAAAGGGTTTTATTCATTCAAAGGGTTTATAAAGGTCTGCAATACCTAAATTTCTTCAATTTGGCTTAAAAAAATTTACAGTCTTCAGAAAAATTTGAATTTATCAAGGTTTCGCATCAAATTTTTTCTTTTGGGGAGTAAATACAGGTCTTTCTGTGGGAAAAATAGGCTTCACAAGGTTTGAATTGGCAGAAATTTAGTTCTTTCAAATGAAGGAAAGGCTATTTTCTTCGAAGAATACCTCTTTCTGCAGGTATTTGGTCTTGAAAAGGTTTCTGAGGCGTCGGAAAGGATTTCTAATGTTTTTTGAAGTCTCTTGAAGTAAACTGGGAGCTTGAAGTGGTCTCAGCAATAGTTTAAATGGATTTTTGGTTCTTTGGGTGAAAAAATGGAGTACAACGCTTGATTTTCAGTCGAAAATGGCTTAAAAATGGATAGATAATGCAGAAAGGGCTTAACTATGCATGTTATGAAGTTTTATAGTGTTTTTGGTTTAAAGTAGGTTAAGCATTGAATGGCGGTCAAATCATAGGATGGGTGGCTTTGGGGCTTCGAATAATAGAAACCACGAGTGGTTATTGCGCGCATTTGAGGTGGTAAGCGGTTTGGAATGGATTGAATGCGATCCAATAGGAATGAGCCATGTGGAGGAGGGAGAGGATTCATAAACCACCTATTTCGCGTGGAAATTAAAGTGTTATCATCTCGTGACTTTATTTGCGATATGGGGTTTCAATCGTTGGATCGGGAAGGGTCTATGCGAACGGTTGAGATTTGTTTGAGGAGTAGCACAACATTTAGAGGTTGGGTTCGGGGTTTATTAATGTGGCGGGATGGGTTTCAAACCTTATAAATATAAATTTATAAAGTTAAACCTTGGGTTATATGATGGGAGGAAGGGTAAAGTCATATATGTGTTTTAATTAAAACATTTAACAAATGTATTATATAGTTTTTAAACGTTTGTCATTTGTTTAATAACTATAGGGGGTGGGGTATTTTTATATAGATAAGTTTAAAACCAATGGGAATAAGGGCGGGGCTTTAATTTGTCACATGGGTTATTATAACATTGGCTTAAACATTAAATAGAGGGTTTTGTGGGTTATTTTAAAAAAGGATTTAATACTATATGGGAGGGTATAGATTTTAAGGAATTAATATCTAGGTTAGAATTTAATATGGAAAAAAGGTGTAATGTAGGTAAATGAAAAAATACATGTTTTAACACTAAGAGTAAATAAAGCATAGTTGTCCCTTTTGTATTTTTCACACTTAAACTTAGGATAAAATGAATTTTATGGGTTTTTGAGTGATTTTGAATGGAAATGAAATTAGTTATTTAGGGTCTTACTTTTACTAAGTAAAAATGGGTTTTTACTTAGGGAAAGGGATTATGATTAATGGATGAAGGGTAAATGCTAATGCATATGGGTTTTGTGAAGGAATTCATTATTTTTAAATCAATCAATTATCGAGCCTTGGGTCCGGTCCCAACAGAAGTCAGAGAAATGCTCTGAGCTTCTTTAACTGAAGGTTTAGATACTGAATCATTGTGGGGGAGGGGAAATCAGTAATTTTTCCCGATGATGCTTTATTACATGCCTTTCACAACTTCTTTCTACCTACCCATATTTATTTCTAACATATTTACTTCATTTTTATGGGTGCATTTAAGCTTGTAACCCTAAATCCATTTTATTTCAAAGTATAAAAAATATCTAAGTCTAACCTTATTTCATCCGAGGGCTCAGATTAAAGTGTTGAGCTCCTCATTTATTATCTATCTTAACTACTTATTTGTCAAGTTTATACTGTTTGACATATCTTTATTCCCTATCTAAAACATGAAATTGAAAGCATGAGAGGTCAAGTTTAAGCTGTTTGACTCTCATGGATTATGGAATTTAGGACAAGCTGCACACAATATTATTTGCAAAAGTAAACTAAAGTAGTGGCATTTAAACTTGCAACACTTTCATGTTCTATTTTTGATGGGGTTCATATTTAATATTCTTTTGATCTTTGTTTCTTTTTGTCCTTTGATTGTTCTTTTAGGACATACCCTCTTTTCATTTTTTAATTTGGGAATACATTTGCAGAAAGAAAAGGTATGTACAATATTTCAAGGATTTTAATAGAGACAATTCAAAATTATGAATCTTATATTTGATAGGACCCTACCGATTACAGAATTGAATAAAGCAACAAAGAAAGACCATTTCCGCCTTCCCTTCATTTTTCAAGTCCTTGACACGTTACAGGGAAATGGTTCTTTTCCTTCCTTGACGGGTTCAAGATTACAATCAAATCCAAATAGCTCCCGAAGATCTGATAAGACAACCTTTACCCGCCCATGGGGTACCTTTGCCTGCTGCACTTTGCCATTCAGATTATGTAATGCCCCAACAACATTTGAGAGAGCCATAATTAGCATTTTTTTTTACTTAATAAATGAAGGGCTTGAAATCTATATGGATGACTTCACACCATATGGGGAGGACTTTGACCAATCATTAGAAAAGCTAGAAAAGGTGTCGGAGCCATGTATTGCTACTAGGCTATGTCTAAGCAATGAAAAATGTCACATGATGGTGACAAAGGGAGTAATCTTAGGTCACCACATTTTTGTAGTCAGACATGCAGATCTAGCTAAAATAGAGGTAATCCTTTCTGCTAGGTACTACACCTTGCACACGTACAAAGGCATGCGCTTTTGGGGTATGCGTGATATTACCGTAGATTTATAAAGAATTTCTCACAAATAGATGCACCTTGTATGCATTAACTGGTAATGTTGTGTTGACACCTAATCCTATGGATGGGTGTGCACATTTATTTTTGTATATTATTTGTTATTAGGAAATACAAGGCCAAGAGTCATTGGGAGCCGAATCCCAATAGCCTCACCTCCCATCTATATAAGCATGTACATTCTTCTACCTAATTACATTGCAGCTTTCTGAGGAGTTACCTCTTGGTTTGACATGGTATCGTAGCCGCTCCACATTTGGCATTTCGCCCGTGGTGTAACTCCTCACTCCTTGTCACCAAGTTTATTAATTGTTTTCTCGCTCGCTCCTAGTTGCTGTGACCGTTATTCTCGCATTTTTTTCCAACAAGATCGACATTTGGCAGCTCCGTCAATCAAGAACCCAGGCTCGCGTCCAAAGATTCCGCAATCGTCTTCTCGCATCCAAATTCAAATTTTTTTTTTTTGTAACAGCCCTTTTGGGCCTCCTCATTCATCCACGCTCCAATTCTCCCCATACGCTTTCACTCACTCATTCTCCCCATGGTCTCCGCCCTCACTCCGTCGACACTCGCGCATACACTCCTCTCACGCATACAAATCATTTCTCATAACCCACGCCCTCTCCCTACGCGGCCCACCCATCTACCGCACTCTCTCGCAACATCTTCCTATGCCCTTTCTACGCCCCTACCATCTCGCAACTCCGCCTCACGCGATACGTTTAATCCCCTCGGCACCGCTCCTCAACTCTCGAACCCATTCATCCTACGCGCTCTCGCGTCTCTCCCCACGGGCTTCCACCTCGCAACGCCTCCCCTATTTCGCTCACTCATTCCCGCCCACGGCCCTCACAACTTTGAAACCGATTTAATATACCGCCTTTCTATTTGTAATACCGTCCTCCAATAATTACGTCGTATATAAAACGCCGTGTTATATTTCATGCTCATGGTATTATGAACGCTCGTCGACATTCCCGCATTGTTATATGACCATTCAACATTTGTTCGCGCTTTTGTCATACATTCCTCATACATTACGGTTTCATAAAACATCGTCATTACACCGTGGTTTGCATTGCTATTTAAATCACTCGTGTTTTGTTATTTGCGCCTGTCATTGTATATATTGTAATCCACACCGCCGTCGTCTATAATCATATGTTCAATAACGCTTTCCCATATAATATATTTTCGTGTCGACATTTGTTATATATTTCTGTGTGTAACGCCGTCCCATATATGTTATAACGCTCGTGTTACAATAGTTTATTACATATTCGTTATACATTTCCATTGTGCCCTCCCATTGTGCCTCTTCTCCCACGCCCCATCAATCCCTCCCATCCATAATCCCATTTTTTCTTTATATATTTTTTTCCCCTAAACAAAAAAAAATACATTTTTTTAATGCAAATAATCCGCCTATAGCATAGAGTATTTTTTAAAAATTCAGCCTCCTTAAAGAGTTTTCTCGAGCGCATTTAGTTTCCGTAAAGAGTTTTTAAACTCGTAAATTTTTTTTTCCAAAGAAGAGTTTCCGCCCTTTTTAATTGAGTATATTTTCCATTAATAGATTTTTTTTTTGTTTTCTCTCCTTCAAAAGAGATTCTCCAGCAAAGTTTTTTTTTCCTCCTTCAAAAGAAGATGACAGTCCCTTCATCTTCATACTTGACTGCATACTTGGCACAAAGAGAAAAGAGACATGCTTCAGATTCATCCAGAAGAAGAGATGGCAGAAGACGAAGAAGAAACTTCAGAGAAAAGGGGGGCAGACAATCTAAAACTCAGCAACAAAGAAATCAAGACAAAGGTAAAACTAATGACAAAGACAAAGGTAAACCACCTGAATCAGCTCATTCTGTTCTAGCACATTGTAACAATGGAGTAACTGAAAACCTATTTGATGTTTCATTTACTTCATGGAGAGATGATTGGTTGCTAGATTCAGAAGCAACATGTCACATGACATTTAGAAAAGATTTTTTTGAAGAATTCACTGACAAAGTTGATGGAGTAGTATATTTCGCAGATAAATCCAAACTCAAGCCATCAGGGCTTGGCACAGTCAGGCTTAAACTGCCTGGTCTTCCTGATCATATCCTACATGAGGTTCTATACCTCCCCGAGTTGAAGAGAAACTTGCTGTCCCTGGTCGAAATCCGGCAGCAAGGACACTCAATTCACTTGTTTGATGGCAAGGCAGAGGTCAGAAAAGCATCAGATCACTCACTTGTCATGGAGGGAATAGAAGAAGGGAGACTCTTGAAGCCGAAAGGTTCATCTGCTCATGCTCAAAACTTTGCATTCAGTTCACATCATGATGAAGGTACATTCCCATCAAGTCTTTTATGGCATGCTAGATTTGGACACTTAAACTATGACAGCCTTTGTTTGTTGAAGAAAAATGGTGTTGATGGACTGCCTACAATTCCTAGAAAACCTAAGGAATGTGATGCTTGTATTCTAGGAAAGCATAGAAAACAACCATTTCATGATTCACACTCAAGAGCACATAGGAAACTTGAACTTGTTCATTCAGATTTATGTGGCCCTATGCCTATTGCTTCTGCAAATGGAAACAAATACATGATGACATTTATTGATGAATACACTAGAATGTGTTGGATTTACTTACTGAAGAATAAGTCTGATGCTTTTCAAACTTTCAAGAATTTTCATGCATGGATTGAAAATGATGCACAAACACATATTGGCTCTCTACGTACCGATAATGGAAAAGAATACACTTCAAACGAATTTGAAAATTATCTTCGTCAACATGGAATCAAACATCAAACAACTGTGCCATATAATCCACAACAGAATGGTGTACCTGAAAGAATTAACAGAACTATTTTAAATATGGTCCGCTCCATGTTATTTTTCAAGAATGTAAAATTGATGTTTTGGGCTGATGCAGTTCTATGTGCTGTTTACATAAAGAATAGGTGTCCTTCAAGTTCAATTAGAAACAAAAATCCTTTTGAAATGTGGCATGGCCACATTCCTTTGGTAAAGCATTTCAGGGTCTTTGGGTCCACCTGTTATGCCTTGATACCCAAGGGTCAAAGGAATAAACTTGGTGCTAGAAGTCGAAAATGTATCTTCTTGGGGTACTCCAATACCTCCAAAGGATATCGTCTCTATGATGAAGAAAATAAGAAGTTTGTGATAGCAAGAGATGTCATATTTCTTGAATCTTCCAAGAGTGACAAGGTTGTTGAGCGGCAACTTGATCGCCTGGATAGATTCACACATGCAAAGTCCTTCCAAGAATTTGATAATGTGATTCCACATCTTGAAGGGGGATTCCGATATTGAATCAAACTGTGGAATCATGTCCTGAAGCACTCTCTCCCCCACATGAAGAAACAACCACGGATGACACATTGGATGATGTGATTGACAGAATTGGGAGATTGAATCTTGAATCAATCCCAACTCGGTCAAATGACCAGCCTGGGCCATCTCAGAAAGGTCCTCCCAAATGGCTGACAAAGACACTGGAGAATGTTCATCCTGATGAGGTTGGAAAAACAGGAACAAGAAGTTCCACTCAACAAATCGAAGGTGATGTAGATAATTATGATTCTCCTATTGATATGGATATTGCTTATAACTGTGAATTGAGTTTGTCTACAGATCATGAACCAACTTCCTTCAAAGAAGTCGCTTCTCATGATGAATGGAAAGAAGCGATGCAAAAGGAGTATGATGCCTTGATAAAAAATGGCACTTGGAAGCTAGTTGATCCGCCTTTGGAAACAAAACCAATTGGCTGTAAGTGGGTCTACAAGAACAAGTATAAAGCAGATGGCTCACTTGACAAGCACAAGCCCAGGCTTGTGGCAAAAGGTTTTGCACAAAAAGAAGGAATCGATTATGAAGAAACTTTTGCTCCCACAGCAAAATGGACCACCATCCAGACTCTCTTTGCCCTAGCAGCTCAGAATGGATGGAAAGTCCATCAGATGGATGTAAAAATAGCTTTTTTGAATGGAGATCTAAAGGAGAAATTTTATATGTCCCAGCCAGAAGGATTTGTGGTAAAGGGTCAAGAACACAAAGTTTGCAAACTTGTAAAATCCTTGTATGACCTCAAGCAAGCACCACGAGCCTGGCATGAGAAATTAACCGAGCATCTTCCGAAACTTGACTTCAAACATTTTGATCTTGATGATGCAACTTTGTTTGTTAAGAAAGTTGGAAAAACAATTGTATATCTTGTGGTATATGTAGATGATCTTTTGATAACAAGGAATAATGAGAGCTATATTGCATCCATAAAGAAAGAATTGAAGAAAGGTTTTGAAATGACTGATTTGAGTCATGTTCATTACTATCTAGGTATTGAAGTAACTCAACATCCTAAATTTATATTTCTTTCTCAAAAGAAGTACATTGGAGATCTCTTGAACAAATTTGGCATGGATGACTGTAATCCCTTAACCACTCCAATGGAACAAAACTTGAAGCTCACATCTATTGAAGGGAAGGAATTTGAGGATGCAACTAAGTATAGACAACTTGTAGGAAGTCTTATCTATCTGACCACCACCAGACCTGACATTTCATTTGCTATTGGAATCCTCTCAAGGTTCATGCAAAAACCTTGTGAAGGACATTGGTCTGCTGCAAAAAGAGTGCTAAGGTACTTGAAGGGGACTCAAGACTTTGGACTCAAATATACACAGGTAGGCGACTTCAACTTGATCGGATACTCTAATTAAGACTTTGATGGAGACAAAGAAACAGGGGTGTCTACTATAGGTTACACCATGAGTCTTGGATCAGGAGCTGTCTCATGGAGATCACGCAAACAGTCAGTTCCAGCAGATTCCACGACCGAGGTAGAATATGTGGCAGCAGCTGAAGCAACAAAGGAAATTGTGTGGCTCCGGAAAATCCTGGAAGATTTGCAGATGAAACAAATGTACTCCACACCACTCATGATCGACAACACTTCTGCAATAAAGTTGGCCAAGAACCCAAAGTTCCACGATCGAACAAAGCACATCAATACAAAATACCATCTAATTCGACATCATGTTCAGGCCAAAACCATCCATCTACATCATTGTTCCACAAATGAGCAAACTGCTGATATCTTCACCAAAGCACTTGGAAGAGAAAAGTTTGAAAAGTTCATATCGATGCTTGGACTCACCAACATCCCTTCGGATTAAAGGGGGGAATGTTGACACCTAATCCTATGGGATGGGTGTGAATATTCAATATTGTATATTATTTAATATTAGGAAATAAGGAAGGCCAAGAGTCATTGGGAGATGAATCCCAATAGCCTCACCTCCATGTATAAATGCATGTTCATTCTTCATTTAATAACACATTCTGATTTGAGGAGTTACCTCCTGGTTTGACACATTAATCATTTTTTTTTCACAAGAGAAAAAACGTTGTTTTGAATATATTATATGAAGTAAAACAGTCCATGAAATCATTACATTTTCACATCTGAATATTGGAACCCAAATATCTATCCAGAAAAGTGGAAGTCCCACCCCAGACAATGATATAAAAATACTCCATGTCACATATAGGGACATGATATAAAACCCAGTAACGATCTACATGGAGATTATCGACAATCTAAGAAAGCATCCAAATATGCCTGAGGCATCTATAAGAAAGTGAAATAGCAGTATGTAGAATAGTAAAGCAACAGATAGAGTACTGACGTCCATTGTTCCAAATACAAATTTAAGTACCCAAAATCATTGAACAAAGAAAAACTATAATCATGTGAGGAGTGTGATATGTCCAAAATATAAAAATACCATCAGACCATATCAATAAACCATCATCGCTAGTTTTGAAGGCAGAGTGATAACCTGTCAACACGTAAAATAGTATCATAAAGCGGATACAGGAAATGTGCAGAGACATGTAATGTTGATATATGCCTCACACAAAAATCATCCATGATAGAGAAAAAATATGTATAAACCCTGGGTCGATTGTATGTTCTAGCTCGCTTGTTCCCAGAAATAAAAACCATCTGTAGAAACCCAGGCTCGCTTGTAAGATCAGGCTTGCTTGATTCCAAAATTGGTAACCATATATTGCATCCAAGATGTAAGGTTCAAGCTCGCTTATTTCCATTAGTAGCCCGCTACAACATCCACCCTGTTCATAGAAAAAAGGTTCCTGTAGATATACATAGGAAGAGTATAATACGTAGACCATATAAACATGGCTTTGTATTTCAAAAAACAGGATTAAAATAGAAATAGGGCAACATTTTTTTTTTCCAATTGTTATGAACATAATTCGACCGTGAAATATTAATATAATAAACCACCCTGCAGTGCTTCGACTATAAACAATCATATAAACATGGCTTTGTATTTCAAAAAATAGGTTTAAAATAGAAACTGGGCAACATTTTTTTTTCTAAGTAAAGTTAATATATTAACAGTGGGAATAAAATTACACCGAAGTCAAAAACATTGCCCAGACTCATGGCAAATTTGTCATCAAAAAATCAAAAAATTAAGAACACTGCCCTCATATGGGGAAACTGTTGGGTCATAAAAAGGTATCTTTTGAACACCTAATTAGCCTACATTAATCATCAATCCGGGAGCATCTTTTTATCTCAAGAGTGTACTCTGTCTGAGGCTGCAATTATCTAAGAGCAATGCTGTGAAGATGTAGTATAAAATAACAGATGAAAAAGTAACAAATGCTCAGAAATAAACCTAATTACAGTAACAAGAATGGAAAGATTAAACTAATTCAATCTTGCAGAACATCGATCAGGGATGCAGTAACAGTAACTCTTTCCCTTAGAAATCGATGCAAGATGACCAATCTGGGGACTTGGAAGTAATAGCCTCTATCCTCTACAGTTGGAGTTCTTAAAGCAATTGAACGAAAACAGATTCAATGAAAGCAACTTAAAAGAAACGCAATCTGCAAAGGAACAACAGCATGTAACTATAACTCATCTATTTACTAATCAAAGACTATGAATAAGCAATGAAAAGAAATGGAACAACAACGTCAAATGAACAGCAATTACGATTCTAACATAATCAAGCCACTAGATTTCTATGATTCAATTATTTTGACAGCTTCTTACCACTCAACAATCAAATTATAAACTAATGGAACAACAACTCAAAGCAGATACAGGTCAGCACAGCAACAAGATAACCAAATAGGGAATCGTGCTTCTTGTAAGGAAATGAAATAGCAATGACTCTATATTTGATCCAATCAACAATAAACCAATTATGTAATTAAAACAAACATTAAGCGCACTCCACACGACAGTAAGAAAAGATTAAAATACAAACAACAAAGTGATTCCACCAGAGCCGGGCCTTTAGCGCCAGTGAAATACTGCTGGGCTAATTCTGAACTGTAGAAGGTAGATAAAACGTGTGTCTTGTATGAAACCAACATAATGTCTTACAGAAAGGTTTCTCTCAAAACAAAGAGTTAATAAAACATTACATTACAGAGAAAATATGAAGTCTTTCGACCAATTCCCAACATCAACAATAATCGTCCCCCTATCACCAAAGGACATGGCTTTATATATCAAATATTTGACGGACCATCCAAGGAATAAGATGAGTTTGAAAAAAGATCCCTCAGGATCGAAAGATCCTGAGGGATTCGCTCCTCTGCGTTTAGTCATCATCCTGTTTACTCTGACTGAGGCCGAGATTTCCCCTGCCTTTTCTGGGTTATTCGTTCAGATCTCCTTGCCTTTGGCTGGATATGGTTTAATGTTGATGGAGCAGCATTTAGATTATTCTCAACCCTGCCTTTGGTACAGCTGTTCATGTCTTTGAATTCTTGTTTTTCAATAAAAAAGTAACCTTTAGTCATCTTTTCGTGCTAAACATAAACCTTTCCAATTCTATTCTAATTCTTATGATAAATTACCTTTCCAAGGCAAACAGGAGTATATCTATGGTAAAATAAATAGTAAATACATAATAATTTCATACCTCTTTCACTGCCCAACATACCCCCCTGCTTAATCTTTTTCATGCCCTCATGAAAATTATAGTTCACATGGAGAGCAGTCAAAGAATAAGTCGGATAAGGTTTGTCATCAACAGGCCTAAAACCATGTAGTGCAGCTAATTCCTCAAAAGCATATTCTTCCCGTCCTTCAGGAAGTTCATAAATAGCTTTGTAGTCTGAAGCAGGGTACCATGCAATAGGGCTGGGGAATCTACATCCTAACCAGTATGGCCCTTCTTTTAAAACGAGATGGCTATAGGAAATGAAACGGTCTGCAGCTAGCCCAAATTTTCTATAATTAAATGGTTCCCTATTTTTCACATTCTGATTCGAGGTTCTCCACTAGACCTTGGCTTCTATATAAGCTTGGTTCCTAATGGATGAAAAATAGTCTGTTCCATTCAAAATGATTGATTTGTGGACAGGCCCCAGAGTTTGGGTAACGCCTTCCTTTGTCATCAAGATTTTATTTCTAGCCCAAAATTGAAGTGGAACCTGAGGTTCATTTCTGACCCACAGATCTAATTCATTTTCCTACCTTTGAAAGGCGTTATAGGACTTAAGCCATTTTAATTGATTTACAGGAAAGGAAATGAATGCCTGAAATTGAACATCTCCAATAAAAGGGCTAGGGTTTGATTCACAGTGATTTTAAAGTATTAGATTATGTAAGTAAAATTCACATAACATGCACTGTACTTTGATCCCATAAAGTTTGCAGCATGATACCAAGTCATCTATGGTTTTTAGGTCTATGGATTTCCCTGCCCTAACTGCCTTGATCTTAATTGTAAATATATTTCTAGTAAAAACAATGCATAGTTTTTGGCGGGGCATCTTGTTACAGGTCAAAATACCTCCTCATCAGCTCAGAGGGGAAGACAAATATGGAAGAAGTAAAAAGACCTAAATTAAACCTATTTCTGCCAGGGTAACGCATATATAGAATAGAACAAGAGCGTTATAACGCAGGCAAGCAATACATTGACCGCGTTAGTAGCTAGGGCAACACTCTGTTTACACTGGAGGGACGCGTTACCCGTGTTTTAAGTTTGAATTGGGAAAAGAGCGCGGAGAAAGATTTGAATCTCCGACTTTCCCTCAAAAAGGAGTCAGTGCACAAAGGAAACTGCAGAAGCACCAGTTCATTATTGGTCATTGCCATAAAAGACTGAACTTCAAGAGAGGCAAAAGCATGGAGATCAAGGAAACATCTAAGCCTTTTCCATTCCAAACTAGTGGAAAGAGAAGGGCAACAATGGCCTTCTCCCTCTCCTATAAGAAGGAGCTGAAGGCTCTTAATTGGAGGTCGAAAGATTGCTCAAAAGTTCTTGTATACTTGTGGAATAGAGAATAGTGTGACATTGTGAAGGCCAAGAGTCAAAGAGGCTCCTAGAGAGTTTGTTGGCTTGGACTTCTTCACTTGATAGAGAAGAGAGATTGGGAGACTGAGGAGGGCTTGGTACAACCGATGGTTGTAATCCTCCTTCTTTCAAAATCAATATAACTATGTTCGTTTTGTCCATTCGATGCTTAATGTTATATTGTTGTTTCAATATTTTCTTAGTATGATATGAATGGCTCAGATGTGTATAATCTAGATGTTTATTATTGATTTAATTGATAGAATACTTGTTATATTAGAAATTACGCGGGTGCTTTTACTGATTGCAGGACTCAGATTTGGAGCCGGTGAAAAAGGACTCTTGCTTTGCTGCGTAGCGCTCTCCAAAGGATTATAAAAGCTGTCAAATAGGTAATTCTCTATTGTATTCTTTCAAGTCATTTCAAGCTAATATGAACATGCTCATGCCATCTTTGTGAACAGCATAGCTAATCTTACTGTCTGCCTCGGGCACCGGAAAGCCCTGAGAGGGATATACGAAAACCAACCACCCAAGAAGTTTACCCTATAGCAGAATTGGCGACTCCGCTGGGGAGTGTCCCCATAGTTTCCGGACTATTTTTCCCTTCATTTCTTCTCTCCTCTGTTCAGTATCCTTCTGACCATTTTTTGATGCCCAGTAGACATACCAAACGCTTGCAGAGTTCAATCCTGTTCCTATCTGGCCAACTGAAGAGCTTTTCCCTGGTTAATGCGACCTATGCAGTTCATCCAGTGCATTATAACGCGGTCTCAGCTTAAATACAGTGCGTTATAACGCTGTATTTTCTCACAGACAGAGCGTTACTCAGCCAAAAACCCTGTTGTTGACTACTGTGACTGTGTTTTAGCTGTAGAGTTTTTTGGCCACCAGTACCTTTCACAGTCTGAATCCCTGTGCTTGTCTGCAAAAGCTGGCATTGATTATTTGTTTCTCTTATTTAGTTAGTGTGCAAAGCATTTACTTTTTTAAAGAGAAATTTTTTTTTTTTTTCTGCATTTAGCTGAGTTTATTCTGAAAGTTTAGTTCACAGACTGTTAAAGAGGTAGATAGAAGTCTGAATCTTGAAAGTTGAGCTGTGTTATTTACATGTTGGTGCATGGATGATTGATAAAGAAACCTCTCCTTGTAGAAACACTCTTCATTGAAGTTAATATTTAGAGCATGTTTTGCATGGTTTATTGAGTCAGAGTCTCACTATACTTCATACGTCCATTCCCCCTCCGCAAGACTAATAACAAAGTACACTAAAAACAAAGCGATAATAAAATCAATCTAATAACTCTTTTTTTGAGCTCACACAAACAGTAGTTCAGGCTAGGATCTTGGGTTAGGAAAGTGAGAAAACTACCCAAGATTTCAAAACATGAAAACTAGAGTCATTAACGAGTGAAATCCTGCTGCACTCACATTATTGGGACCGTTCCTTTACCGGAGCTCAGCGCGAGACAACACTTGGGTGCACTAGAAGGTAGCCCACCTTCGACTGCATCCTGTGGGTGTGTTATATATTGGGGTTCCTTTCGGGGATGTCGAAACTAGATCGGGGATCTAGGTATTCTGCCCATATAGCACACTGTCCTTGACCGTGGACCCCCCTGATGATGTCTGTGATTTGAGGTATCCTTAGTGGCCATACTTTTAGGGACTTACACAAGGTGACCGAGACAGGCTGTCCTGGTACCTGAAACAGACGGACCTACTCTGTCTTCAGTCTTTAGGAGGGTACTCGTCTTCACGAGAGTGCTTACACCTATCGTCTGGGGTTCGGGCGAAGCTCTAGAGTAACCGTAACTGTACTTTCAACCAACCCTCTCTGTATGCTATTGTGAGACTGGATTTCATCACCAATGAACGGCAATACTCAGACAGGGCACCCTATACTGGTTGCTTGCTGATTGATTTTAGAGAGTCTTTTCTTTTTAGTAAGTGTGTGGTTACTGTCACTTGAGACTTCATAATATATCACATTTTAATAAAATTTGTTAAAATTAAACCGGTCACCGTGGCATCCCCTGACCCACGCCGTCTGTCTCGACGACAGCAAGGTCTACCTCCTCTCACCCTAGAGGAAAGATTGAACCTTGGTGAACCCGGGCCTTCTACGGAAGAGCAGTCTCCTCTGACTAATCTGGATTATCACATAGACCCTTATCAGCCGGAACTCCCGAAGGACCCTTTCACTGAAGGCGTTGTACCTAACTACAATCCTCCGCTCACTGATTCGTTAGGACCTATGATAATCCAGATTCCACCGCGCCAAGATATGTCTGCGGCAACACCAACATCTATTTCTTCACCGGTATCCACAGGGTCGATACCAATGGCAACCATTCCTGGTTCACCATCATCCTCCCCACCGGTGGTCAGTTCTATGTTGTTACTGGGTAACCCCAGTAGTCAACATATTCCTACCCCCAACCCTATGGTCAACACAACTGTTAGTAGTTTACCGAACCCTTCGGCATCTACTCCTACCGTGACCACATTGGGGACCACGGTAGCTCCTCCCACGAGCATGACTACTTCGGTGCCCTTTAGCAACCCTTTCGGTTGGAACCCTCTGTTGAGTTCAAACCCCCTGGCCACTATACCAGGGGGCAGTGTTATCAGTACACAGGTAGCAGGGAATATTTCTCTTCCTATGCAATCCTTAGGACAAATGGGACAACCCATTGTAAATACTATCCCTTTAAGTGGTTCAAACATAGGTGTAGGATCTATACCGTTGCCAAATTATGCAAGTACTAGTATGCCTCCGGGAAACTCTATTGCATCCATTTGGACTAACCAACCCCAACCTCCATCTGGAGTGGGAGGGCACTTTTACGCTGGGGGCAACCAACCATTTGCCCCTCAATACACTATGCCCTATGGACAACAACCGTATGTTCCTACTCCTCCACCTATGGGAGGTTTTTATCAAAGTCCCACTTACCCTTCTGGTAACACATGGATGGGAGGACCCTATGGTCCAAGTAGCCAGCCCATACTGCCTTGGTTAGACTCGGGGGCAAATCCACAATTGCCATTCTTGGCAGCTTTGGACATGCCCAACATCCATAAGCTGACGAACGACCCCATCAACCACAACCCGCTTTGGCCTCCAATACCGCATAAGATTCCTTTTGATATCCCGAAGTTCGACGGGAAACATGGAGACGACTCGGCCGCACACATCACTACCTTCCATTTATGGTCCATATCCAATTCCATGGTAGATGATAGTGTCCAACTTCGACTGTTTCCCCGCACCCTTACAGGCAATGCCGCCAAGTGGTACATTGAATTACCACGCGCCGCCATCAATACGTTTGGCGCTTTAGCGACGGAGTTCTTAAAGAACTTCCAACTACCAATTAGAGTGGAAACCGGCACAGAATTGTTAACATCACTGCGCCAAGACACCGCCACCCACATCTCCGACCATATTCATGAATGGAGACGTAGGAGGAGGCTTGTCAAAGTGCCAATACCGGACCATCTCTTAGCCAATTGGTTTTGCAAGTCTCTTTTACCCCATATCTCTAAAGACATTGGCCTTTCTGGTGCGGTGACAGAAGATCAATGTATTCGTCGTGCCCAGCACCTGGATTTAATCTATTCACAATCCGGCACGCTTTACGATCTGCTTCCCCATGCCCCTGGTAACCCAAACCCTCCGGCTACTCAGAAAACCGGAGCTCATGCCGATGGTCTCGTTGGCACGATCTCTAGTGTAGCCACCAATCAGTCTCGGGGGCAAACCTCCCAGCCATCCTCGGCTGCCACCGCCCCCCATCAAACGACTCCTCTCCCTTCCGCTGAGGTAAATTCGGTGCAAACCTCACAAAGACCTAGCGGAAAGAATAGGAAGAATAAGAAGAAAACATCTTCTTTGGAAGAGCAGTCTGATAATCAGAATAACGCTAATCAGAAAAATGCTTCTAGAAATGACAAAGGAAAGGATAAACCCATGAAATTTCCTTGTAAAATCTGTGCGGAGGACCACTTGACATACAAATGTCCTCGGTTGTAGGAATGCACCGATTTTATTGCTAACAAGGATTCTGGGAGAACACCTGCCGTTCTTCACAATCCTTTCCCCAATCAATAGCAGCAACATCAACATATGGTTGACAATCCGCCACAACCCCATCAACGGGGCAATGGTGGTTCGTATCCTTCCGGCGAAGGACCATCTGCCATTTATGGCATCGAGAGTATTGACCTTCAAACTCGTGCCAAGCTTTATGGAACTCCTACCATAGATGCTCAAGAACCGGGAACTAGTTCCAATCCGCCGCCGCCCAACGATTTACATATCAAAAGGCCTACTGTTGAACCTGTAATTCGTCCCCCCAAAGGCACAATTCGACGCACAACTCATAATACCTCTGCACGTGCAGCCCAAAACTACAATATGGTAGAAGATTTGGCACAGGCACCGTCAGCTATGTCTGCACTTGAAGTATTACAAACCTGTCCAGCACAAAGGAAAGCCTTGCTTTTGGCCATTGGTGGAATAGATCCCCAAGATTCCATGCTAGCAGTCTTTGATATGGAAAAGGCTAAACCTCGCCTCTCGCATCAACTCACATTCCAGGTGCAGGTTGTGTCGAAAGGGAGACCCATCCATCGCACTGTCATAGACAAAGGTGCTTCGACCTGCGTTATGTCACAAGCTTGCTGGCTGAATTTAGGTTCTCCTACTCTAACCCCGCCATTGAATTCCCTCAAAGCTTTCGATGGCCACACTTTCCTACCAAAGGGATACCTTGCTAGCTTTCCCATCACTCTGAGTGGAAAAACGGTAAATGTGGATGTTGAAGTCGTAGAGCGTCATCTCGACTATAATCTATTGCTCGGTCGCAGTTGGTCTTATGCTATGACCACCATCGTGTCTTCAGTCTTCCGACTCATCCTATTTCCATTGGATGGGAAAATAGTCACGGTCGACCAGCTATCCTTCTGCACCCCTGATTATTCCACTTTACCAAGTAGCTCTGTACCCCTAATAGGAGGTGTCCCTGACTCTTACGTCAGTATCAGTACCGGTCTTCTGAAGGCGTCTTCCCTACTGGGTTGTTTTCCTCTACTGCCGCCGCAGATCCCAAACACGGTTGCAATGATATCCACCTCTTCGGATGGCTCTATCGACCCATGGATCATCCCGGCACCTTCAGATATTGATTCCTATGGAGATCAGATGCCGCTTTCGCCGGTTGAGTTGGCTTACCAAGCCATCCAAACTGCATCTGAACCCTCCACTGATATGGTTTCGACCACAGGTACAACCCCCTCTCCTATAAAAGTTCTCTCTAAGAATCTCCTCAATGAAGTCTGGCCTACAGACGAAGCTATTCGAGAGATCATGTCATTAGAAGAACGACCTTGGGGAGAGTTCCACCATCGCGCTTCGATGATTGATTTGGAGGCAATGACAACTAAAATCCCGTCTTTTGACCAACCTGAGATAGTTCCCTCCTCTTATACGACTGTCCACACTATCGATTCAGAAGGGAACATGGGTAATCTTTCCAAGACTCTGCTCATTGATATCTTAGTCAAAACGGGTATCGTGGAAAATATTCAGATTGGAGCCGACCGCAATCCTGAGGAAATTGCGTGCTTCACATCTCTTTTCAAGGAATTCTGCGATGTGTTTGCTTGGTCTTATGAAGAAATTCTCGACATAGATCCTTCTATTGACGAGAAAGAGATCAAGAAGCTTCGAGCATTCTTTTTATGGTATTTTTCTTGCTCGTTAATCCGAAAAACCTCGAGTCTTCTTCTTCGGGCTCGTTAAACTTACACGAAGAAGTATCGAGCATTCTTTTTATGGTATTTTTCTTGCTCGTTAATCCGAAAAACCTCGAGTTCTCTTCTTCGGGCTCGTTAAACTTACACGAAGTTGGTATCGAGCGTTCTTTTTGGTCTTTCTTGCTCGTTAATCCGAAAAACCTAGAGTTTTCTTCTTCGGGCTCGTTAAAACTATGGAGAAGTACTGAGCATTCTTTTTAGGAATCTTTTTCTCGCTCATAAAACTGAAAAAATCCCGAGTCACCTTTGTCAGGCTCGTTAAACTATTGAGACAAAGAACAAGGAGCCATTCTTTTCCTCTTTTTCAAAGCTCTTTAAACAGAAAAAGTAAATCGAGTTTTCTCCGCGTGACTCGTTAAAATTTCACGGAGGTATCGAGTTTTCTCCGCGTGACTCGTTAAAATTTCACGAAGGTACCGA
The DNA here is from genome assembly GCA_034641835.2 of Pinus albicaulis. Taxonomy (NCBI): domain Eukaryota; kingdom Viridiplantae; phylum Streptophyta; class Pinopsida; order Pinales; family Pinaceae; genus Pinus; species Pinus albicaulis. Next base: position 1,520,550,630 of record CM076584.1, read on the forward strand.
GTTTTCTTTGTTGGACTCGTTAAAATTTCACAAAGAATATTGAGTTTACTTCGTCTCCTCGTACTCATAACAAAATGAGGTAGACGTCCATTGAACATAGATTTCTCACTTTTCCGGATTCGATGGACTAACTAACAGAAAATGAACTGTTTCGGGCTTACTATTACCCCTTTGCCGTGCCCGGTTATCAAGACATGACAAAGGTACCCCAATGGAGCCGTCTTTTACGACATTTTTCAGACTCCCTAAACATGAAAAATTCACCAATTTTTCTCGTTTGGACTCATTAAACCTAATCAGACAGGACACAGAGTTGTCTTTTATGACATTTTTCAAACTCTCTAAACATGAAAAATTCACCGAGTTTGCTCATCTGGACTCGTTAAATCTAATCAGATGGGGCACAGAGTTGTCTTTCCTGACATTTTTCAGACTCTCTAAACATGAAAAATTCACCGAGTTTACTCGTCTGGACTCGTTAAACTTAATCAGATGGGGAAAAATTTGGACAAAATGGATATTACCTCTGTTACATTTTCAAAAAGGTTGATTTGGCAGCAAAATTCTTGAACATGGCACTTCCCAGAAAACTCTTTCGCAGTTAGCCGAACCCTACCATCTATGAGTATTAGCCTTCATTTCCCAGTGTCCTTGCACCGGTAAAATCCTAACACACTCTTTGGTGTTCATCATGCTTCCGCTGCCTAGTACCCTGCTAGAGTGCCTTCTATTGTTCAAGCATATCTCGTTATCTACTGCTCCTGTTATCAACCAAACCGTTCATTATGCCAGAAATTATTTGTCGTCCGACGTTCCCATTTACTCTTCCATATCTCAAATCATAAGCAAAATCAGTTGGTTTCCGTTTCGTGTTGACTGATGTAGGACGCCTCAGTGCCTACCTTTCAACAGATCACTTCCTATCGACTTCAACACCTTATCTAGGAAGTTGATCCAGAAACCCATCAGTACCCGGATACTTGCAGACATCAGTGGTAGGTAGTCTTGTGTTTGATCAAGGGTCTTCATCATTGGCTCTCGGTCGAATGATTCTACGAGTGTTCGACTTCAACTCCTTTTATTCACACTCACTAGATTGTACTGGGCATCTTAGGGACCATCATCATTATCGGTGGCCACCTTCGCGTCTGTTAACAGTTTTCATTATTGACTGGTAATCAGACGATTTCTCACATGTTCGATGACAACTCCCTCATTCACATGTTGAGAAATATGCAGTTTAAGTGAATCAGCGGTCAAGACCTTGGGGCAAAAGGCTACACCATTAAAGTTGTGTTCCCTTCCCCAAGCTGCGATATTGTTTATGGAGACAGCTTCTTCAGCCTGATCCTGTTATGACAAACACTTCCACATTGTGTCTATTGGTGGACAGATTCTTCATATCTCTATTCTAGAGAAATCATGTTGTTTAAAGCTACTAAGCATGGGACATGCCCGACTCTAGGCAAATACTATATTTTCTGACATATGTTGTTGTTTCAGGTTTTCCTCAGTCTTTCAATCTCTCTCTCTCTACAAATTATAAAGTATTTCGGCCATCGTCTTCGTCTCTAACCTCACACTTTAGGGGGCATCTGTTACAGGTCAAAATACCTCCTCATCAGCTCAGAGGGGAAGACAAATATGGAAGAAGTACAAAGACCTAAATTAAACCTATTTCTGCCAGGGTAACACATATATAGAACAGAACAAGAGTGTTATAACGCAGGCAAGCAATACATTGGCCGCGTTAGTAGCTAGGGCAACGCTCTGTTTACAATGGAGGGACGCGTTACCCGTGTTTTAAGTTTGAATTGGGAAACGAGCGCGGAGAAAGATTTGAATCTCCGACTTTCCCTCACAAAGGAGTCAATGCACAAAGGAAACTGCAGAAGCACCAGTTCATTATTGGTCATTGCCATAAAAGACTGAACTCCAAGAGAGGCAAAAGCATGGAGATCAAGGAAACATCTAAGCCTTTTCCATTCCAAACTAGTGGAAAGAGAAGGGAAACAATGGCCTTCTCCCTCTCCTATAAGAAGGAGTTGAAGGCTCTTAATTGAAGGTCGAAGGATTGCTCAAAAGTTCTTGTATACTTGTGGAATAGAGAATAGTGTGACATTGTGAAGGCCAAGAGTCAAAGAGGCTCCTAGAGAGTTTTTTGGCTTGGACTTCTTCACTTGGTAGAGAAGAGAGATTGGGAGACTGAGGAGGGCTTGGTACAACCGATGGTTGTAATCCTCCTTCTTTCAAAATCAATAGAACTATGTTCGTTTTGTCCATTCGATGCTTAATGTTATATTGTTGCTTCAATATTTTCTTAGTATGATATGAATGGCTCAGATGTGTATAATCTAGATGTTTATTATTGATTTAATTGATAGAATACTTGTTATATTAGAAATTACGCGGGTGCTTTGACTGATTGTAGGACTCAGTTTTGGAGCCGGTGAAGAAGGACTCTTGCTTTGCTGCGTAGCGCTCTCCAAAGAATTCTAAAGCTGTCAAAGAGGTAATTCTCTATTGTATTCCTTCAAGTTATTTCAAGCTAATATGAACATGCTCATGCCATCTTTGTGAACAGCATAGTTAATCTTACTTTCTGCCTCGGGCACTGGAAAGCCCTGAGAGGGATATATGAAAACCAACCACCCAAGAAGTTTACCCTATAACACATCTACAGGCTAAGATATCAATATACAAGGAGCAGAGAGTGTCCATTTGAGTGTAGGCTAGTTTTATTTGGTTCATTACCTTATCAGCCTTTACCTCTGCTTTCCATCGTTTTGCATGAGCTTCAGATTTTTCTTCATGAATAATTCTCATTTGTTGCTGCAATTCCAGATATCTCTTTCTTGGGATAGTATCTTCCTCCAGTCTCTGCCTTTCTATTCGGGTCTGTGTCAATTCTTCTTGAAGTCTGTCCATTGTCTTGAAAATTTTTTATGGCTTCTCGAATCCTAATCTTCTTCTGAGTCCAGATAGTCCCTTGCGCGGGAATGCCAGACAATTTTTCAATTATCTCTTCGGATATAGCTATCTGCCTCCCTCTGACCATGGAGGATCCTTCCTATAGGTTCAGTAAAAATTCGATGGCCACTGCTTCATGGGGTTGCTGCATTCTCATGAAATATGTAATCCACCCTAGTCTTTCTAAAATTGCTCGTGCAGCATCAGAGACGATCAGCACTTGAGGTTCATTGTGAATTGGCCATCCTCCCATCTCTGCGCTCTGTTAATTTCTCAACACACAGTAATCACAATGGAATAGCATAGCACAATTCGTTGAAAATTTATTATTTCCTAAAATACAGGGTTTTAGTTCATATACAAGAGAAGAAATCTCAGGGTTTGATCTGCATGCAAGCATCCACGCCCCCTGAATGAGTGAAAGGTCTCCCTCAACCGTCAATTGAGAGGAGAAAGTATGGCACAACAACAATACAACAGTAAAAAGCAGGCGTAATTATGATACATTCAATCAAATTACAGCAATTACTAAAATCAATGCATGTGATGAATCGTTAATAAATAGAAAATCGTTTTGTAATGGTTCAAATATGAGGAGAAGGGACAACATAGGATAAACATAAGTATAATTGTGTTATTTACCACTTTGAATTAATATGATCGATTTGTAATTATTTTCATGTATAATAGGTTCGGAGGTAAAGGTAAGGGATTCATATTTTCATTTGACATTTAAATAAAGATATAGGAAAAGGGTTAAATATAACTATTAATGTGTATAAATGTGACTCCAATACCATCAGCAGAGCTCTATTGCCCACAGGTGTGCATAACCTTGACAGAGTTGCTTTCTTACCCATGGAACCATTGTACCTTATTTATGCTGAAAAAGTGCTTTTTTTATTAAATTGAATATCATGACAGAGGCCATTGTGTTGGCTTGGTGACCAGATAAACCACAATGCCGTTCACCGGGAAGAAGTGAAAGGTGGGTAGGGCAGCTCGTGATGAGACCTCCTGTTCCAAGGACTTCTTGCTTTTTTTCAATTGTCTATTGGACCATTTCCCTGGTTTGGTGGCCATAATGGGAATGCCACTTCACTGCCTTCCCTATGATCCCGGTAGGCTAGCTCTTGATGAGACCCCCTATTCTCCATTTGCAAAATCATCATTAAAAATATGTAAATATTTTTTCTTTTTCATGCAGCACTTTTCCTCAGTTATTCATAAGGGATGGCTCAACACTCCTTAAGGGTAGGGATGGTGGAAGAAGTCTGAACATCTCAATAGAAAAAACAATATGCCCTTATTACTATTCCATAGATAGACATCAAAGAAAGTTATATCATATGGGAAAGAACCAATCATGATAAAAATAATCGATCAGATTAATTCAATGGTAAAAATAGCAAAGTTATGTTATTGATCATGCCCTTTTTCCTTTTTTCTTATCATTACTAGACAATTTTCTTAAAAAAATGACAATTTATTTTGATTTGTTGATTATAGTAAGCTTTAATTTGTATGATTGTATATAAATGATATATTTTCCTTTAGAAAAGTAATCAAAAATTCAAAATGCTGGCTTAAAACAAAAACAATCCACTCAAAAAAGTGTTGTTCCTTTAAAAAGAACGGCAAAAACAATCTGCGGAACTGATGTTCCTTTTGAAAGGAACAACAAAAAAATACTCTACGGAAGTGTTATTCCTTTGGAAAGGAAAAACAAGAGTTCTTCTATGAAACTGTTGTTCCTTTCGAAAGGAACAACATAAGTGTTGTTCCTTTAGAAAGGAACAACAAAACAAACGAAATAAACAAAATGTTTTCTCTTTTAAAGAAATCGGATTTCATGAAACAAACGATGAAGAATAAAGAAGTAATATTAACAAAATGTTAAAAAAAACAAATTCCATAAAATAACAATCAAGAAACAGAAAAAAAATGCTTTATGTACAAAATTTAAAAAAAAAAAATTTGATTTATCAAACTGGTGCCGAGGAGGAGTTTTCCATGGTATAATCTTCCCGTAACTGTTGGTAAAATGATTCCCGGCTAAGCGGTTTATGATACAATCATACTCGATGACCATTTACCTTAAAGGAATGTCCAGATCCATCAATGGTAATTAATGTAGCAGTGCCATTATCATGCACTTTTTGTATTTCATAAGGTCCAAGCCATTGTGTCTAAGGTTTTCCTGGGAAATCCTGAAACCTGGAATAATATAGGAGTGCCCAATCTCCTTCGTGGAAGATATTTTCTTTGATATGGGCATCATGCCATTTGGCTCTCTTTTGTTGAATTAATTCTGTGTGCTGAAGAGCAGAGAGCCTAATTTCATCTAACTCATTAACTTGCTGCAGTCTTTTAGCCTGGGCTTCATTCAAATTTAGACCCACCTTTTGAGCTGTTCGTAATGTTTGAATTTCAAATTCTATAGGAAAGATGGGTTCTTTTCCAAATACCAATTGGTATGGTGAATATCCTGTGGTAGGTCTCCATGTTGTTCGATATGCCCATAATGATTCTAGCAATCTGTAGGCCCAATCTCGTCTATGAGAGGCAACGGTTTTTGTTAATATAAATTTGATTACTTTGTTCGTGCTCTCTACTTGGCCATTGGCCTATGGGTGATATGGAGTTGTAATCTTTTGCTAAATGTGGTAGTTTTTCAATGTTTCAGCTAATTTGTTACCTACAAACTATGGTCCTCCATCTGTGATTATGTCCCTTGGGAGACCATAGCGCACAAAGATTTGGAAAAGAAATTGTATTATAGAGTCCTTTGTAGCTTTTGAAAGAGCTTCTGCTTCAACCCATTTGGTGACATACTCAGTTGCAACTAGGATGTATGTTTTTTGGTTTGATGGGGGGTTAATAGGACCAACAAATTCAAGGGCCCAACATTCAAACGGTTCAATCACTAGTTGAGGGTTCAAAGGCATTTCATCAGACTGCCTAGGGTGACTTTCCCTTTGACAACTATCACAACCCTGCACAAATGTTTTAGCATATTTAAAGATAGTAGGCCAATAATAGCCTGTTCGTAAAACTTTATGGGTAGTTCTACGATCTGCAAAATGTCTGCCACACTTTCCGTCATGGCATGCCTTCAAGATGTCAAATACCTCATCCTCCCTAACGCATCTCCTTATTTGCATATCTGCACCTGTATGAAATATATAGCCTCCAATCTAGGAGAAGCGGGTACTACGATGTATTATTTGCTTACGTTCATTAAGGGACAAATGTTTAGGTAATTTAACTATTTCCAAATAGTTCGCTATATCAGCATACCATGGTGTTCTGATAGTAACAGCGAAGAGATGTTCATCCAGAAAGTGGTCTTCAACTGCTTCTATATCTGTTAGCTTTGGCATTCTTGACAGAAAGACAGCTACAGGGTTCTCTTTCCTAGGTCGATCTTTGATTGTGATGTCAAATTCCTGCAATAAAATCAACCATCTTATCACTCTTCCATTTGTAGTAGGCTTATTTGTTAAAAATTTAATGGCAGAGTGATCAGTATATAGTACTACAGGATACCCAGTTATATAATGTCTAAATTTTTTTATAGCATGAACTACAGCTAAAAATTCTTTCTCAGTCACAGTATAATTTAATTCAACAGGGGATAGATTTTTGCTAATATAGTAAATTGCATATGGCTTCTTGTCTTCCTCCCGCCCAAGTACTGCTCCAATTGCTGTGTCAGAGGCATCAGATGAAATTTGGAATGGAAATTTCCAATTTGGGACCCTCAGCACTGGGGCTATTGAAACAAGCTTTTTCACATCATTAAAGGCATTGTCACATTTATCTGTCCGAATGAAATAAAAATTTCCAGTCAGTGCATATAAAGGTGCATCTATTCTAGAATATTGTTCTATAAATCTTCTATAGTAACCAAAAAATCCAAGAAAGCTACGTACCTCTGTTTGTGTAGTGGGTGTGGGAATTAACAAGATTATTTGAATTTTAGCTGGGTCCACTTGAATTCCATATTCTAAAATATAATGCCCTAAGATAACTCATTCGGTCATCATCATAAGACATTTTTCATGGCTTAAGCAAAGCCTCGTGTCAATACATCTTTGCAATACTTTTTCTAGTTTTTCCAATGCAGGCTCAAAGTCATCCCCATAGGGTGTGAAATCATCCATATATACTTCGAGGCCTTCATTTATTAACTCCAAAAATGCTGAGAATTTCCCTTTGGAATGTAGCAGGGGCATTGCATAGGCAAAAAGGTAGGACTCAGTAGGAAAATATCCCCCATGGACAAGTAAAAGCAGTTTTATCCTGGTCTTCAGGGACAATCTGGATTTGGTTGTACCCACTGAAGCCATCAAGGAAAGAAAAGAATTTATTTCCTGCCAATGTGTCTAATACCTGGTTAATGAAAGGAAGAGGAAAGTGGTCTTTCTGTGTTTCTTTATTAAGTTCACGGTAATCTACACATATCCTCCACTTTCCGTTCTTTTTTGGTACCACCACTAATGGAGAGACCCACTTGCTGTCAGATATTGGGTAGATGAAATTAACATCTAATAGTTTTTGTAATTCAACTTTCAAAATATCTTTAAGGTGAGGATTAAGTCTCCTTTGAGGTTGGCGAATGGTTCTTGCATCCTTTTCAATGTAAATGTGGTGAGTGCACAATTGAGGATCAATTCCTTTCATATCAGGGTAATCCCATGCAAAGGCTGCTTTGTATTTTCATAATAATTGGACCAAATTCTCTTCTTGTTCAGCAGTGAGATTTTTATTAATATTTAAAGTTTTTCCCAGCTCAATTTCTACAACCTTGCTATTGCTCACAGAAATAGTAGGTATTGTTTGATTAGGAATATCTTTGAAAGGATCTTCTTCTTCTTTATTATTGAATGTTGCCTTGATCATGTGACATTGCAAATGAGATCTGGTTTGTGATTTATTGATAAAATTGTTAATGATATCATCCTCTATTTGATCTTTAAAATCAAGAGCATTTTCTATAGTTAGAGGTGATCTCATATTTTCCATAAGATATGATGCAGGTGGTTTTCTTGTTTTGATTATTGATAGACTTGGCTGGGCTAGGGGATATAGAGCTAAATTCTTGACATAATTTCCCGTTGTAATTGTCATGTTGCCTTGTCGGCATCCAATATAAGCATCATAAATTGCCAACCAAGGTCTACCTAGGATTAACGAACGTCCATCTAGTCAATTCTTTGGATTGATAACCAGGAAGTCAGTAGGGCATTCCCAGGAATCTACAGATACCATCACATCTTGTAGTATGCCTTATGGTTTGACTACTGATTGGTCAGCCAATTCCAACAAGGTTTTTTTTTGTTCAAGTTATGTAATGCCAAGTTTTTGACAGGTGGTGGTTGTTAAAATGTTGATTTCTGCCCCCAAATCAACTAAGGCATTTGGAAATGATTGGCCATTGATATGTACTGTGACTATAGGATTTCCTGGATCTTCATATTTGATAGGTGTTTCCATTTCTAATAATAGGTCAGATAAGGTACCGACTATTTGGACAGTAGGATTGGTTTTTGTTCTCCTCTTTGGCTTCTTTATGCATAATTCCTTAATGGTTTTTGCATATATAGGAATGTCTTGAATAGCTTGGAGGAGAGGGATTTTTATACACAAATTTTTTAATTCTCCCAGAAGATCAAAATTAGGTTTTTCTAATGGACGAGGTATAATTAATCGTTCTGGGAATGGTGGAGAGGAAGTTGTTACTTGTTGTTCACTTCTTTGTTGATTTTGTTGTTGATTTTGTTGGTGGGCTTCCTTCTCACTTTGTATTGTTTGTTCTACAGGTAACGGATCTTCAATGTGGACATCATTATTTCTCTCTATTTCCACTATGTGCCCAGACCTTAATTGAAGATCATTACACTCCCTCAGTTCAATTCCTACTTCTGGGGGTTCCATTATTTGGATAGACTAAACTGGCCTATTGTTTGGGTTTGGGTTGGGTTGGGCTGGGAGTTGTGGTCTTAAATTGGTCTAGGGGTTTGTATAAGGAGCTGGCAGTGTAGGTTGAGAGAGAGGAATTGATCCAGCTAACTAATTTGTAGGTTTTTTCCAGTTTGACTTCCAGGCCTGACTCTAGGAAGTAGAGGGGGACCATTGTGTAGGCTAGAAAGGTGGGTAGAAAGGAAATCTAGGCCAATTATTTTGATTTGTTTGATTTGGCCAGGATGTGGGAGGAAATGGCTGTTGTGATCAATTAGGTTGATTCTGCCACATCCTACTATATTTTTGAGCATTATATTGAGGAGGTTGAAAATAAAATGGATCATTTGGCATACCTGATGGTCGTGGCTGCCATTTTCGGCACTGATTAAGTAGACATACCACTTCTGATTCTTCTTCTACCTCCTTATAAACTTATTTTAGGCCAGGAAGTGAAGGGCATCCATCTGTAGGGTGATATTTCATGCAAATGGCACAAAATTTAATCACATCCAATGGGCATTCTTTGTGGCTGTGCTTATTTCTACATCTGGGACAGAGTATTGCCAAGTTCTACTCTGCTTCTGCCTATTTCTGTTTGGCTTGCATAATATCGAACTGCGTTGTTAGAGTCCCAAGTATGTCTGTCTTAAAGTCTTCTAGCAGATTTCCAATATCTGCACGAGTCACACCTTCATTAGAGGTCTTATTTTCCCTTGTGATTATATCACGTTCTACTGATTTCAACCTTGTATTTCCCCTCGAACTCCTGATACACAAATAAATGATGTTAGGATAACTTTCCTGATATATATTGCCTTTTCCCATAATATTCAATGTTTCAACCCATTGATCTTTCATTCCCCTAATTAATGTGGTTTTCAAAACATTATCAGGAAAGGGTAAAGATGCATAAGGAGATCTCTGAAGATTGTATTGGTACCGTTCCACGTATTCTTCCAAGGTCTCATTTGGTTTTGCTGTCATTTGGAATATCTCATCTTTTAATTCCAAAGACCTGCAATAATCTTGATACTTCTTTAAAAATGCAGCCTTTATATGATCCTAATCAGTTATGACACCCCCACCTAATCCCATAAACCATCGTAAGGCTGCCCCTTTTAATGTAGAAGGGAATAGTTTTAGTTTTTGGGCGTCGGTGGTGTAATCATATCCTCTGCACAACACATCAAATTCAAACAAAAAAGCATCTGGGTCCTTTGATTTTAATCCATGAAATGTGGGAATATGTTGAAGGGGGATAGCTTTCATGGGTGCATTGACTCCAATATCTACTATAGGATATTGCAATGTAGAGGTTTGTTGGGGTGCCTGCTGATTCTGATTTTGGTTCTGAGCCATTTGATCGAAGATATCCCAATATCCCTCTGGGATTTCCAAGGAATTTATAGGTTAATGAGCAGTGGTAGGAATGGCTTTGACAACACTCCCTTTTTCTAGGATAATAAGTATTTCCCGTTGACCTACTGTTTGGGGTGATTCAGGACCTTGGTTCTGAATAAGTTGAACAACACTTCCCTTATCTGGGCTATTTATTGTTTGGGCAATTTCAATAGGAGATTTCAAGTCTGTGGTTTCTCCCGTTTCCCCTTCTCCTTCTCGGAGATTGCTAGAGTTCCATTGTTGAAGGAAACTTATGCAAGGATTCTCAATTTTTTGGGAATCTTTCTCAATTCCCTCTATTTGACTATGTATCTCAGCAAAGGCTTCAGATGGTGACTCTGTAGCCAGAAGGGAACTAGTAGTTTGTCTAGAAGTAGTTCTTTTAAATCCTACTGATGGCTGAGATTCAGTTCTTTTAAGGATTTCGTCAATGAAGGTTGTGCGCCCAAGGGTCACCGATCCCTTAGGTTTTTCAGTCTTAGGAGGAATTTTGTTTCACTTAGTTGGTTTATTCATTCAAAGAAATAAAACTTCATTCCTACCTAAAGAAAGAAGCTTAACTACTTCTGCTGTGAAGCGGGCTGCGAGCAAGTGTGTTTCTTGCCCAGTGCGCAGGTTCTTATCTTCCATCTTTAATACCCAATTCTCTGCAAGCAGAAGAAAATCAGCTGTGCATTACTCCTTTAAAATGGCATACACTCTCCCTGAAAACGGCACCAAAATGTTGGGTCATAAAAAGGTATCTTTTGAACACCTAATTAACATACATTAATCATCAATCCGGGAGTGTCTTTTTATCTCAAGAGTGTACTCTGTTTGAGGCTGCAATTGTCTAAGAGCAATGTTGTGAAGATGTAGTATAAAATAACAAATGCAAAAGTAACAAATGCTCAGAAAGAAACCTAATTACAGTAACAAGAATGGAAATATTAAACTACTTCAATCTTGTAGAACATCGATCAAGGATGCAGTAACAGTAACTCTTTCCCTTAGAAATCGATGCAAGATGACCATTCTGGGGACTTGGAAGCAATAGCCTCTATCCTCTACATTTGGAGATCTTAAAGCAATTGAACGAAAATAGATTCAATGAAAACAACTTAAAAGAAACGAAATTTGCAAAGGAATAGCAACATGTAACTATAACTCATCTATTTCCTAATCAAAGACTATGAATAAGAAATGAACAGAAATGGAACAACAACGTCAAATGAACAACAATTACGATTCTAACATATTCAAGCCACTAGATTTCTATGCTTCAATTCTGTTGACAGCTTCTTACCACGCAACAATCAAATTATAAACTAATGGAACATCAACTCAAAGTAGATACAGGTCAGCACAACAACAAGATAACCGAATAGCGAATCGTGCTTCTTGTAAGGAAATGAAATAGCAATGACTCTGTATTTGATCCAATCAACAATAAACCAATTCTGTAATTAAAACAAACATTAAGCGCACTCCACACGACAGTAAGAAAATATTAAAATACAAACAGTGAAGTGATTCCACCAGAGCTGGGCTCTTAGTGCTAGTGAAATACTGCTAGGCTAATTAAGAACTGTAGAAGGTAGATAAAATGTGTGTCTTGTATTAAACCAACATAAAGTATTACAAAAAGGTTTCTTTCAAAACAGAGAGTTAATAAAACATTACATTACAGAGAAAATATGAAGTCTTTCAACCAATTCCCAACTTCAACAATAGTCGTCCCCCTGTCACCAAAGGACATGGCTTTATATATCAAATCTTTGACGGACCATCCAAGGAATAAGATGATTTTGAACAGCGATCCCTCGGGATCGAAAGATCCTGAGGGATTCGCTCCTTTGCGTTTAGTCATCATCATGTTTACTCTGACTGACGCCAAGCTGTCCCTTGATTTTTCTGGGCTATTCGTTCAGATCTCCTTTCCTTTGGCTGGATATGGTTCAATGTTGATGGAGAAGCATTTAGATTATTCTCAACCACGCCTTTGGTACAACTGTTCACCTCTTCGAATTCCTGTTTGTCAATAAAAAAGTAACCTTTAGTCATCTTTTCGTGCTAAACATAAACCTTTCCAATTCTATTGTAATTCTTATGACAAATTACCTTTCCAAGGCAAAACGGAGTATATCTATGGTAAAAGAAAGAGTAAATACATAATAATTTCACACCTCTTTCACTGCCCAACAGAAACCAGTCTTGAACGTTTACAGAATTCAAAAATATTACAGAGGTCTAACACAGTAATATAATCTAAAAGCAGCCCAATTAAGTGGGCTACGAAGCAAGAAAAACAAATTAACCAAACTACTCCTCCAGGTCCTCGAAAATTCGGCACCATCCTTCGGAAGGTTCAGGATCGCCAGGTGCTACCTCCACATTCATGCCACCACTCCCATCCTGAAGGCCTGAATGTTGGCCGACTTTTTTTGAGCTCAGACCCGCCGGAAGGGTGCATTTTTCTTCCATTTGGGCCTCCTCACAAAAAACCACAGTAATTGAAGCTATGATTCATGGGCGGTTCAGAGAGAAATTAAAGGAAAAAAGCGCAGTGCATGTCATGGGAGAAGGTGAAGCGGTGGGGAAATGAGGAGCAGGGGAGCCCATACGGTGGCCAGATCCTAGAACCCGACCCCACCCACTTCTAGTATCTGGATAGTGACCTACGTGATAATCAATGGACTGGGAAGACGACTTAGTTGAGGGGCTGGAGGGAATGTGCAGGGGTTGACCTCTAGTGCTCCCCCTACGGCAATGCATCCTTTGACGCAGGCGAGGCATGGGTGCAGTCTCAGTAGTGGGCACAAGAGGAGACGGAGAAGCATAATTCCAAGAAACAGAGGAAGACAGACAAGGACCAGACCGAGAGAAATTCAGATATGTAGCAAGGTTTAAGAAGCAGTTCAGCTGGCCACTTCTCCTTCTCGTCACAGTGAGTAGGCAATGTAACCCAGCAACTGGCTCGTCTAAAAAACCATAGCGAAATGCCATTTTATCGACCCGACTGAAATGCAATCGAAGGACGCCCGTGATAATTAATCTCTGATCATTAATGAGAGTCGAAGGCCAAATCATATTGGAGCATGTAGAATCGCTAACAGGAGTGGAGGTCTGATCTTGAACAGTGTTAAAACTTAATGTGATTTGATGTGAAAACCTTGGAACTTAATTGAGCAGCGTTAAAACTTAATGTGATTGATATGAAATCGCCACATCCATGTCCCATCGCCTTAAATGCCATCGATTTCACCGGCATCCGGGAACAGGGAAACATTTTATTGAGGACACATGGCAAAAATTGATTGGAGCAGATATTTGTTTGGGCCACTCGCGCAGTGGAAATCCGGACCCGAAAAAGATTAGGGCGAATTTGATAAGAAATTCATGTCACAACTCTCCCTCCATATGTCAGCCCAACTTCGGACCCGAAAAATATTAGGGCGGAATTCAATTGGTTTTCGCGTCACAAAATTGGCCGACGTTAGCAGGCTATTTTGGAACGCGAATTTGGTTTGAATTATGGTTTATCGCTGTTTGAAGTCCGGCGGGCTCGACTTAAGAAAAATTTTGTTTGATCCCATCTTATAAATTTTTTGTTGGTTTTCTTTGATAATACACATATTTATAATAAATCATGGGAATACCACACTAAACATGTGGAAAAGTTATAAAAATTATTGAGAACAATCATTTTTATGTAAAAATATCCAAATGTGCTTTTGGGAAATAAGAATTCGAGTATTTGTTTCATATTGTTTTAAAGGAAGGAGTGAAGTTGGAGCCTCAAAAGATGTAAGCTATTACAAAATGACCCATTCCTAAGAAAATCAAGGTTCTTAGAAGATTTTTTAGACTTACATGATATTATTGACATTTTTTTAAGAATTATGCATGCATTTCAAGTCCACTCACATATCTCTTGAAGAAAATATCATTTATATGGAATGATGAGGCTACTTTGGCATTCTCTCTTTTAATGGATGCCATGTCTTCTACACCAACATCGGTTGCACCTACTTTTGGTAAAACATTCATAGTAGAGTGTGAGGCACTAGGACAAGGAATTTATGTAACATTAACACAATAAGGGATGTCATTGGCTTTTAAAAGCATGGAATTCAAAGAAAATATTTGGTGAAATCTATGTATGAAAAATAAATGGAAGCAATATTACATGCAATAAAAAATGGGGATAGTATATCATTGGTAGGTAATTTAAAGTCAAGATATATGATGATAGCATAAAGTATTTTTTGAAGCTATGATTTTCATTAGAAGATTAAGAAAAATGAGGAGAAAAAATGCAAAGTTTTAATTTTGAGATAATCTGCAAAAAGGGTAAGGAAAATTTAGTACATGATGCTCTTTCTAAAATAGAAGAGGCCTCAAATTTATATCCAATTACATTTCTATTCCTAGGTGGCTAGAAGAAGCTTGCCATAATGGAAAAATGACAATAGTACTAAACAAAAACTAAAATTTATAAAGGATGGGATGAACTCTATGGAGCATTGGGAGTGAAAGAGATATACTTTGGTGCAAATGTAGAATATTTTTATGCACGCAAGCATATTTGAATAAAAAAATATTAAGGGAGTCCCATGTCTCTCTGATGGTAGGACGCATGGTTCCTTAAAACATCTCAAAGGATCAAAAAATATATTTTTGGAAGGAATGAAGAAAGATATTCAAAATTTTGTAAGAGAAGGTCGGGTTTGCATAATAAATAAAAGAGAGATAGTAAAATCTCTAGGGTTACTTCAACCATTCCACATACATATTCAAAGACTAGAAGATATATCAATAGACTTTATTATAGGGTTACTGAAATATAAAGGTAAGTATTACATTTTTGTGGTCATTTATATAGAAAAATTTTGTAGATTTTTTTTGTAGAGCTCAAAGTACATAAACAACAAGCCAAGTGGCAGAAGTTTCCGTGAAATAAATTCATAGTCTTCATGGTTTTCCTAAAGTAATAGTAACAAGAAACTTTTGGAAATAATTATTTAATATGAGTGGAGAAACACTAGCTGCGATGAGTTCTACATATCAAACACAATCAAATGGTCAAACAAAAATAGTTAACAAATGTTTTTAAGGTTATCTAAAATGTTACTCTTTAGAAAATCAATCTTAATGGATGAAGTGGGTTCATCAAGGAATAATGGTAATCTGATACTACCTATCACAAATCTACTAAAATTTTCCCATTTAAGGCCCTTTATGGATATCCAACTCCTAGTATCTCATACTTTTTGCAAGATAAATCCAAAGTATAGGAAACATAGTCACATATGGAAAATACTAAAGAAACTTTGAAAATTATTATGGAAAACCTTCAAATGACATGAAACATGATAACACAACAAGGGGAACAACATTGAAGTGAAAGATAATTTGAGGAGGGTAATTGGGTATTTTTTAGATTATAGCATTATAAGCAATCTTCATTCAAGAAAAAGAAGAATAAAGAATTAGTTCAAAAATGTTATGGCCCTAAATAATTATTCATAGGATTGCACAAGTGGTATAGAATTTATATTTTCCTTCTTCTTGCATTCATAAGGTTTTTCATGTATCTTGCCTAAAAAAGGTTTTGGGAAAAAATAGGCCAATGTAAATAGAACTTCCAAAATTAGATGAAGAATGAAAGTTGATTCTTGAACCACAAAAAGTTATAGATAAACATTTTGTATCTCTTTGACATATAACCATTATGACGTACCTAATCAAGTGGAAGAATATTCCTCTAGAAGAAGGTACATGGTAAAATGATCAATTTGTGTTGAAATACCCACGGCTAAAGGGTTCGTTTGAAGTTTTGATAAAGGTTTTGTTATATGTTTTATATAACACACGGTGGAATAGTTTTATTGTTTGTTAAGGTCCCACACAGTGATCAAATTTGAAGGGCAGGTCTGAATTTCAATTAGAAGGGCATATATCTATGTCGCCCTTCCATAATGAAAAGCTTTAAAAAAAAAACTTTTCAATTGACCACAATAAATTATTTTTACATTGCATTTTCAGAAATACAAAACCATCAATCTTTATATTAATAAAAGACTGTTACATATACAACAATGAAGAAGGCTCCATCTTTCATTGCTTAAATATCTCATTGGAAATGTCAACATAAGTCTTGAAGACACTATTATAAGAATTTGGATACATACCACTGGGATATAGGAGATTCTTATGTGTCATATTGTGTAATGCAATTTTGACTTTGTCTCACAAGGAGCAGTAGCATGGAGGTCTGGATTTTTCTTATAGAACTTTATTATTATTATTTGAAACGTTGTTTATAGATATGAAGACAACAATGAAATTATGAGCATGGTGGACAATTAGTCAAGCTCATGATGCCAAACCATGATGATGTAAGTTTTGAATTTAACATTTTTACATGTTAAAGACAAATAGTCAAAATCACTGAAAAATTAGTATGCCATAATTAATAATCATTCCATGTTCACTTTTGTTAATAGGTTTATGTCACACGATGATCTCTCTTCTCTGGCATTTACTTGTATTGAAGATCACTATTCTAGGAATAAGGAGTTATTTTCTCCAAAAATAACCCTAGCCAAACATTGACAATGCATCAAGGATATCTTTCTATGCTTCAAAAGTACATATGTTCTACTTCTAAATCATGTCTTGGAAGTGGTTGTTTTGCTGGAAATTATTCACCAGTTGGTTTCATACCAAAGTCTTTTTCTCATTTTCAGCATCCAATACATGAAAAAGATAATGATTTAAAACAACATAAATATTTGAAATTTTGCAAGAATTGTTTGGCACACTTTGAATATTAATTTTTAAGTCAAGTGCATGATGCTGTATAGGATCAAGTGTCATTTTGAATACCAAATGTTTCACAAGAAACTTCTCAACATGCTACCCTGCAGTAAGGATTAAATGACAATATTGCATCAACTATTTCCATAATAAAATTGCACCTCGGCCATAAGACTAAACAAATACAAATGTTGTAGATCTAACAAGACCACACAATCAAATGTATTCCACAAGGCCAATACTGTATGAAAAATGAAAAGGAGTTTGCAACCAAAAATACCTTAGGAAACTAATTCAATTAGATACACCAAACCATCAGCAAAAAGGAAAACCAACCTACTTAAAAGGAAAGCGTTTACCTCCTTTGACAAAATTTTGAGTTCTGAAACAAGGGCCTTTATTTTCTTGAGAATGCCCCTATTAATTTGAACGGGGTTTGCACCTGCTGCAACAACCTAAACAAAAAGGTTTCATTTCAAATTATTTTCCACAAATTTAAGATAAAACCATTGTCAGTTTTGTATTTCCTAACAAGCTCATAAATTTTGACAAAAGAACCAATTTTTTTAAAAACTTGATCACTCAAAAGCTATCTTAGACTCAATAAGCCCAACCCAAAACTAAAAAACCAAACACCATAAGACCCTACAAAAATGAATAGATGATATTAATCTAGTACTATCGACAAAAAGTTACCTTTACACCCTCACTTATTAAACCCTGTGCTGTTGAATTTTAACTTCAACTGCTGCAGCAGAAGGACGGATGCAGCAGCAACATTTTTTTTTGGAGGTTGCTTACACACCATCCAGAAATTTAATTCAGCATTTAAAATTCCTGCAAGTTTTTTTTGTAGACGGCTGCAGCCATATTTCTGTACAGGATTGTATTTAAACACAACAACCAGCATTAACACAATTCACCAACCAGAAATTAAAAAAACTGAAATTTACCCCCCAGTTTTGTAAATTCAAAAGGAGGACACGTGGAGCATTAATATTGGATCGCGTGAAATTTAAGGGAATCTGAAAACCTAAAAACCGGACCCAAATTTTTTATAAGGCACATTGGATTGAGAATTCGCGTTACAAATTAGGTAGACGTCAGCATCCCATTTTGGAAGCAAATTTGGTTTGAAATTCAATCTATTCAGACTATTGAAGTCCGACGGAAAGGGTTCTTTAATGTTTTGATAGTTTAATTTTATGTATGCTTTAATATATACATATGTTTTAAACATATGTTATATATATATCATATGTGAAATGAAAGGTGGGCCATAGAATTTAATTTTAATTTTACTTTTTTAAAAAGAGGGTTTACTCTAATATGTTTTATATGTTACGGCATATAAAAATAAAAAGGACAAAAAATCTTGGTAGTTTTTTTTATAGACAGTACATAAATTTTTTATTACACAGCAGTGTGTAAAAAGTGAAAGACTAAGTGTAACTTTTTAAGTGTGTATGCACAACAGTGCGAAAGTGAAAAACATAGTAGAGTGTTTTAGAGACAGAGTATGTTTGTTTTGAATATGTTGGGGTTCCCATGTTTTAGCCAGATTGGCAAGACCAAAAGATGAGACAACATCAGAACCACTTTGGGGTCCTAGGATCTAGCCCTCCTAGACCCGGAGAGGGATCTCTCCAAATAGAGCTAAGAATGATGTATCTTTGAAGCTCAGAATGAGATGTTAGGCTAGTTATGAAGCACAGAGGGGGGTTTTAAATGATTTGGTTGAAGGGTTTCTGGGTTGGTTAGGAGATCATGGACTGGGAAAGCAATGGAAAGAAATGAACAAAACAGTAGGCTGTTTCAGCAAAGAGGATGGGCCAAGACCGTGCCATCCATTGGGCTATGGAGTCATGAAAGGAAATTAAATGCAACAACTAGCCAAGGCTTTCAAAGGGAAAGTCATCTATACTAAAGTATCTTTTTAGATAGATGATGGGATGGAACATTAAGGAGGAAAGTGAAAGAAGGAAAGCAACCAATTTTCTGTCTATAGATCAGGTCAGAGGTCATTTAACTCCAGACCTGCTTGGACATACTCAAAGGCTGCTCTCAAAGAGACAAAGGGGCAGCTTATAGATCAGACCAGAGGTCATTTAACTCCAGGTCTGCTTTAGCAACTCCAAGAGAAAAACAGAGATAAGATTACAAAGAAACATCTAAGAAGCAAACCCCCAAGTTCATACATCAGCCAGCAGGCAATAACATCCGCTGCACTGGTTAAACCCGTGAACCCACTCTTAGACAGCACATAGGGCGGAAAACATAAAGTTAGGGAGAGCAGACAGCATAGGGCACCTAACAAGGGTGAATCCTATACCATTATTCTGATGCCTACCAGAAGAACATGAAACAATATGGAAATGTAATAAACAAAGTAAGAAAACATCACCTATAGTAATAGACCAGGATCCTGTGAAATGTGCTTTGATTAATTGATGCAAAACCAGTCATGTACAATATGGCTCAATGGCTAATACAGTCCCAACTTCTCCTCCCAGCCTATTACATACAACTACTCTGCTACTCCCTCCCACGACTGTTCTAACAGTCAAGAATGAATCCCTCTAACAGCAAACTACCAGCAACTGAACAACAACCTTTACATTATGTTCTCGGGGATCTTTATAGGAGAAGAGAGGAAATAGAGGTAGATGAACAATTAAATGAATCTCATCAAGACAGAATCGGCGGAAGTGTCCACGCCCATACTGCTTAATGGCTTTCTGCAGTGCTGTGTGTACTCTGTAATCTAGTTCGGAGATCTCTGTCAGGTCAGATTTTGACCTCAGATATTTCTTTGGGGTCCTTCGACTGTCTGGAGCTCTGTGCTAGCCTTCTGAATAAATGAACTGGGTGAAAGATCTGCGAGGCTCTCCATACCTCATAACTGCTGCCTGACTGTCCTAAATGGATTTCGGACAGTGCAATTAATCTTTTCAGGGCTCGAGGAGATATGGAGGTGTTGTAGGAAGGTGTACCTCAGGAGGAAAAGGTCATGCTATTAGCGCAGTTATGACCTGCTGGTGCGCTCTTAGTCTTCAAACAGTGCCTTAATCCTTTGAATGTAGGGTTAACGTTAATTATATCAGCAATAGTCATTAACCCCCTTCAAATCCTGTTTCTGCTGCTTCGCTGGCCGACTGAAATGGCCTCTCTATGCTGTCTGCACCGTAAAATGAATCTGTCAAAAACCCGGACAGTGGCGACGGAGAAATGCTGCAGAGGCGGAGGAATGGCGGCGGAAGAGCGAAGAAATGATGGAAAGTGGTGGCGAGATGATCACATAGTGTAAAGACTCAAATATTACCACCGGAGCGATTTACAAAGGAAAACATGGAAAAACAATGGAGCGAAGCGTGAATGGAGTGGGACCCAGCGGAGGCGGAGGGCGATGAAACCTGAGCCGTCAGATCAGGGAGGAAACAGACGGTCAGGATTCAATCGGGCAATCGCAGTCAGGGGGGACAGAAAATACACACATTGAAACTTCCGATTGCGATTGGGTGGAAGAAGCGATGACCGTTGGATCATGTAGCAAACAGATGGACGAGATCGAATCGGGCGATGGAGGGAAGGGGATGTGATTAGCGTCAGGCCGTTCGATCACGGGAAGGATGAATGGCTGTGATGTAATCGGAGCATCACAATCGGAGACAGGAAGATGGGGCTTGCGATTGCGATCGGAGGGGTGGGTGCGATTAAGCGCTGACCATTGGATCTGCAGGGAGATGGACGGTGGAGATTTAATCGGAGCACGGGAGGAAAGACTTGCGATCGGAGGAAAAGGGAAGTGCGATGGCCGTCGGATCAGCAGGGGAGTGGACGACCCAGATTGAATCGGGAGATCGCAATCGGGGGTCGGACGAAACGGTTTGCGATTGCGATCGGAAGGGGACTTGCGATTGAGCGCCGACCGTTAGATCTGAAGGCCAGATCAACGGCTCACAGTCCATCGGAGGAGAAAACAGAAAGCGAGAAGGGAATGAAGCGATTAGCGCTGGGCCGTCGGATCGCAGGACAAATAAACGATGGGGAGAGCAATCGGGGGACTGGAGGAAGGACTTGCGATCGCGATCGGAGCGCTGTTGCGATTAAGCGCTGGCCGTTGGATCGGCTGGGAGATGGACGGCCAGGATATGATTGGAGGATCACAATCGGAGCGCGATGTGATCAATTGGGGGGTGTCACTTGAGTGTTCCGATTGCGATTGACGGGGGGTTTGCGATTGGCGCTCCACCGTTAGATCTCGTGATAGATCGACAGCCCAAAATGCGTCGCGGGACTTATTGTAATAAAACAATCGCATCGGCTATTTTCAATATTACACAGGGTTTTCGCACCTGCCCGGTTTCTGATTGCGATTAGCGCCTGGGACTTAAGCGCTTGGTCCCAGCGCAGGGTCATATGTGGGGAAGTGGTTAGAAGGGGCTGGCAGAAAGGGGCTAGGCCTTATAATAAGGTCGGAAGTGGGTTTTTTGCCCATTTTAATGAATTTTAGGGTTGGGGAAGGAGAACGATAGAGGAAGAAAAGGGGAAAAAGGGAAAACCAAGGGTAGGGGAAGAAGTTAAATGGGATCTTGGGGGGATTTGAGGGGTAAAAGGGGAATAGAAGGGGAAGACAAGGGGGACGAAATAAAAGGGAAAAAGGGGGCCTTTGGGCATTTCTTCATCAGCAGAGAGGCTTTAAAAGGGGAATCAGCAGAGGGGAAACTATCAAAGGATAAAAGACACATGGAGGCTTCAAGGAGACTTTTTTTTCAGAGGAAATGCAATCCTTGAAGACTCAAAAATGATTTAGCCCCCTATTTGCTTGTCAAAAAATTTATAGGGGGGCTAACAGAATAGACAGTGAGTTGGTTTTATGCACCGCGTTTTGTAGTAGTCGTAATTTTGTAATCCCTCTCAGTGAGGAAGAAGTGTAATAGTTTTTTTTTGAGTTATTGAAGGGAATAGAAGTTTGTTTTCAAAGTATTGAAACGCTGTCTCCTGTCATAGAAATTTTTATTTTCTCTCTGTTAGAGGAAGGGAGATTTATTCTCCATACATTGTTCTGGAATTTTTCAATATTCCAACATGTGAAAGAAAAACAGATGTTGTGGTTCCATCCCCAGCTAAATCATTTGTCTTTGTCGCAGCTTGATTTACCAACTTTACCCCAATATTTTCAACTAGGTCCTCTAATTCAACCAATAAAAAGGCCAAAACCATAGCATTGAGATACATTTCATTACACTGTCAATAACAATAAAATTTGACTCAGCCATAACCCTTTCCTTTTATTGTTGTGAAAATATTTATGCATTACTCTAATGTGGCTATTCCATAGGCCAAGTAGACCACTGGGTAAAAAATATGTTTCCTTTCACCTTTGAGTTTTCAAATTATGCCTACCAAATGTAAGACATTTAAGAGGGGGAACTAATAGAACGTTAAAAATAAAACCAGAGCACACATCTACAAATTACCTCCTTAGCTACTGTCACACCATCATTAACTATTTTCGAAGAACCATTCTTGCTCTCCAAAACAACATTTTCCCTTCACCCCAAGGGTGACTCCAACAAGATCAACAAGTTTGTTCACACTGCCTGCAAGACAAATTGATAATGCTTTCAGTAAGTGTGCAATTGAATGCCAGACCATATTCCAAAACAACCCTCCATGAAAAATTAAAATAACACATTAAAATCGAATATAAGTGGACAAGGAAAGATCCACCACAGTGAAGTTTCACATGCAGGTGACCTTCCTTTAAACATAATTTTTTCTCTGACCTGTAATTTTTTTGTCACTGAGCCATCCTTGTTGAAGTAAAAATCCTTTTCCATAGCTCTTGTATTAACTACCTTCTCTCTGTCGCGTAATCTCAAAGTCCCTCTTCTACTTGAGCGATTAAAGGAAATGGGTGAAAAAACTGAAAGAGAAGACAATTGTCTGCCATAATTATCAAACATTGCACCCAACTTCTTCCCCTTTCCATTGTTACCCAATGAGGTAGATGTGGCAATTGTTGTCATACTGCCCAAAGCAAAGGCCATCTTCTCTTATCCTGAATATATAATTACAAGATCTTCATATTAGTATGAACCTTAAAAAACATGACTCCCATTGCTAAAAACCACTTTTAAGTTGTAACAGACAAACTAAACAACTATCGCAACTTTTGGCAACTTCTGGAGCATTAAGAGAGAAACAACCAAAGATAAATACAACCACAATCCTCATTTTAATGGGACCGGACTATATATTTGCATTAAGATAATAGAAAGAAATCACGACTATATTAAGGCCAGCACAAAACAATCTTTAACCAGTGTCTCTCGCGGCCTTCAGGTTGCCATGCTAGAGGTTGCATATTTTTAATTTAAATTCTTGACCTCTCGTGCCCATATATGAATGCATCCAATGGGATATCTACATCAAATACTCCTTTATATCCCCAAAAACAAATTCCCTACTACAAGAGCACCAGTATTGATGGATCACCCCACACCATCCCACCCACTAGAAACGGTGAAAAAGGAAACCCGAGAAACCTTCTGAAATATCTCAAGATGACTATATGGGTGGTTCTTATGAATCAACCAACCATTAAGAACATGATCATCAATCCAAACCATAAGTATTATGTGACAATATTCAAGCAGGCACTGAATCAGATTTCTGAAGCTATGTTAGAGAAACCCTAAACTCTCACTGAAAATAGGTGAAATGTGGCACCACTCAGAGATTGAAATGTGCCAATTGGTACAAGTGGTAGACAATTGGCATGCTCAAACAACGAGGTGATGCAGGAATGACATGAGGGAGAAAATATCAGAAAAGCCCCAAATCTGGAGAACTAAGGCTCATCACCAACCTGAGATTGACAACTTTACATGATGTAACCTATGAAATCGTAAATGGAGAAATCATAGTAACAATAAAGTAACCTATGTAAAAATAAATTCGGATTCATCCTGGGAGTGGTAATGGGAGAAATCATAGTGAACAACAGGAAACATGCAGAGTTTCTTACAATCAAATAGATGAAAAAACACATATAAAAAACCTAGATAATAATCATGAACAAGCTTAATATTGAATTATGAACTGTAAAGGAACTTAAAAAATGTGACATTACGAACCTGGTCAAGCACACAAGCAAAAATATCCTGGACATGACCATGGTTGACAAGTTGTATTGCTCATGATGCAAGAGGATTTGTACCTGCACTGCCAAGTCAATCAAAATCCATCATTATCTATACAATAAATACAAGTAATTGATGTAGTATTTTTTACTCTAAGATTCATTCTTATGATAATGTTAGAACATATGTTGAAAATGTCAAAACATACCTGAATAAGCTCCTCTTCATTTCAAGAACAATTTATTGGAGTCGCATGAACTTGGAACATGCCTCCCACGATATGAAAGAGTATCAACTAAGTCAACAGTGACTTTTTTGTTGCTACGTTGGATCGGGGGAGGTTTGATCCAAGATTAAATCACTCCAATAAATTATTCTCTACTAAACAGGGCCAACCATGTGAAGGTGGAAGCTCTTATGGCCCCTCCCCCACCCCTCACATCACTCTCAATTCCCCAATACCCAATCTATATTTCATTTTTTACTTTCATGAACATAAAAGAAATATTCAATAACTAATAAGAAAACAATTCAACAAAAAGTACACAAGGAAACATTGCAATTAACGCTTGACATAAAAATAGTATGATAAATGAGTTTTTTATATAACGCAAAAAACGTTCCAAGTATGGTAATGTTTGTCTTATAATAATACAATATTTTACATTAGCAAATTTTCTTTTTCTTCTTCCTATTTCTAATGCTCCTAATTACATCATCAATATCATCGTGCTCTACTCCTGTTTCGTGCCTTTCAACCTGCACTACGACCTAGTTGCGTAGTCACGATGTCTGGTCTCATCCAGTGACGGGGCATCGCCTACAAAAACAGATAATATTAAATTTTAATTGTCATTTTTTAAATATCATTGAACTAATTCGGTAATATTAATAAAAAAAAATTCAATGAGATTATTTACCTAGTGCACCAGATGTCGCCGCTGACCTAGTTGCGTAGTCATGATGTCTGGTCTCATCCAGTGATGGGGCATCATCTACAAAAATAGATAATATTAAATTTTAATTGTCAGTTTTTAAATATCATTGAACTAGTTCGGTAATATTAATAAAAAAAATTGCAATGAGATTATTTACCTAGTGCACCAGTTGTCATCGCTGACCTAGTTTTGTAGTCACGATGTCTGGTCTCATCCAGTGACATGGCATCGCCTACAAAAACAGATAATATTAAATTTTAATTGTTAGTTTTTAAATATCATTGAACTAGTTCGGTAATATTAATAAAAAAAAATTGCAATGAGATTATTTACCTGGTGCACCAGTTGTCACCGTTGGGACTGTTGCCCTGTCTTCCTCTCTGGTGGTAGGATCCTCAAGGGAAACATTCTCTGTCATTTAAACAAAAAACGTTATAAGGACAATCATCAAGGTATAATTACAAAAAAATATAAATGGAAATTAATTACCATCACGGCCCTCACTGATAGTAGCATTGTCAGCCTAGTCCCCACTACAATGACTAGGTTGCACGTGAGGATCATCTACATCTGGCTCTAAAACTGGGTTATTTGCCTCATCGGTAGTGTTTCTCCCCTGATTTAAACAAAGTTGTTAGAAATTAAATTTATGGAGGAAAAAAAACATATTTAAAGGTTAATGTTTTACCTTATCAGGCATTCTGGATCTTGGGACCTGCCCCAAGCTTCTGCGACGTTCAACTACGGCTTGATAGATGAACTAGAAAGCGATATTTTTATCTTCCTCTATAGTTTCTATTCCGAAGTCATCACCCTACATTACATATGATTGTGTATTTTTAATCATATTTGATAGGATTACAAAAACGTTGGAAGGCGATACAATTAATTATAAGATGTTTAACTACTTAATTACAATTCTTGCGGCTAATTTCAAGTAGCCGCCCTGGCCTAGCTTGTGATGGCCCTTTTTTTCAATCCTAGCTTTGGTTTCCTTTGAGGTGTCAGGCAACCTAGAATCAAAATATTGAAGTCAAATATGACGTAGCACACTTTTATTTTATACATAGAGAAAATTAAAGCTATTGAATTAAAGTTTTAATTTACCTTGCGGGTCAAGTTGGCATTTTTCCTTATTTCTTTGCCCTTTTCTCTTTTCCATCATGGATGAGTGCTCTCCACTCACTGTCTGGAACTGTGAGAGGATGCTCATATCTAGGGTTAAATTGCAATTGCGTCCTATAGGTGTCCCTGGTATATTTCAAATAATTTCCGGCTACCCAAGCCATTGTTGTTCTGTCAAATGTGCCGACCCCAAGAAGGGCTTCTAGATAATCTAGAAGTTCTTTTTTCAGGTTGTAATTCTGGGAATTCCACCCTGTGCATATGGTTGGGCCAAAAATTACCAATGCGTGGCTCTCCAAAAACCTGTAGAACTCATTATTTCCTACACAGAAAAAAAATATATTATCATTAATTTAAAAATAAAAATCATGATAAATATGTTTTAGATAAAGTACATGAAATAGTTAAAATATTAAAATTTACCTAGGAGTTGTACGTGCTTTATAGGGACACCTTCATAGTTCACCAACAATGCTCCATTAATGGTCCTTGTGGAGATGACACATGTAGCTCCAGGAAACGCAATAATGTAGTTGGCCATATCAGCCTCATCACTGCCAACACGTTCAGCGGTTGGATGGGTGTCTGCTTGGCCAGGGTGTGTTTCTTGGCTGGCACCTAAAGGAGCAGAAGGAATACGAGAGGGTTGCTGGGCAATCTCTTGCCCTTGTGTCCCACTACCACCAACACCAGGTTTAGCAAGTGCCAGAAAATGCTACATACAAAAGAACTTTTTGTTAGTTTAGTCAATGTAAAAATTAAAAATCAAACTATCACAATTCATCTCATGCAGAACAAAAAAATATCCTTTTGACTTTTTATTATTACCTGATATCTTTCTAGCTGGCTCATAAGTTGTTTTATCCTCTCTTCTGTTTCAGGTGTTTGAGGCGCGTCTATCAAAGTATTAAATTCCAACCTTGCATCTCGTGCCTTTTTTCGCAACAAGAACACTGGAGATAGGGATGAAGAAAGATCTTCCTCAAAGAGGGAATCATCAGGCGTACCATGGCTAGGTGTCTGCATATTTGAACAAAATTAATATTATTTCAATTATGTAAATAACTAAAATACTTGAAGATAGAGAAATGCTGGCACTTTACATGTTCTTCCGCTGGCCTCTTTCCGCGATCATCCCGTCTCGGGGTTGTTCCTGCACTGCTCTGATCAGTCTGCCACATTGCAATAAAATTATAGATGTAAAAACTTGAAAACAATATCTAACTTGAAAACACAAAATGAAAACTGAAATAATTTCTAATAAGACACCGGAAGACAGAGTTAGAGTTTCAAATATGCCTTGCATTGAATTCAGTCCTGGAAACATGTCATTGCACATTAAGGCACCTAAACAAGAGACAAGTTGACAATGAAGACCTTATTGAATATATTGTTGGAGAAACTTCTAGTAAACTTGTTGTGAAGACCTTGAGGACATTTTTGGAGCAACATTGTTGAAGCTGATGGTATAGCATTATTGGAGACGATCTTGAAGGGCCTTGAAGTGAAGCTTTTGGAGCAACTATTGAAAAATCCTTAGAGCATTTAAGTAAGGCACTTTCTATCTTCCATCACCTTTTTCCTTTCAATATCCTTTAAACGATTTTGTTGATATTTAATGTTTTAAATCACATTATAATTCCTTGATTATATGTGTTTGGGGACTTTCCCTTTGAAATTACCCAAAAATACCCTGGCAATTTTATCTTCAGGATGCATGCCTGACCCTATTGTTCAATATTTTGATTGATAGTAGTAAACATAGAGAGTTAGGGGGCTCTTGAATTGGTTTGGTTGGGCCATTAGATCCCTAACATCTACTAGGGAGAACCCCCCTTGAGTTGGAGGAGAGCTAGCAAACTTAATAGAATAATTTCACACTAAACCATGCAAACTTAAAAGTAACTTAACATATCCACAAAGTAATAATAATCATAATTCCTAATTTCCTAGTGTATGATATGATGCAAATTATTCAAACATGAAGCAATGAAGACATGCAATGTCTGAATTTCAAGATTGATGAACCAATAAAAGAAGTTAGAAATTTCAACTTTGATTCAATACTCGGTGTCCTAACTCCAGGAAGGAATCTAGTTTGTAGTACAGAACATGCATCGTGTATTATCAATTCTTAATTAACAACAACTAAAGGTCATCTACCTCATCAATTCCTTCCCATTTTGTGTTTTTATGTTATATTCCTTATAAAAGTGTCAAATTTCTCTCAAAGTAAGCAACCATTGAATAAAATAAAAAATAGTTGAGATATGATTGAGAAATGGTCATTTATTTCTTGAAAGGATATTCACAATTTCTTTGGTTGTTTTTCATCTCAAGAAACAAGAAATGACCTAAGAAACTATCGTGATGTAATATAAGAAACAACACGGTGCAATGGCCATTTTCAAATCCAAATGATGTCCATTGAGGACATGGCCTTTATTTGGTTCCTGTTTCATAGGAGTTTTGGATAGAAATGGAACTTTGTTGTACCATTTCCAGTAGTAAGAAGGGAACACCTTCTTTTTCCATGGGAAATAATTTACCTTTCCTTTTTCAAGATAATCTAAATCACAAAAAATATGAACTATACTGCACACATTATTGGATAATGTGAAAGTGGAAAAGGAATACCCTACACAAGTGATGCACACATGTACATGTGAACACTAATAGATTCTTGTAGTTGAAATGCAATGCTTGTTTTCATTTAAATGTAGGGTTTTTAAAGCAGGGAGAAATAATGGCTGCCAATTTAATAAGCGTTTCTTTGGGAAAAATTAAATCTTGTATTGGGTGATGAAGATAATAGAGGGTATTGAATCTTGATTCTTGACATTGTGTTTAACTTGAATAACTCAAATGATTATAAATATCGGTGGATGAGTTCTTTTTTTCAAGTATGTCACTCAAAACTCTTATGTCAAAGCATTGTATGATGGCTAGCATTTGCTTGTTTCCCTTTCTTCAGTTCAATGTAAAAATTATATTAATATATTGGAGCATGAATGATAACTACAATTGTTTGCTCTGCAGTATATCCAGCCCCAAGATTATGAAAAGTTTTCTCAAGTGGAGCTATTGGTTATTGATGAAGCAGTTGCAATTCCATTGCCTATTGTAAAGGCTTTGCTCGGGCCATATTTAGTGTTTCTGTGCTCTACTGTAAATGGGTAATAATTATAAATGAGCCAACCACAATCACAGATTTTATAACCATTCGGTTTCCATGGATAGTGATGATGATATTAACCCCATATATTAGTGACCTATATCTATATGACAATGATCTCAACATTGACCTTGATATGGTTGTATGGATGTGACCTTTGGTATGTCATCAGAAAATGCCCAAATATATCAGACAATCCCCAAATCTGGAGAACTAAAGCTCATCACTTTCGATCTGGAGTACTAACCTTGTGATAAAGTTGATGACTTTCGATCTCCCATTCTCTACCACTTTGCACTTCACCTTCAATATAGATCAGACCAAGGGCAATTCGTTACAAGGTGTTGAGATGGATGAGTTTTTCGAACTAAAATCCATAGCTTAAGCTTCTTGAAACTGGTGGAGTCAAATTCATGCAAGCACAAACACATATTACACATCCTCTTTGAAACACATCCGAAAGAACATTGGAAGACATCTAGAGAGAACCATATAGCCTAACACAATCCAATGGAATTGACCAAAAAAATCAAAATAGAGTCAACCCTACTATAGGAGGAAGGGCCTGCAGTAAGAACTTACCATTTTGCAAGAGCTGAGGGCGAATGATGTTCTGCAAGAGCTGAGGGTGAATGCAGGGCGAATGCTGTTCTGCAAGAGCTCAGGGCGAATGCTGAGGGCGAATGCTGTTTTGCAAGAGCTAAGGGCGAATGTTGAGGGCGAATGCTGTTCTGCAAGAGTTGAGGGTGAATTCTGAGGGTGAATGTTGTTCTGCAAGAGGTGAGGGCGAATGCTGAGGGTGAATTCTGTTCTACAAGAGCTGAGGGCGAATGCTGAGGGAAAATGTTGTTCTCCAAGAGCTGAGGGCGAATGCTGAGGGAGAATTCTATTCTCCAAGAGCTGAGGGAAAATGCCGAGGGCAAACGTTGTTCTGCAAGAGCTGAGGGCGAATGCTGAGGGCGAATGCTGTTCTGCAAGAGCGGAGGGAGAATGCACGCATGATATCAGACGTTAATGTAGTTTTTAATAAAATCATTTTTATGTAGCGCACATATAAGTTTCGTATTTTTATGTAGCACGCATATAAGTGTCGTTATACCAATGGCGGACAAAGAGTCGCTATTGCGACGGATGCCTCTTGTTGGGGTTCCCATGTTTTAGCCAGATTGGCAAGACCAAAAGATGAGACAACATCAAACCACTTTCAGACCTCAAGATTTAGCCCTCCTGGGTCCAGAGAGGGATCTCTCTATGATTATCAAAGGTATATGTCTTAGAAGTTCAAAGGTTAAGATATTAGGCTAGTTATAGGCTCGAGATTTGTTTGTTTGGTTATTTGTTTGGTTGTTGGGAATCAAGAAAGAAGGGTTCAATATAATACAAGGATGACCAAAGAGGATTTTAGGCAGAGGAGAGATATTCCAGGGAACATTCAAGACCATTGGGCAATGGAGTCAGGAAAGGGTTTACTTGCTATTCAATGTGCAGGCTTTCAATTAGGCTAGTCATCCAAAGCATTAGATCTTAAAGATGATTGTGTGATATGAAATGGTAAGAGAGGAAGACACAACAAATATTTAGAACACAAAGTTAAAGACCTGAGATCAGAGAGAGACTTTTAACTCTCAATGCTTCGGCCTCCAGCTTGAGGGATCTTAGACAGGTTCAATAAATTGAAAAGGATCCTAGTGAGATAGAGACAAAGTTCTGGACCTCCCAGTGTTCCCAATTCGTTCAATTAAATCCTGACAAGAACATCTAAGAACAGATTCTTTTAATTCAGACATCAGCTAGCGGGAAATGACATCCACTACACTGATTAAATTAACTGAAATCGACCCTTAGATAACACATTTAGAAGAAAACATCAAAGGCAAGGAGAGCAGAAACATAGGGTACCTAACAAGGGTAAATCCTATGCCAGATTTTTGATGCAAGCCAATAGAAATGAAATGAAATGAACTGCAAGTTAAAACAAATACAGAGACAGGAAAACATCACCGCTGCTTTAGATCAAGATCCAAAGAAATGTGCTTGTCTTATTAAAAAGCAATACCAGTCAAGTACAACATAGCCAATAGTTGGATACTCAGTCTGAAAACATCTTCCTCCTCCTATCTTACAACTTTACACAGAGACTATGTCTGAAAAAGAAATAGCTTGCAATTCTCTGATAACTGATCAACAACCTTTACAATGAGCTCCTTCATGAGTTTTATAGCTGAAGAGAGTGGAGGAGGTAGGTGAAAAACTAAATGAAGCATTAAAACTCAGAAAGAGGAAGAGAGCCGAGGCCACGTTTCGTTTTAAGTTCTGACCATTTATCTCTGGTACTCTTTGGATGAAAGAGTGGTCTTCATTAGGCTTCGATTTACTCTAGGAATGTCTCTGATGTACTTGCTGTAACACTCTGGTGAACTAAACAAAAAGGTAGAATAATTATTCTAAGGTCTGCCATACTATGTAACAAATGCTTCTGATAGCATAGGACTATTGTCAGGGCTAGAATTTCCTCAGGAACACGGTATCGAATGGAGATAGTATGGGCACTTTGTCCTTTGTGGAAAGGACATACTGTTGATGTGAAACCCTGATAGTATTTTTTTCTGCATGC
This sequence comes from Pinus albicaulis, assembly GCA_034641835.2. Classification (NCBI taxonomy): domain Eukaryota; kingdom Viridiplantae; phylum Streptophyta; class Pinopsida; order Pinales; family Pinaceae; genus Pinus; species Pinus albicaulis. The sequence goes on from CM076584.1 coordinate 1,520,582,769, forward strand.
TGGGCCTTCCATGCGATCCATAATGTCTTTGAACTGGTACCTTTGCCTTCTAAAAGGCTCAAGAATCTTCTGTTATGTGCCTTAAACTCTCTGTTGTCCCATTACTGTCTTTGTTCATGCAATCTGAGCTTTAATGGCACCAGAGACATTTTGAAAAGTTTGAACTCTGTCCTTTGATGAAATTTATGTTGCAAACACCTTTCCAGACATTTTCCTATGATATCAGGCTCTAAATTCAGCTCCTTTGTGCACTGTGTCACTGTAACGGTGACTGAATCATGGCGGTTGCCCACCTTACTATAACCCTACAAAACACACAATCAAATTAAGAAAACCATGCATTGGGGATGGTGAATGCAATGGGGACAATGGGAATGGCTATGCAGGTTGGCGAAATGGTGGAATAGTTGCAGGTTGATGGTGGAAAATGCAACAAACGGTGGAGGATGGAGAGGTGGAAATTCTAACGTAAATCATTTAAAATTTGACCTTTGAATGAATTATATAGGGGGACGGGTGAAAAGGTGATGAAAACATGTGGAATGGTGACGTGGCGGGACCCAGGCGATGGTGGGGCTGACTTTAAATTTGGACCATCCGATCTCAAGAGGAGATCAACGGCTGAAAATGCATCAGAGGATGATTGATGGTGGGCGAGGTGTACCGTTTGCCTCTGTTATCATCCGTGCAACTTCTCAGGGCGATCGTCGTTGGATGCGAGGCTCTGGATCTGATGGTGTACGTTCATACCACGCCGGGTTAAATGTCGAATGTTAACGTGCGATGGGGGGGCGGTTTTCAAACAGTGCCCGGACATGTGTCATGCGGTGAATGGCATCGCTCCAAAATAAAAATTACCACCAGCCTTCCAACGGTGGTGCGATAAAAACCGATGGCTTTTTGCACAGGGCGCATTGGCGTGGGGACCACCGGGGCGGGTAACTCGAGGCCGTCAGATCAGCGCATAAATGAACGGTGGAAATGCGTTGAACGGGTGGTGAAAAGGTTGAACGGTGGACACTGTGGCGATGTGACGACCGCTCGATCTATACAGATCGACGATTTTAAAATTCTCCCGATATAAATTTTCGATAAGCGCCTTTCAGGTTAGCGCCAGGTTCTAGCGCCCAGGTCGCGTGGAGGGAAAAGAAAGGGGGTTGGCCTGAAGGGGGCTAAACCCCATATATGTCAAAATGTGGGTTCTTCAACCTTTTCAATGCAATTTGAGGCTAGGAAAAGGGTAACGGTAGAGGGGAAAAGGGGATTTATACCAAACAAAGTGTATTTGGAAGGTTTAAACGGGATTTTGGGAAATTTTAGATGGGTTAGGGGAGGAATTTTGGGTGAAAAGGGGGACTTTAACAAAGGGGACAAAAGGGTTGAAAAGGGACACTTTGCAGGGATACAAGGGATAAATGTAGGCCTTTAGGAAAACAATTTGTCACAATAAGAGAGGCTTTTTGGATGGATACAACAGAGAGGATTTTACCAAAGGGAAAAAGGCACAAGGAGGCTTCAAGGATGATGTGTTTCCAGAGGAAATGCATTCCTTAAAGGCTCAAAAAAATTTGAGCCCCCTGTTTTTTTGTCAAAAATTTATAGGGGGGCTAACAATGGCTCCACATGGGGATGGCTTCTTCTTGAAGGAGTCAAGAATTCAGAAAATTATCTTTGGTGTAGGCCATATGCCTATTGCTTGAGCCACCTTTCTTCTTTGATTTTCAGCTGCCACAATTGTGAAGACATCAATTAGCAAAAAATCTCTCCCAAAAAATCTACCTACCCATCCTATAATCCTAACATTTTTTCTTCTAGGGTGCATTTGAACTAGCAGACCCTTTACATCATTTTTATTTTTTACAAAAAAGAAAAAAAACCTATTCTATTTCTACCCTTATTACTCCATGAGACCAGATTAAACTGTTGGTCTCACATGTTTCTCTACCTAATCTAATATCTGCTGGGATTAGACTGTCAAGCATATTTATTCTCTACATTCTACAATAGAAATTTAAAAGAAGTCAAAATAGGATTAGACAGTCTAGTTTGTTGTGCATCCAAGGCATAAAGACAATTTCACATGGATAGAAACTTGCAGAAAACTGAAACAAAATCTTGAAGCCTTGAAATCTGAAATTTTGAAGCGTCCTTCTTTCTTTTGTGACTCAAGTTTTGAGCTTGTTAGAGTCACTTTCTTTTCTTCATACAACTCTAGTTCTGGGCATGTTAGAGCTGATCCTTCTTTCTTCTTTGTTGGTCCAGGTTTTGGGCATGTTTGAACCAGCTATCTTTACTTCCTTTGGCTCAGTTTTTTATCATATTAGAGCCAATATTTTGCACTTCAAAGGTTCATGTTTTGGGCATGTCTGAACCTCTCCTTTCTTTCTGTTCTTTGAAACATTTTCTCTTTTTCTTTAAAACAAAACACTGCAATGGTATTTACAATGGAAATGGAAACTGGAAATTGGAAATAAGTAGTGGTAGTGTTTGAGCATCCTGCCATTGACAGGACCCCCAAACAGATCTGTACCATCTAATTCTTGTAGAAAAAAGGCATTTGGACCCATAGTGGCCTGGATGATGTAGGGACCTTGCCAAAAACTATCAAACTTGTCGTGCTTTCCTTTGTCCTCTCTCCTTGAGTCCCACTTCAGAGCTTTATCTCCAATTTTGAAATCAGCAGCTTTGGTTCTTTTTTCAAACAACTTCTTTAAATTTTCCTGAACCTTCATAGCTCTGTTATAGACCTCTTCCCTTGTTTTCTGGAGATGGATTGTTTGATTTATCCTCCTTACCATGCTATCTTCTTCTGTCTAAATCTCCTAGACAATTTTAATCACTGGTACTCCAAGGCTGGTAGGGAAAACTACTTATGTTCCATAGACAAGCTGATATGGCGACATGCCAATGGATTTCTTTGTTGTAAACCTGTCAGCCCACAGGGCATGCACTAACTTGTTGTGCCATGAATTTTTGTTCTCTTCCAGCAACTTTTTGATGATGGTCACTAGGCTCTTGTTTGATGATTTAGCTAAGCCATTACCTTGTGGGTAGTAGGCAGTTGAATGACCGAGTGATATTTGATACCTGTGACAAAAATTGACCATTTTCTTGGATCCAAAAGTAGAAGCATTATCAGTGATTATTTTCCTTGGGCGGCCAAATTGAGAGAGGATATGGCCTTCTAGGAACCTAATGATGACTGAATATGTCGCATTCCTAGTAGGTATGGCCTCTATCCACTTAGTTAAGTAGTCTATGGCTGTTAATATCCATTTGTGTTGTGCAGAAGAAGCGGGGTGAATTTCTCCTATGAAATCTAGGCCCCATTGCATAAAGGGACCTTCAACAGTGATGGGTTGTAGAGGTAAGGGGAGGAGCTTTCTTTTTCTTTCAAAAATCTGGCACTTGTGGCAGGCGATTATCATCTTATGGATATCATTGAAGAGTGTAGGCCAATAGTAGCCAGCTTTGAGTATTTTGTTTGCAGTGACTTTCCAGTTCAGGTGGCCTCCACACTCTCCTGCATGGAATTCTTGTGTAATCCTTTCTACTTCAGACTCAGGCAAACATTTAAGCAATAGGCCATTTTCATTTTTCCAGTATAATCCTTCATTCATTATGAAATAGCTTCTGGCTTTTAGCTTTAAGAATCTGGCCTTGGTATTTGATAGTTCAGGAGGGGCATTGAGGTGTGTAAGAACATACAGAATGTTAGAATACCAAGGAGAGCTCTGAAACCTCTCCTCAACAGTGGGATCAGGCAATCCCTGCTACTCATCCAAGGCATCTACCATGTTAATGTCAAGGGATTTTAGATTCAATTCAGCCATTAGTTGAGCTAAGCCCTGATCTTTAATTAGTTTTTTGGGTTTTATCTCAAGGTAATATTCTAAGATTACAACAATCCATTTGCCCCTCTTCCCATTTGGGTCTTGGGACAAAATGTATTTAACCACTATATTTGGCACATAGGCTATGGTGTGGGAATGCAGTATGTACAACCTAAAGTCTTTCAAGGCATTAACCAAAGCATAGGCCTGTTTTTCCATTATGTTTTATTTCAAGGGTGCATATATGAGTGCTTTTCTGAAGAAATAAATGGGCTGTTCCATTCCCTATGGGTTTTTCTGCAGTAGAACTGCAACCACTGTATGCTCAAAGGAAAATGAAAAAATCAGAAATTATTTTGACAAATCAGGGCTGATTAAGACAGGGGCCTGAGTGAGTGCAAGTTTAACTGATTCAAAATATTTCTTGGCCTCAACAGTCCATTTAACTCCTACACCTTTCTTCAACATGTTTGTCATATTCCTAAGTTTTTCAGCTAGATTGAGAATAAACCTCCTGAGGAAATTGATTTTCCCAATGAAGGACTATAACTCCTTGATGTTTCTCGAGTGTGTGATTTGTAGTATTCCCTCAAATCTTTGTGGGTCTATCCTAATCCCCTTCTCAGATATGATGTGGCCAAGAATTTTTCCTTCTTGTAGCCCAAATACAGTCTTTTTAGGATTCAATGACAGACCAAACCTTCTATATTTTTCAAACACTTTCCTCAGATGTTCTAGGTGTTCTTCCTCAATCTTGGAATAGACTGTTATGTCATCCAGATAGATGACAATGAAGTGTCCTATTTCATCTGAAAAAGCTATATCCATTTCTCTTTGGAAGGTTGCACCAGCATTCATCAGTCCAAAGGGCATTTTAACATACATAAAGGTGCCCCATGGAGTAGTAAAGGTTGTCTTGAGTTGGTCTTCTGGGATTACTAAAACTTGCTTGTAACCTGAAAAACCATCTAAAAGGGAGATCCTTTTTGAGCCTACTACCCTCTGAAGAATGTGTTCCATTTTTGGCAAAGGGTAGTTGTCTTTGAGTGAGGCTCTATTAAGATTCCTAAAATCAATACACAGCATGATCTTCCATGTTTTCTTCCTTACAACCACTAGGTTTTATACCCAATCAGAGAACCTCATAGGCACAATTATGCCTGCCTCATACATCTTCTTAATCTATTTTTCTACTACAGGCAATTGTTTTGGGTTTATTCTGCAGAGTTTCTGTCTGAAGGGCTTCTGATTTTATTTCAAGGGTATTTTATGTTGTATGATGTTTGTTTCATAGGCCTTTAAGCCCTCATAACTCCAAGCAAACACATCAATGAATTCCTTGAATAGGTCAATGTATTTCTTTTTCATGTTTGCAGGCAGGGACCCAGCCAATTTTATTTTTTTGGGTTTATCTTCAGTGCCTATGTTGCATTCCTCAACATCAGAGTCTGCATGTTCTATAGTGGGATTTTTTTATACATCATCAAAGTCAAAAAGGTCCTCTAAAGGTGCCAGACCTCGAGGTATGTTCTTATCTTTGGTCTGCAACACCTCTATTTCTTCACTATCTGTGTTTTTACATTTTTCGTTTGGATTTCCAATCTGTTAATTTAAAGTGTTTATTTCTATGTTACAAGGTGGTTCTTCCTCATCTGAGGACCCTTCACTTAGGCAGTTACTGTCAGATTTAGAGTCTGAATCAGAAAATTCAAACTCGTTTATGCCTACCAGGAAATATTCAATCTGTCTATCGCCCTCAAAGACCTACCAATATTTTTCATTATCTGGCACTACAGGTCTGAATTTGGTCTAAATGATGATCTGTTGGTCGCTGGGAGGCTTGTGATATGAACTAGCCACGCAGGCTAATCCATTTGCAATTGCGTTCTAACTCCTAGGGAAAAACACCAATTCGTATTCTACAAAGGTTTTCAATAAATCCAGAGTGTCATTCTTGTATGCTCTCAGCCTAGGATGTTTCTATGTGTATTCACCATTCACTTGTTTAATGATCAACTCAGAGTCCCCATGCACGGCTATCCTACGGGCTCCTAATTTTCTCAACAGGTTTAAGCCTGGGATAAGAGCCTTGTACTCTGCAATGTTGTTTGTACATTTGAAGTGTAGGTTGCAGGCATGGCTCTCTGCATAGTCACTTTATGTGTTATGTATCCACACTCCCGCTCCAGTAGTTCTCTTGGTGCATGACCCATCGAAATTCATTTCCCATAAGGTTTCATTCTCGGGTTTATCATCGTTTCGTTCTTGGTGTGGTGTATGTGTTTGTGAAGGGTGACTAATCAGCTGACTGCATTCTGCTTCTGGTTCACTTTGAGTTCTTGTTTTAGTGCACTGTTTAAATTTTTCTTCATCATTCTCCTCCGAGTCTAGAGTAGTCATTATGTTAAAGTCCATGGGCTCTGTTTCCTTGTTTGTATCTCTATTTTTGGACTTTGACCCCTCTAATGATTCATCATTACAAAGGATGAAGGAGTCAAGGTCTATATGTACAGAGTATAAAGGTGAATTTTCAGGATTTTTGGGGTTATTGACCAGGAATTTCATTTGTGCCTCTCTATACAATCTTCTAAGTTGGCTAAAAATGGGAATTGTGGCATATGCCCCATCCAGCTGCATTGTACCCTGTAGCTTTGCTCCCCATGACCTTGACAGCAACATACCATACTTAGGTGGCACATCTGCCACCACAACATCCATGACGATACATTTTGCTGGAATCTGGGTAAGGCTCACACACAGGTCTTTGATTAGGCCCAGACACTTTACTCTGCTAGAGTCAAATGAACATAAATCTTTATAGGGTCGGGTTATCTCCAGGCCTAATCTTTCATAACTATCTTAGGCATTAGGTTGTGTGAGGCCCCAGAGTCATGCATTGCATTGTGGAGGATCTTATCATGGATATTAAGACTGATATAAAAAGGGGGCACTACCCCTTCCTGAAACTTTCCTTCTATCTTTGGACCAAACAGAAGGGTTGGTTGATCATCACTCAGATTTACAGTGTCACTGTTCTCACCTAAATTTAATTCTTTCAAAATTTGGCCTTTATATACATCATGAGTGGCCAGCTCAGAGAGTGGGAAAACAATTTTAATTTTTGCAATCTTACTCTCCAAATTGAAAGTGGATTGACTCTTTGGAATGTTCACCTTTGTTTTGCTAGCCACCACCTTGGTGGCAGAATTAGTGGGTTGATTCTCACTATCCACAGTGTTGGAAATTGTTTTATCAGGAGCACTAACTACAGTGCTAGTGCTACTAGTTGGTAGACTTTGTGTGTCAGTGTTTTGGTTGTCTTTTTCTTTGTTCTTCCCAGAACTCCCAGCTGCTGATTTGTTACTTTCAGTAATCACTTTAGAATTTTTCTCAGGCCTTTTCTTGATGGTGACCTCAAAAGCTTTGGTTTTGGAATTATCTAGGCTTTTCTGGCTCCTAAGTTCATACTATTCTCTGACCAGCATGATGGCATCTTCAAATCCAATTCTGTAATCCTCAGATTCTAATCTTTCCTCATCCCAATATGAGGGTGAGGGCTGATATTCTTCTATGGAACAGTTATGGATTGATTTTTCTACTTCAAACATGTTTATTGGGTTCCCCTCAGACTCTTCTATCATTCCCTCATCTTCATCAAGGAAGTTTTCTTGAAATGGGGGAATAACTTGTTGATCTGACTCTCTTTGTCTATTGGGAGTGGTGTTGTTTCTTCTAAAGTTCTATTTCTGGTTATGGTTTTGATTTCCGTTTTGGTTACTAACTGTGACAACCATTTTTTCCATCATTTGTTGTAGTTTCCATGTTTTTGGATAAATGGTCATAATTGGGATCAGATGTGGAAGCTACATTGTCATCTCTATATGTTACCCTTTTCTCAGCTTTCAACCTTGCTTTCTTCTTAATCAGATTTTCCTCTAAACTCACTTCTCCCTTTTGCATGTCTTCCAATGTGTTGTAATCCCTCTCCCTAAGCTGGTAGGCCATGTCAGCATCCAAGCCTTCAGGGTATTTTACTAGAACCATACCTAGGGAAGGTTTCATGTGTGGCGGAAGAGCATTATAAATGTTGTTAAACCTTGTGGAGTAGTCCTAGACACTCTCTCCTACGTTTCTTTTCAGGTTCTTGTATTCTTCTAGGATTTGGAGAGGGTTAGCCTTAACTTCCCATTTGTTTATGAAAGTCTGATATAAAGCAGGAAGGTCTTGGATACTATTAGGAGGTAGGCCTTTGAACCATTTCTTCACATCACCTCCTAAGATCTGGGCAAATATTCTCATTTTGACTGTATCATCATCTGTCTCCATGTAGTCAAAGGAATCTTCCATCCTATCCACATGGTGTTGAGCTGTGGTGGACTCTTTTGCAGTGAAGTGTGGGATCTTTTATTGATAATCGTTGGGTAAGGGAACTAGAGGCTGAGGTAATACCAGAGGCGCATACCAGGCTGCCATGATGATGTTTTGATGAGGTAAAGGGTTGACTTGAGTAGCTGGCATATGGATGACAAGGATATTATGACCAGCAAAAAAATGATGAGCAGATCTAGGATGACTGACCCCCAAGTTTTGAATGAAGTGAATATCAGGGGGTGTGGATGGAGGGGTCTTTCTATTCCAAAGGTGTTTACCACTTTGCGGGGGTGAAACAGGAAGCTCAAGGAATGACTGGTCTAGGACACTAAATGACCTAGTTCTTGGTAAACTATTTTGAGTGCCTAGGTCAAAAAATGTGTCTGATAGAGCTGTAAAGTCTTCTGGTGTAGAGTTAGCTCTATGGATGTGGCTAGAAATAGTTGGTCTTATAGGTGCAGAAGATATCTTGAGGATTCTCTTAGGGTTGTCAACTATTTCAGGTGGTTTTGGATTGGAATAAGCCCTTGTGTGAATGGTTCTTGAAGCTAGAATGTTTTTTCCACCCAAGTAGCTTAACCCTACTTGTTCCTTTTATTGTGGCTGATGTTGTAGTGGGCTCTGGTCTCCCAGTGGAGTCTAATGTGAACCAAGATAATCAGCAGACCTACTGATCACCAGTGGAGTCTTTAAATCGTTTAGGAATTATGGAGTCGCCAGGTGGAAGGTTTAGGATGCTTCTGGGGGGTACACTATCCACCACAGTGCTTATGAGATGTCCCTTTCCAAGGATATCATGGAAACACAGCAAACTCTAACCATAGATTGACTGGGAGGGCTTTTACTAGATATGTCACCTCTGAAATATTGTGAGACCTGGAGGCTACCTGGCCCTTTCCAGACTCTGTCTAAGAGTGTGGGGGAACACAGCAAATGGTGTAGAGGTTGATATGTGAAGTCACCATTATGTTGGTGACGAAAATGGGAGATAGACAAATGTTATCAGTTATCGGTTCTTAGATTCCCCAGCGGAGTCACCATTATGTTGGGGTTCCCATGTTTTGGCCAAATTGGCAAGACCAAAAGATGAGACAACATCAAACCACTTTCAAACCTCAAGATCTAGCCCTCTTGGGTCCAAAAAGGGATCTCTTAATGATTGTCAAAGGTATATGTCTTAGAATTTCAAAGGTTAAGTTATTAGGCTAGTTATAGACTCGGGATTTTTTTGTTTGGTTATTTGTTTGGTTGTTGGGAATTAGGAAAGAAGGGTTCAATATAAGAAAAGGATGAGAAAAGATGATTTTAGGTAGAGGAGAGATATTCCAAGGAACATTCAAGACCATTGGGAAATGGAGTCAGGAAAGGGTTGATTTGCTATTCAATGTGCAGGCTTTCAATTGGGCTAGTCATCCAAAGCATTGGATCTTAAAGATTATTGTGTGATATGAAATGGTAAGAGAGGAGGACACAAAAAAGATTTAGAACACAAAGTTAAAGACCTGAGATCAGAGAGAGACTTTGAAATCTCAATTCTTCAGCCTCCAGTTTGAGGGATCTTAGACAGGTTCAATCAATTGAAAAGGATCCTAGTGAGATAGAGACAGAGTTCTGGACCTCCCAGTGTTCCCAATTCGTTCAATTAAATCCTAACAAGAACATCTAAGAACAGATTCTTTTAATTCATACATCAACTAGCAGGCAATTACATCCACTACACTGGTTAAATTAACTGAAATCAACCCTTAGATAACACATTTAGAAGAAAACATCAAAGGCAAGGAGAGCAGAAACATAGGGTACCTAACAAGGGTAAATCCTATGCCAGATTTCTGATGCAAGCCAGTAGAAATGAAATGAAATGAACTACAAGTTAAAACAAATACAGAGACAGGAAAACATCACCACTGCTTTAGATCAGGATCCAAAGAAATGTGCTTGTCTTATTAAAAAGCAATACCAGTCAAGTACAACATAGCCAATAGCTGGATACTCAGTCTGAAAACATCTTCCTCCACCTATCTTACAACTTTACACAGAGACTATCTCTAAAAAAGAAACAGCATGCAATTCTCTGATAACTGATCAACAACCTTTACAATGAGCTCCTTCACGAATTTTATAGCTGAAGAGAGCAGAGGAGGTAGGTGAAAAACTAAATGAAGAATTAAAACTCAGAAAGAGGAAGAGAGCCGAGGCCTCATTCCATTTTAAGTTCTGAGCATTTATCTCTGGTACTCTTTGGATGAAAGAGTGGTCTTCGTCAGGCTTCCATTTATTCCAGGCATGTCTCTGATGTACTTGCTATAACACTCTGGTGAACTAAACAAAAAGGTAGAATAATGATGCTAAGGTCTGTCATACTGTGTAACAAATGCTTCTGATAGCATAGGACTGTTGTCAGGGTTGGAATTTCCTCAGGAACATGGTATAGAATGGAGATAGTATGGGCACTTCGTCCTTTGTGGAAAGGACATACTGTTGATGTGAAACCCTGATAGTATTGTTTTCTGCGCGTTGGGCCTTCCATGCGATCCATGATGTCTTTGAACTAGTACCTTTGCCTTCTAAAAGGCTCAAGAATCTTCTATTACGTGCCTTGAACTCTCTATTGTCCCAGTACTGTCTTTTTTCATGCAATCTAAGCTTTAATGGTGCCAGAGAAGTTTTGCAGAGTTTGAACTCTGTCCTTTGATCAAATTTATGTTGCAGACACCTTTCCGGACATTTTCCTGTGATATCAGGCTCTAAATTCAGCTTCCTTTGTGCACTGTGTCACTGTAACGGTGACTGAATCATGGCGGTTTCCAACCTTACTGTAACCCTGTAAAACACACAAACAAATTAAGAAAACCATGCTTTGGGGATGGTGAATGCAGCGGGGACAATGGGAATGGCTATGCAGGTTGGCGAAATGGTGGAATAGTTGCAGGTTGATGGCGGAAAACGCAGTGAATGGTGGAGGATGGAGAGGTGGAAATTATAATGTAAATCATTTAAAATTTGACCTTTGAATTAATTATATAGGGGCACGGGTGAAAAGGTGATGAAAACATGTGGAATGGTGATGTGGCGGGACATAGGCGATGGTAGGGCTGACTTTAAATCTGGACTGTCCGATCTCAGGAGGAGATCGACGGCTGAAAATGTATCGAAGGGCGACTGATGGTGGGCCAGGTGTACTGTTTGCCTCGGTTATCATCCGTGCAACTTCGCAGGGCAATCGCCGTTGGATGGGTGGCTCTGGACCGGACAGTGTATGTTCATATCGCACCGGGTTAAATGTTGAACGTTAACAAGCGATGGGGGGGCGGTTTTCAAACAGTGCTAGTATGTGTGTCATGCAGTGAATGGTGTCACTCCAAAATAAAAATTACCACCAGCCTTCCAATGGTGGTGCGATAAAAACCGGTGGTTTTTTGCACAGGGCGCGTTGGCGTGGGGACCACCAGGGTGGGTAACTCGGGGCCGTTGAATCAGCAGATAAATGAATGGTGGAGATGCATTGAATGGGCAGTGCAAAGGTTGAACAGTGGACACTGTGGGGACGTGACGACCGCTTGATCTATATAGATTGACGGTTTTAAAATGCTCCCGATATAAATTTTCGATAAGCGCCTTTCGGGTTAGTGCCAGGTTCTAGCGCTCGGGTTGCGTGGAGGGAAAATAAAGGGGGCTGGCCTGAAGGGGGATAAACCCCATATATGTCAAAATGTGGGTTCTTCAACCTTTTCAATGCGATTTAAGGCCAGGAAAAGGGTAACGGTAGAGGGAAAAAGGGGATTTAAACCAAACAAAGTGTATTTGGAAGGTTTAAAGGGGATTTTGGGAAATTTTAGATGGATTAGGGGAGGAATTTAGGGTGAAAAGGGGGACTTTAACAAAGGGGACAAAAGGGTTGAAAAGGGACACTTTGCAGGGATACAAGGGATAAATGTAGGCCTTTAGGAAGACAATTTGTCACAATCAGAGAGGCTTTTTGGATGGATACAATAGAGAGTATTTTACCAAAGGGAAAAAGGCACAAGGAGGCTTCAAGGATGATGTGTTTCCGGAGGAAATGCATTCCTTGAAGGCTTAAAAACATTTGAGCCCCCTGTTTGCTTGTCTAAAATTTATAGGGGGGCTAACACCTCCAAACGTCGCAATTGCGACACTTAGACATTGTGTCGCACTTGCGACATTTGGAGGCAGCCGTCGCAATAGCGACGCTTTGGGGCATAGTGTCGCAATTGCAACGTCTTCCTCAAAATGTCGCAATTGCGACACTTTTTCTAAGTGTTGGTATTGCGACACGTTTCTCTAAACGTCGGTATAGTGACGGTTTTGGGCGGGATTGAAAAAATTTGGGGAAATTTCTGACATTTGGTCAAAAGCGTCGGAACCAAGTGTCAGAATTTCTCCCAAATGTACTAGTGTAAAGTGTTGGGGATCTGCCCTTCACTTTGGAAATCCATTGGAGGAGATCTATTTTCTTGGTCATATCAAATCTGATCTGAATACTTCTGTATACTTTTGAATATTTGAATATTTATTTATATCTACAGACTTAGACCTTATATCTACTGCTTGTACATGGTGTTTTTCTCAAAACACCAAGGGGGATTGATAGAAGAGCTTCTATAGTGTATGGATATGTTATAGATATTATTTTTCATGTACTTATATTCTCTAGATCTAAAGTGTAATCTTCAGCTGTTGCAGCTCAATAAAATAACAATGTCAAGCCTTTTTCAGTCCATACATATGGTTGTAGCACCTCTTTTTGAGGATTTTCTTCTATGGGTCACTTATATTTCTAGTTTTTCATCTTATGGGCCATATTTTATATCTGATTTTCTACCATAAATACATTTGAAAGGTCTCCATATTGTCCTCCTACTTTTTCTTAGATGATCTGCGTTATTTTCCTGCAAATCTGCTTTCTATTGTTGGATTCCCCATTTGGGAATATTACAACACCATAAACTTATTTCATGTAGCTTCATCAATTAATCTTTAAAACAACAATCCATCAAACCCTAGAGAGCATGGAACTCTTAAAATCTCTAGTTATTTACCTTCAGAGAAAGAAAATGTGTAATATAACAAGCAAGTGATGATTAAAGAGCAGGGAACTCCTAAGTTCTTTAATCAGACTTAAAATACCTTTGAAATGAATTTTCAAGATAGACCAAAGGACAGGGAAAACCATAAAATTCTTTAGCATAAACCCTCATAAGAAATACTTCAAAGAAAGACCTCAAAAATGATGATTTAAGCTACACCAAAGGACAGGGCATACCACAAAATTCTTTGGCTTGAATCCATTGAACCATTCTTAAGACAACAAGCTAAGTGGAACTAGAGATCAATCAAGAATTATCTAATCGGACCTAACAGAGGAAAACATCTAAGAAATAGAAGGCAAATAGACTTAAGGTGCCTCTAACAGCATATCTTAACCTAAAATTTCTGCTCTATTGCATGAGAAAATATGAAACAATATGAACACATAATAAGACAAGTAATAAATTAGAAAAACATCACCATTAAATATGTTCATGAATCCTGCAAATGTGCTTTCTCCATTTCCATTCAAATCAAATCACAAAACTCCAAAGCCAATTTCTTCTCAACTCCAAGTCTATGATATTGAACTCAACAATCAACCAACAACGAACATGAGGCTTACATGAAATATTTAAATGCCAAGTGAGGAGATAAACCCTATCTAGGGTTTCCAAATGTCATTAATTACACATTTAAGGCACTTTTACCTTTGTGACCATGCAAGGCCCAAGGCACAAAATATCCCAAGCTCATTCAATGCAAAATTAACTTCTAAAATAACTCCTCAGCTAATTTTAAAGAAATTTGTCCTTCAAACCCTCAAAGTGTCATTTTTAATAACTTCTTGTGTCTTTTTTTGACTTTATGACAAGGGTGAAATGCCAATGGCTGAGGGCATAGCACCAGGCCAACAGTGCAGTGCCAAAAATGGAAAAAATTCCCTTTGTAGCTGTGTTTTGGAGGCCTTTCTGATTTCTAAATGAGCTCCATGATAGCTCATTAGAAAGCCTGTCCTATCTAGTTTCCAAGTATTCCTTTAGTTTTTATAATCTATTCAATTTTCTAGGTCAAAAAATCATTTCCCCAGACTACTCAAGGTGCAACGCCAGTGCTGAAAAAAGAGGGCAGAAAGGTGTATTTTTTATGGTTTTTGGCCCCTTTGGGGGACCAATTCTACTCCAAATGACCTAAAATTTTCTAAGGGTGATGTCCTTGGCCTGAGGAACATGAATATGTAAAAATTTTCTCAATTGAGTGCCCCAGAAAAGAGCACAGTGCCAGTGGCGTTGCGCGTTTGACCATTTTTTCTACTAGCCAAACAATCAAAATTTCAAAATATGCACCAAGTGCCAAAATTTGGATTTTAACTTTTTGATCATGTTTGAGAGTCATGGAGGGATATATAAGCAAGGATGTCAAGTTTATCCATCTCCTTTGATTCATTTAGGGCTTGAAGCTTTGCAAGGGCTCTTTTGAGCTTGTCCCTCACAATCATGTTCCTCATGGCATAATGTCTTGCCATCTTATTCTGAAGGTCAGTGCCTCTTTTTACCTTCTCAAGCTGATCCTCTAGGTGTAAATTGGCTCTCTATAGCCAATATTCTCTATCATAGCTGATCTCCATGGAAAGCATCTCACTTGGAGTTAGCTGATCTACCAATGTTGTCTCTTGCTCTCTTTCCTAGGCTAAAGCTTTCTTCAACCAAATCGTCCTTGGCCTCTTCCTAGGAAGTTGTTCTCCCTCATCCTCAATGTCATCAAGAGTGCCCAAGGTATCATCTAGCATAGTCTAGCCTTTCCAGCCTCTTTCTAAGCTTTGATAGCTCTAACCTCACTCATGGCTTTCTCTATCTCTAACTGTTGGTTTTCTACCTCAAGGAAGTTGATCACATTTTTGGCCCTACCAAGATTGGTTTGTAGCTATCTAATCTGGGCATACTTGATTTTGAGCAGCATGTTTGTGATCCTCTCCTCATCCTCATTCTCACTGTCAAGGTGAATTAGCTGAAACTCTTTTTCAGTTTCATGCTCATCTTCCTTCTCTTAAACAATGACCTTTTCCTTACCTTTGTCAAGTTGTTTTGTTGATGATGAAGGCAGGGCCCCTTCAACAATTTGTGGAGAAAACACCTACCTATGAACTCTTTGATAGGTAAAAGGAAAAGGCTCTATGTAAACCATCTTAGTTTCATCTGTTTCACTACTCTCTTCATTGTTTTATGTTGTGTCATTAGATGAGGGTGAAGTTATGTGGGAAGATGATGAAGGAGGATCATCATGGTGTGAAGGAAAGTGAATGAGTGGATATGTGTGAACAGTAGGAAGTGATGGAGCAATGGATTCTAGAGGATGGGATGAGGAAGGTATATCTTGCTGATGATGGGCTTGTGGAGTAGTAAAACCTCATGAGAAATTAAGGTATCCCATGGAATTTCCTTTTGTTGGAGTTGGTGCATAACTACCATCTTGATAAGAGAATGATGGAAAAGGCTTTTCATCTGTTGAGGGTAGTTTCTCTTTTGCACTATGTATGCCATTTTATGAATACTTCAATAAAGGTAATAGCGTATGTGCATCATCCTAACTCTAGTAAAATGAATAAGCAGCCTGATGTGGTATGAGTAAAGACAAGAGAACCTTCCCTCACATGTGAAATACTTCATGATTATCCTCATCAGAGGTGCATATCTATCAATAAAGTGAGAGAAAGGAAAGATGGATTTGTTGTGGTATTTATACCTGGCTTAAGGTATGGTTCAAAAGTAACTCATGTCAAGGTTAGCTTGCTTGAACCATTTCTCCCCTACACTAGGTATGCATGTGGAATTAGTAATGGCATCTGTAGACAATTCAAAGGTGACCCCTGCAAGATTAACTTTTTTGTCATGCAAGTTAATGATAAATAGTCTAGTTAGCTCAGGGTGGTTTTGTACCTACTGCACCTTTCAAAAAATTCATAGCATCATACATTCTTGAAACAAGAAACAGTAAGGCGAGATGACATGAGCTCTCTTGTATTGAGGGGTTCAAATCTATTTATCTTGCCTCCTTTATGATCATGCCTCCTTGGCATTTGGGCCTCCACACCACTTTCTTCACCCTCAGACATTGTGAACTTTTCTTTTATAAAAACCTGAAGTGTAAATGGAAATCATATGAAGGGATGGTAATGAAAAGGTAGCCTTGCAAATGAGGGAATGAGTGAGTGAGGGTATAGGTGTATGAGAATGAGTGAGAGGCTAAAACAACTCAATGACAACCCTCTAGCTGTGTAATTACCCATTCTATCACTGACACTCTATCTAGGAAGATGAAATGAGGTTTAAAAAATGATATCCAACTTGAAACTTAGGGTTTGATTAGGGTTTCATTCCATTGATTAAGAAAACACCAAAATTTCTTGAAGATGAGTATATATCAGGTACTTACCTCTTCCCAGTGCTTTAGAAGACTTTGGAGGAAATTTGAAGTGGTTTGAATGGTTGGAGGGCTTAGAAACCATTCCTGGCCAAGGGAATAACGCCAAGCTAAGGGCGAAACGCCAGTTCTGAGCGGGCAATGCCTATTCTAAGTGCACAGTTCCTTGTAAAATTTTCACAGAGTGTGTCGGGTAAGAGCATAGCGCCTCCCCCAGTGCACAATGCCACCTTCCATGCATGCAGGGCCTTCAAAAATTTTGTGGCAGAGAAAGGGAAAGGGTGCAATGCTACTTCCCAGGCATGCAGTGCCAATCTAAGGGCACAACACCGAGGCAACTTAGCCAAATTTTTCCTGAAAACTCAAAAACTCTTCTCTCCTTGAAACTTCTAACTCCTTGCAAGGCATCAATGATTCATATGGAGTGAAAAATGAGCTTTTATAGTTAAGAGGAATTTTATTTAATTATGAAAACCCACTTTTTAAGGTTGAAATTCCTTTCCTTTCTTACTAACACCCTTTTGAAACTTTTACTTTGTAGGTGATTGAAATGATGAATTTTACCTTTCTTTTGCTCCTTGAGGAATGAAAAGTTCATTTTGGAAACTTTGGGTGATTACACACACTAGCATCTTCAAATTATTGTGTAGTTTTTACCATGAAACCCAACTTAACTTTTCCACCTTCTCTGGCCACTTTCTTCAAAACCCTAAGTGTCTGGAGTGCTTTACATAAATCATCAGTGTTGTCTTCTAAGTTCTCTATAGCCCTTTCAATTTCATTGATTTATTTCCTGTTCACCTCACCTTTTTCCATATTTCTTCAATATCTTCTAACAGGATTTCTTCATGTTTGGCCTTGTGTACTTCCTCCACGTCATTTTCTAAAAGTGGTCACTATTTTGGCACTCAACTGGACCATCAAGTTAAAAACCCTAGTTCTCTTCAAGACCAAATTGTTTCCCTTTCCTTTACTGTAAGTTGTCTTCATTTAAGAGTAGATATTCTACCTCATCAACACCTTTTGTTGACACAAATTTCAACACTCCTGCAGAAGTGCCAAAATTTGTCCATTTTTCTCATCAACAAACTTTGAACTGATGAGGTAATCTTCTTTGGAAATCTTTTAGGTCCTTCTTGAATAACCATGTCTTGACATTATATTACATCTGAGCGGGATTCTAGCAAAGGAAAAGTAGTGCCTGAAACATCCAATGATGACCTTATAGCATGTGAAACCCTAATGACCTAGTGGGAGGGTCCTTTGACCTAATTTTGAATGGAATTTGACTTGGAGGCTTCTCAAGTGAAAATAGAGTGTTGTTAAAAGTGTTGTATTGAAGATCCAAAATCTAATGTACTTGATTTATATAAATATCCTACAGAGAAAGTTTTGTGACCATCAATGCTTAGGGAACTTGGGGAAAATGGGAATGAGTTAGCTATAGGAAACCCTAGAGGGAAAGTGGAGTTTATGGCAAGGGGAAAATAGGGCAATGAGGTTATAGGTAGGAAGGGAGGCTGAAAATTAGAGGTATAAGCCTATGATGAGTCTTTTTAGGAGCAACAGGGTGGCTTTGGGAAGACCAACTAAGGGAAAGTGAAAAAATTTCTATAAGGATAGTGAAGGTAGTGAGATTTCTGAAACTCAAGATATTCAAGGAATATTGTTTTCAGAAATCTACAAACACCCTTTGGTCATCCAAAGATAGTGAAAAATATCGATGACTACAACAACTCACTCCAAGTGAGCTTCTTGCCATGGATATCAGCTACGATAGAGAATATTGGCTATAGAGAGCCAATGTACACCTAGAGGGTCATATTGAGAAGGGAAAAAGAGACATTGACTTATAGAAGAAGATGGCAAGACATTATGCCATGAGGAACAAAATTGCAAGGGCCAAGCTAAAAAGAGCCCTTGCAAAGATTCAAGCACAAAATGAGGCAAAGGAGAACGAGAAATTGGATATGATTTCTGATGTATCCCTCTAAGAATCCTAGACATGATCAGCAAGGTAAGTTCCAAATTTTGGCACTTGGTGAAAATTTTGAGTTTTTGACTATTTGGCCAGCAGAAAAAAAGGGCCAAATGTGCAGCGTCACTGGTGCTGCGCTCTTTTTTGGGGCATGAAAATGATTATTGGCTTACATATTCATGATCCTCAGGGCAATTACATCATCCACATAAAATTTCAGGTCATTTGGAGCAAAATTGGTCCTTCAAAAAGGCTAATACCCAACTAAAAAACACATTTCTACCTTCTTTTCAACACTGGCACTGCGCCCTAAGTAGTCTTGGGAGAATGGATTTTTGACCAAGAAAATGGACTCCATTATAAAAAATAAATGCCGATTTGGAAACTAGACAAGATAGGCTTTCCAATGAGCTATCATTCAGCTCATTTGGACACCAAGAAGGCCTCCAAAACTCAGCTGCAAAAGGGCAACTTTTCTAGTTTTGGTGTCGTGCCCTTGGCCAATGGTGTTGCGCCCTTGTCAAAAATTCAATAAAAGATGAAATAAGTTATTAAAAAAGATATTTTGAAGGCTTTAAGGAAAAATATCTCTAAAATTAGCTAAGGAGTTATGTTAGAAGTTATTTTTTCATTTAATGAGTTTGGGATATATGTGCCTTGGGCCTTGCATGGTCTCAATGGTTAAATGAACTTATTATGTAATTAATGACTTTGAAAACCCTAGCTAGGGTTTACTTCATCATTTGGTAGTTAAATACTGCATGTAAGGCTTCATAATTTTGTTGGATTATTGTTGAGCTCAATATCGTAGACTTGGAGTTGTGAAGAAATTCGTTTCGGAGCTTTGTGTTTGTCTTGGATTGAGCATCACTGGAGCAAGCATATTCATAGGATTCATGAACATGGTTAATCGTGATGTTGTTCTAATTGAGTAATTGTTTCCTTCTATTTTCATAATTTTTCATCTTTTCTCATGCAATAGAGCAGAAAATTTAGGTTAAGATATGTTTATAGAGGCACCAAATACTATTAGCCTTCTATTGCTTAGATGCTTTCCTTTGTTAGGTCTGATTGGAGAATTCTTGATTTCTCTCTAGTTCCACTTAGTTTTTTGTCTTAGGAATGGTTCAAGGGAGTCAAGCCAAATAATTTTATGGTATGCCCTGTCCTTTGGTGTAGCTTAAAACGTTTTTTTAAGCCTTCTCTTTTAAGTTTACTAATTATGGTTTGGATGAAGAATTTTATGGTTTTCCCTGTCCTTTATTCCATCCTGAATAGTCACTTTGAAGGTATTTTATAGTTTGATTAAGGAATTTAGGAGTTCCCTGCTCTTTAATCAATACTAATGTGTTATCTTACATGTTTTCTTTCTCTGAAAGTGAATAACTAGAGAATTTAGGAGTTCCCTGCTCTCTAGGGTTTGTTGGATTGTTTTTTTAAAGTTTACTTGGTGAATTTTGACAAGAGAAGTTTATTGTGTGCCCTGTCCTTCGGTTATTTCTTAAGCATAGTGATCTTGAAGGCCTTTCTTGTTATGGTATTTGTTAAAGGATCCTTAATTTCCCTTTAAACCTAATATGTTCCCAAATTTAATGTTCATTTCACTCACATAAGCTACTAAGATCCATTTGGCCTTGTTAAATTTCCCTATGAAACACCCTTGTTTCATTGTTTTCCTTTTAAGCCTTTCACAGACTCCATAGCCCAATGGTTTAAACCTTTCTTACTCTATCTATTCCATTTGAAAACCTACCCAACCAAATAAAATAAAATAAAAAACCCTATCATTTTAACTAGCCTAAAATCAATATCCTAAATCTATCAAGTCATATCATTTATACAAATATAGAGAGAGCCCTATCTGAGTCCAGGAAGGCTAGGTCCTAGGACTCCAAATTTGGTTTGATGTTACCCTTGTCTATTTGGTGATTGCTAGTCTACCAAATTACAGATACCTAACACAACCAACTAATTTTCTGAGTGTACTAGAGTGTTGATGTGTCATTATGCCACGTGGATGTTGAGCTGAACCTCCTCCAAGTCGAATTTTTACAATTTTTTGACAAATTTGGTTAGTGAAAATTCTGAAACTTAGGCTTCAAATATGAGTGTATAATTTCTAAACCCTGATGGATGTGCAGAAAATAAGAGATTTTTTTGTATATGGACCTAATCTGAAGAAAAACCTCTTTCATATTTCCAAAATACTTTTGTATTTGGTCTGAAATCAAACTTGAAGTTGACTGCTAAAACAGTCATGTACACAAATTTTCGTAGCATGTTTTAGTAGCGTGGGAAAAATGGCTTCTCTATCAATATTCTTGACTTATTTATTGTTACAACATTTAAATAATGTCATAACACCTTACCACAATTGATCTCCCTCCTTGAATCACACAAAAAGTGAATTTAAAAGAAAAAAGACACCCGCAGGTTTTTTCGTAGCGTTTTTTGGCCTTCAAGTCTGGAGCATGCTACGAAACTACCTGATAATGGAGAAAATTCCAAAGTCTTCCTTTTTCTTCAAAATTTCATCCATAGGTCTAAAAAGTGATATAATGAAATATGATCATGAAAACTTGCCTCTTTCCCTCTTCAAAAAGCATCATTTCCACCTTTAGCAAGTTTATTCATTACTAAAATGACTTTGTTTTTTCGGAAAACATAGGGTTAAGAGATGAGATCTAATCTCCCTATCCTAGATAGATATTGAAAAATTGAAGGATTATTTTTTAGGTTATTATGTCTTGAAGAAGAACCTCTCTTGGGTTTTTCAAAACCATTTCCAGCTATCCAGAATCAACATTCTAAAAACATGTATAAAATAGGAAAATTTTTCATTCTAAAAATAGGGCTGAAATACATCCCTATATCTCTCAATTTGTAGCACCTTTGAGAAAAGTGAAAGAGGTTATTGTTTTTTGATATGTGCGTGAACATAACCTCTCTCAATTTCTTAAAATACTTCTCTTCTTGCCCATAAACTTCCCTTGAAGTTGACTTCTCAAAGTCAGAAAACAGTGAAATCCTCATATCCACTACAAAATTATTAGCCAGTTTCGTAGCGTTTTCTACCTATTTTACACTGAATTCGCTACGAAAGTATGGATTCTTGGCTAAAATTACCTTTTTAGAGTTTTAATCTTGGGAAATGAAATATTCCAGCAAATGATGATTGATGGAACATGATGTGACCTATATGGAGGTGGTTTTGAGATGAAATGAGGGTGGTCTTGAAACTTAGGATAGGTTAAATATGAAAAAATGAGATTTCCTATGCCAAATTGAAAAAGGTTTAAGGAGACCTTACCCTTTTAAGGAGTTAAATGTATGACCATGTCAAGTAATGACTCACAAAATTATGAGTGATAACAGTGGCTCCACTTGGGATGGTGTGCCCCTGTGGTACAACAAAGAACCTGTAGTTCTAGTGCCATCCATCTTCTTGGAAAGAAAAACTCTGAAATTTATGAAAACTTTGCCAAGTTCTTATTTCCTTCTCCTCGGGCTCAAGCTTGATGATTAAAGTTGAAAAACCAAATCTATCCATACTGAAAAGATGCTCAGTCTACTTGAGCTTATTCACACACGCTCCTACCTACCCTAACAACTGCAACCTTCATGATTGATTCAAGCAACATGAAACTTCCAATGAAGCCAGTCATTGATCTGATATAACACTTGAACCTCTTGACTGCACTTGAACCAAAAGTAAATAGGAAACTCAAATGACCAAGGCAAAATAATATGTATCTGATCTTCATAATGAAAATATAACTAGAAATTTGGATTGTAGAACTCTTCCTTGTAGTCAGGTATAGGATCATAGAAGACATAATATGTTTGATGATTCTCAAGACATTCTGCAACTTTGGACAACTCATATATGCTTTTCTAAAAAACACAATATTTCAGTTGTGTGCTATCAAACTAATTTTCAAAAACAGGGTATTCTTCCTCAATCTCAAAAGAGAAAGGTAGTAGCACCCTCTCTTTGTATTCTGGCATGAATTTTTTTTGAAAAGGTTGATCTTGATCATGAAGACTATAGGATTGAATTTGATCTTCTAAAACATCAATGTCTTTCTCAATTTTCTTAGCAACTTCATCCAAAAAGTGAATCTTATCTTCTGACTTGCACTCAAACGACTTTAAATAAGAAGACAAAGACAAAGAAAATTTCCATCCACTTCCTCATTAGTGTGATCATCATTATATTGTTTAAAACCTTGAATAGAAGGAGAGCATGCCACCAAATCTGTTCTTTCCATCCATGTTTCCACAAAAATAAGCCAAAACTTAACAAATGACTTAACATATCTGATAGGAAATATTTCAATCCATAGTCCCTTGAAATGAAACATAGAACAGTATGACGAAAATATCTTCATGTCTGACTCTAAGAAGCTCAGTAAAGTCATGGAAATATGATATATAATTCAAGGTTAAACTAAAATCTTCCCCATTGAATTTTGGACCATTCCTTAAAAAATATGCATCTTTGGGAAAAGGATTTGGAAATCCATAATTTTTCGAAAAATCTATACATGCATACCTTGAAACAAGAATGGCAGCATTTGAGTTCTTCATATGTCCAGTGGAATCACCATGAATCTATGAAATTTTTAATTCTTCAATAATGGAGTCGCCAAGGTAGTTGCATCCTCAAACAGATTCTGAGCTCCTGCTACCTTCAAGATTTCAGCTTCAGGATTTTCAGGAGATGTATATCTTCAGACTCCTGGCAGACACACCAAAATGTTATCACCAAAATTGTACTTGATTCGCTATTGATCAGAAAACTCAGTTTAATTATTTCAAACTAGCTTTTGACTGAAGCTTAGCCTCTTCAGTCTGAGAGGGCTCTCTCATGGATAATTTATAATATTTTTTAATGATAAATATATATGGCTAACTCTATGAATTGTGTCTTGGATTTTTATGTTTGTAGGTTGAAAAGATGAAGGCTTGCTACCATTGGGCTATGAAGTCAGTGGCAGGGATCTTAATGACAAAGGCTCTCCTTGTGGAATCTGAGGCATGTAGATACTTAAATGAAACTAGAATACACACATACAAGGTTTAATCAATATATAAATGTTCAAAGTAATTAGTAGCATGAGAAACATGAATTATGAGTAATGAGCATTAAGATTCTGAAAGCAGGACATTGAGAAAGATATCCAATAGTTTAGTGCTTGAAAGGAATTCAGAGCATGCAAAGCAAGAATTATGAGTAATAAAACATTAAAATATTAACATAAATGAATAATATACATAGGAAATTGTTTATGAAAGTATCAAATGAATCTTAGGTGAAGGATGAAACCTATAGCCACTCTCGATTACTAATCAAAAACACGGTTTACAATAGTAGCAGTCAGCCATAACATATCCCAGCCCTTTCTAACTCTAAAACTATCTCATTTATAGAATGAGGACTCATAATAATGATATTCCACCTTGCTAGCTTCAAATTCCCACCTCAGAGACCTATTTCAAACATGATTCCATCAGTTGGATACTTCTTAGGGATATTTCTATTTTGTAGAGTTTGAATACAAAAAGGACTCTTCTTTCATTAATAGTTCAAAAAATAAATTTAATAACCCTTATCAACTGCAACCAACTAATTTTATGAGTGTAATAGAGTGCTGATGTGTCATTATGCCATGTGGATGTTGAGTTGAACCTCCTCCAAGTCGAATTTTTACAATATTTTCACAAATCTGTTTAGTGAAAATTTTGAAAAAATAGGCTTCAAAGATGAGTGTATAATTTCTAGACCCTGATGGATTTGTAGAAACTGAGAGAGGTATTTGTAGATGGACCTAGGCTGAAGTAAAACCTCTTTCATAAAAATAAGTTTTGATTTGGTCTGAAAACAAACTTGACATTGACTACTAAAACAATCATGTACAAAAATTTTCGTAGCATGGGAAAAATGTCTTCTTTATCAATCTTCTTGAATTCTTTGTTGTTAAAACATTTCAATCATGTCATAACACCTTACCACCATGGATATCCCTCCTTGAATCATGAAAAAACTGATTTTAGAATCAAAAAGACACCTACAAGTGTTTTTGTAGCATTTTTTGGCCTTCAATCCTGGAGCATGCTATGAAACTACTTGATAATGGATAAAATTCCAAAATCTTCCCTTTTTCTTCCAAATTTCATCCGTAGGTCTGAAAATTGATATGATGAAATATGATCATGCAAACTTGCTTCTTACCCTCTTCAAAAAAACATCATTTTCGCCTTTAGCAAGTTTGTTCATCACTAAAATGACTGTTTTTTCTAAAAACATAGGGTTTAGAGATGAGCTCTTATCTCCCTATCTTGGATAGATAATGAAAAAATGAAGGAATTTTTTTTAGGTAAGTATGTCTTGAAGAAACACCTCTCTTGATTTTTTGAAATCCATTTCTAGCTGTCTCGAATCTACATTCTAAAAACTTGGGTGAAACAGGAAAATTATGCATTTTGAAAATAGGGTTGAAAGACATCCATGTATCTCCCCATTTGTAGCACCTTTGAGAAAAGTGAAAGAGGTTATTTTTATTTGATATTTTCTTGAAAATAATCTCTCTCATTTTCTTAAAATTCTTCTCTTTTTTCCCAGAAACTTCCCTTGAAGTTAACTACTCAAAGTCAGAAAACAGTGAAATCCTTATATCCACTACGAAATTATTAGCCAGTTTCATAGCGTTTTCTGCCTATTTTACACTGAATTCGCTACGAAATTAGGGATTCTTGGATAAAATGAAATTTTCAGTGTTGTAAGCTTGCGAAATGAAATATTTCAGAAAATGATGACTGAAGGAACATGATGTGACATATATGGAGGTGGTTTTGAGACGAAATGAGGATGGTCTTGAAACTTAGGATAGGTTAAATATGAAAAAATGAAATTTCCTATGCCAACTTGAAAAAGGTTTAAGGAGACCTTACCCTTTTGAGGAGTGAACTATATGACCATGTCAAGTAATGACTCACAAAATTATGAGTGATAACTGTTAGATTCATTTCTTCTTTATCTAGGGTTAGCTCCTAGTGTATATCCTATTATTTTGAACCTTCTTGTTCATTTTCTTCGTCCTCTTCACAATCTATGTAAAAGAATTTCTTCTCAGCACACTAATTACCTTTAGTGTATTTTCTATCACAACTGTAGTGAAGCCCTTTTTCTATTTTTTCTTGCAATTGTTGTGGCGTCAACCTTGTAGGTTGTGTAAGTCTAAGAATAGCAATATTTCCATCTTTATAGTTGTGAGTGGTGGGCTTCTTTGTTTCCATAACTTTACTTTTATTTTTTCTTGCGAACCTGAATTCCTTCTCCAATGAATCAGGTTCCCAAAGGTGAACCTCATGTTGGATGTTATCCTTTAAAGTCCCTATGAAGACATCAATCTTGTGTTCTTCTAGAATATTAGTTACCCTTATATTCAATTTTTGGAAGTCCTCAAAGTACTCCACCAATGAACCCTTTTGTTTGAGATTTATCAATTGGCTAAAGAATGTGTTGCTCTTTGTATCCTCATAATGTGCTATCATTTCCTCTTTAAAAATTCACCAAGTGAAAATTTTTTTACGAGAGAAAATCCATTGATACCATACAAATGTATTTTGTTATAAATATAAAGTTGCAATACGTACCTTTTGTGTGTTTTTCACATTATGGAGATCAAAATATTTCTCCATCTGTAATATCCATGTTACAGGATTATTGTCATCAAACTTCCTCATATCAATCTTTGAAATATGGTGGATCTTCAATTTAACATTAGAGTCTATGAAATCATGATTAGTTATTTGTTTCTCATCATGATTTTCCTCTACTACCTTTTCGCCATGGGGAATCATTTCTTGTAGCAACTTTTTCAAACCTACCTTCAAACCTTCCATGTGTGTTTTTATATCATTCTTCATGTCTTCCATGTTTCCTTTAATTTTTTCATCAATCATAGCTTCCATGCCATCCATCTTAGCTTACATTCCATTCTTGAAAATATCTATATTAGATTCCATGAATTTCTTAAAACCATCCATCTTTGCTTCCATCTCACTTTTGGTTACTTTTTTCGAGAGTGAAATTTGTTGCACTTGGTCTTGTAATTTTGATATATCATGCTGCACTTCTTCTTCTTCATGCGTCATAGTAGAGATTTCTGAGGGCTTAATGGGTTTGTAATTATTTTTGGGAGGCATTATGTAAATCAATAATGATATGTACGCTTCAATATTCCCTTGGAATCACTTGAAACTACTTTTTCAAACAAATATCATGCAATTTAAAAAAAATGATACACACTTTTTTCTTTCTTTTAAGCAGCTCGCTATTGATCTTGTTCTATCTTTGTGATTTCAAATCCTCAATATTTGAACTTCAAACTTGTTGTAGCCCTCTATGTCATATTTCCAACACCATAGCTCAGACCTGATTTGGATCCCGT
This sequence comes from Pinus albicaulis, assembly GCA_034641835.2. NCBI lineage: Eukaryota > Viridiplantae > Streptophyta > Pinopsida > Pinales > Pinaceae > Pinus > Pinus albicaulis. The sequence continues at coordinate 1,520,609,876 of CM076584.1, forward strand.
AAGGAAACGTTATGCCCAATCTCCCACACTTACTGAATTATGGACTGGTTCAGTACATCGCATGTTTATGGCATGCCACATGTTATTTTTTCTTCTTATAGCTCTAAAATCGATACAACCTAGACTATAGTTTGTGCACATTTGGTCACTTTTTACAGAATTTAAATCTGATGCTCAAAGAGACAATTATCATGATATTCCCAAGGTCAACTCTTTGAGATGGAATTTGGGAGTCTGCAAAAACCCTAAATTCCTCAGATCATATCTTTGAAAACACATCGAACCATGATATGAATTTTTTACACAATTTTCCTCAAGATTTCGGCTCAAATTTGTTTATTTTCAACATCTGAAACTTCGTTGAACACAAGTAATAGAGAAAATTCCATGATGACCTGTTTGCATTAGCGAAACCCTAGAATCCATATCTCTGATATAAATGTTAAGAAACTCATTCGAAAAATAGAAGAAAAGAGAGATTAGTGACTTAAAAATTAGCCTCTTCGAGGGGGGAACATCCTTAAGATTGCATAAATGAACAATTATTGGATGATACAAATTTCAAAATCTCCTTTCTATATATAGGAGTCCATGGGGTCACAATATAATCTTAGTCGACCTAACAATAATAATGTAAGGGCATAACAATAACAATAGTGGGCTTTAATGGGGCACAATAATACTAATATGGGGAATAGAGGGGTACAAAAATAAAAGTAAGGGGGATACACTAACAAAAATAAGGGACTACACTAGTAATATAGGGACCTAACATACCATCATTTTACGACAAGAATTTTGGAACTTTTGAGGGCTCAACTTCAATTATCAACCTAGGGTTCATAAAAACTTAAGAGGGGAAAAAATTGTATGTGCAACAAACACCTTCCTCTTCCTACTCTATTTCCCTTCTATGAAAGTGAAAGAAATAAATGAAACAAATTAAAATGAGAAAATATGTAGGTAAGCCACTAGTTATAAGTTACAAAAGATAAATAGAAATAAGCAAACCTATTCTACTTTTTCTACAGAGTAAATGATTAAAAGGAAATCTATTCTATTTACAAAAATCTAAAGCACACATAATCAAATGAAAACAAAGAAAATATAATATATCTTGTTGGAAAGGAAATGAAAGTAAAGGAAATAGGTTCTACTTTGTAGGAAATAAGAGTCTTAGACTACTCTTGTAGGAAAGAAAGCACATTTATTTTAAAATAGATTGTAGGAAAGGAAATCTAGACTAGTTGCAGAAATCAACATTTAAGAAGCAAGAAATGCAAAATATAAATGGAAACCTAAATAATCCTCGACTAAAACAATGTAGTATCACAAAATTTGTGGGTTATTCTAAGACATAAATATACTTTTACCATGAATTAGGAGTGAATCTAGTAAAGGGAAGAACTCGAAAATAGACGGCTATAGGAAACTTCGAACAAGCTTGTTTCTCGAGTTAACCTACCAAATTCATAAGCTAATCAAGATAAAGTGATGTGAGGTAAAAAATTTAATTAATTTGAAATATCTTAGACTTAAATACAAGTGGAATCAGCTCAAAATAACTTAATTAACATGTGCTAAATTTCAGCAAAACATTACTACTAAAAACCAGAAAATTTATTACAGTGAACTACTAAGTTGATCTAAGTAACAAAATTCCTAAGCTAATAAAATGAAAATTTTGTGGCATAAATAAAAACTACAGTTTTGGAATTCGGGTGAAAAATATATTATTTTATCTCATAAAACGTGCCACATCAAACACGTGCGAAAATTCAATGGAAATTCACTACTAAAACCAAAAATATGATAATAGTGAAATACCTAACTAATCTAAGAAATCCAATGATGAAAATGAATTTAATACACTATGCTAGTGATGCATCACATTGTTGATTATCTAAATATCCAAAAAAAAACAAACAAACAAACAAAAAAACGAAAAAAAAAACTCATCTCAATCATCTAATCAATCTAATCTATAACAAATGAACCATGAACAATATGTGCATAAATGATAAATGTAACTAATCAAATAAATTTCATAAAGAAGAGAAATAAAATACACATTAGGGCTTTGAGGCTCTTGAGATGGTCAAGCCCAAGGATACTCAAAATTATATGAAGGAAACCAAGCCTTAGAAGATGAAAATGAAACCAAAATTAATTATTAGAATTAAGTCAAGTATATCCCTACTGGAAATGAAAATAGAATTTATAAATAACAATTTTTCTTCACAATAACACCAAAAAATCCTCTCCCCTAGAGGATAATTCAAATTTTGCTTATAAAAGTTAATAGAGGAAGAAAACTCCTTGAAAGGAGTGTTTTTTTCCCTTCCAACAACCCTCAAAAAATGGATCTAGTCCCAACAATAATAATCTTCATCAATTCTGGAGTTATGGATTCTCATGTAACAAGGACCACATCCTTAGATTTTATTAATCAATGGCTCTTTAGATTATATTCAATAATTTCATAATATAATATTCATTTATTATCTAATCCTGGTCCATCCTATGGTAGGGAGAAAGTCCGAAAATTCTCTCATTTTGTAGATCTTCAAAATATTTCCAGTATTATAATATTTTACAAAATAAATAATATTAGGCGCATAATAAGAAAATTATCTCTAAACCTCCTTAAGAACATATTAAAGATAAGAAATCATTATTAAGTGCAGAAGGAAAGGTTTAATATAGAATTTATGTTCCTAGTAAAGGTTATATGAGTCTTATTTTGTACCTAATTGGGAGGCCCATCATCCCCCACTACTGAAACTGTTGCTCACCCTCTGAGAAACACACTCATCTTCTCTTCCCTGGTTTTCTTCATATATGCTTCTAATGAATTTCCTGAAATCCCATATTGATGTAGCTACCCCTTCTAGATAATATCATGTGCTTATCTCAATTTCTTGTCATTCCTTTTACTCTTCCTCTTTGTTTTGTTATTCCTGAAGTCTCTATTGATTCTACTCCTCCTATTATTTCAAATAATTTTTCACATATTTCAAAACGACAATTGTGTATAAGTATTATTCAATTTCTAATCTTGCATTCGATAAGAGATGTAAAAAAATTTAAAGGTAAAGGAAAAGACTTGTCACTAATTACTCTTCATTTTTCCACTTTGTGTCTCTTGAAAACAATCAAATTACCTAGTTTCTTTTCATTTTAATTTAGAATGTATAGCATAGAAAATTATCTTAAATAGCCGAGATAATTCAAAAACTTTTCAAATTTGGGTGGTAAGGACTGTAACATACATTTATTTTGAATATTCCCTTGCCTTTTTAAGTCATTTGAATCTTTCATGTCTATTCTGTGAAATAAATAAACTTCCTGTAGCAATATGTATGTTTCCTATAGCAATGCCTGTAGGTTCCTATAGAAATTCATGTAGGATGTTGTAGCAACCTGTCTATAGGGAGAAAGTTGTACTTTAATCCTATGGACATGGTATGTATTCATTATTTTATATTATTATTATTATTATTTTCTCTTTTTTTTTTCATATTTTTTCAATTTTTTATATAAGCAATACATGCAAAATAAGCTCATAATTATTTGAGTTAATTTATTTGGAACTAACATACTATAACCCACTTTCTTGAGTTCACTACTAAATGTAACCAATTCAATCTGTTACTAAGTTTGGATATAAAAGCCTCTTCCTCCTTACTCTTTTACTTTTTTCTCAAGCTAGAATGGGTTCGAAGGGTAAGGTTCAAGAGTTTCATACATGTGCCCTACCTTAAGGGTTTCTTGTAAGTGTTGTTAAGGTTTTAAATGTGATTGTTTGGGTTCTCCTTGATGGTATTAAATTTTTTTGCTATGCAATATAGAATATAAATATTTCTTTCATTTCATTTGGAGACGCTCTATAGTTTTTATTGGCGCTGCAAATTTCTATGGTTCAAATTGTCAAAGTGGCGTTGTTGTGGCTGACTTGGTATTGCTAGTTGTGGGTGATTGAACATACTATATCAGCCTATAGGAGATCATGTAGCTACTCAGGCTTGTCTTCTAAGGTCCTATAGTATGGTGTTCTTAAAATCTTCTTGTATTGATGATGCAATTTTGGGCTTGTAGGGCTTATGTAGGCTGATACAAGACTGTGTGTTTCCCTGTAGAATCAACATAAGCTCATCAAGTTCATAATTACCTTTGCCTTTCACCTTCAAAAATTATAATAATTAAAGGTGAGGTTGTTGGTGGTGGTTGGAGAGGCTTTCTCTGTTGGTGACAGCTGATAAATATCTGTAGGGTTTAATTTTTATGGATAGTTAGTGCGAAAATAGTGAGCAAGTGAAGGTTGATGAAGTGGATAGGAACTAGGGCTTCCATACACTTACTCTCTTACCCATAGGTGGAAAATTTGAATTGTTTCCCTCCTTTCTATATGTTATCACTCAGGTTTCCCTAGAAGTTGTGTAAGAGGAAAGTATACCCGAGGTAACCACAAACCAACCTTTTAGATGCAGAATCTAGCCAATCTGCATCCAGAGAGGGCTCTCTCTTTATGATTTATCTTTGTTCTTGGAAAGTTTTAGGCTAGTTATAGATTCAAAGTTTGTTTTGGGAAAATGGTGGAATCCACAAACTAAGGGCAAGGTTGAGAGCTTTCAGTCCATTGGGCTATGGAGTCGAAGGATGGCTTTACTGGATTTCTATTCTAAGCACAAGATGGTATTACAGGGCAAGATAGCTAGACAGAGAACAATCCTTAAAATTTAAAGTGGATGGGATGATCTTGAAGGGATGAAAGGCAGCTAAGAATCTTTCACCATATTCAAAAGAAAGAAATGAGATGATTACAAACAAAGAGAAATGAAGAATTCTTTATTACAGTAATCAACAGTGTTTAAATTAGCAAAGCAGGAGCATTTAAGAATTCATGCTTATAACTAATTTAGAAGAAAACATTTAAGAATAATGACATTTGAAAACAGAGTACAATTAAGCAAATTCTGTTTCAATCCTTTATGTAAATTATTCAGAAATGGATATGATGATATTATAAACTAATATAAAATTTCAGACAAAGGGTAGAAAAACTTATTGAACTGTAGTCCAACACATGAATCCTGCAACAAGTCCAGTGCTTTAAATCATCATCCAGTAAGCCACGAAAAATTTCTCCAAAATGCTTTTATTCCGAAAATCTCAATGTTACAGCAGAGTAATAGAATCCACCCTCAACACTCTCTTTGAGGGTTTATTTATACACAAAATAATCTAAAACAATCTTACACTAACTTAGCCAATAATCTAGGCTGACTTAAAGCATATTTACAAACAAACAAGAGACAAATGGTCTCGTGAATAGAATAATGGGTAACAGCTGATGTGTTGTTCCTTTCTTCGTGGACGTGCTAGAGATAAGTGCTTAAAATAGGGTTCTGTGTTGTCCTTTGCGTATTTCTTTGGCTTGTTGATCACTCTTTATTCTCACGGATACTCTTTAACCTTTTCACCTGATACTCTTTCATCTGTCTTTCTGTTTTTACCATTTACTTGATAGTAAAGATAAAATCTCATCCTGAAAACAACTTTTACAGAACTTCCAGCATTTCCTTCCACCATTGATCATCTGGTATCATAGTTCTTCTAAGCTTCCTTAAAGTTTCATCTGCTTCAGTAAGTTTATAAAAAGTGGGCTCGTTCGGAAATAGATACTTTATTTCATGCTCCAGATGAAATAAATTCCTCACTTTATCATAGATACTTTTCCCGGTTGGTAACGTTGATTCCGACGAGCTAGTAGAACAATCAGCTGTGGTTTTAGCATGAGCCTTTATTCTCTTCTCATAGGTTTCCAAGTCTACTATTTGATCTTCTGTGAGCATGGGACTTGGTAACCCACTATCCAGCAAAGCTTGAAATTTCTCTCTGAAAACGTTGATATCAACCAAAATGTCTGTACACTTTCTTTCTAAATTTTGCATGAAAGTCCTCTTAGTGAAAACTCTTTTTGCTTCCAAAACTGCACCTGTCCTGTCATCAATTCCTAACAATGCAAGCTGTTGTTTTGTTCTGGAATTCAAAAATTGAATGAGCTGCTGGGCCTGCTCAGGCCTGCCTCTTAATTCATGTCTGGTTCTATTTATTTCTTCTTGTGCTATCTTGACTAACTCATTTTGCTCAAAAATAGCTTGAATAGAGGGCCAAATACCCCTTATTAATTCAATGATGTTACCCCAAAGAATGTCATTTATTTCCTTTAGAGGCTTTTCCAAGGAAAGATCATTTTCCAAAGCCTCAACCAATTTTTCCAATCTTTTTATTTCTCTGGTGTTATCAGCAGCTGTCTTTTTAGATGTGTCATACTTTTCCTCCAATTTTGTTAATTGCAATTTTGTTTCTTGGAGCTCTGTGACCCTTAGCTGCAAACTCTCCATCTGTTTTATTAAGTCCTCAGAATTCAAATTAGAAGTGTTCACCTGAGGTGGTTGTTCCTGCTGCCCTGTGGTTGTAGTACCTGTTGTTGAAGTCTGCTTGATTATTTCCTGTTCCTGCAATGCTTTTTCCAACTCCTTCTCTGTTTCATTTAGTCGCTCTGTCATATTCAGGAGCAACTCCATCATTTCTTCCTGTGAATTTCCTTTTATAACTTCCTGTGTTTGAGGGTGCCTCGAGGCTGGTAGTTTTAGCTGTTTTCTGAGTTCAGCTATATCATCCTCTTTCTTCTTTACCAATGCCTCAATACCTTTAATGTCTTTGGGATTGTGACCCAAACCAATGATTATCTCTTCTAGAGATTTTATTCTATTATCCTTGGCCTGTGAGGAGGCCTTCTCAATCTTCAATTGTGCAGTAGTGTTATTCAAGGAATCTTGTAGCGTTAAAGCTGCCATGGCTTTGTTGGTGAGAGTAGAATAAACCATCTCCCCAGTTTGTCTATGAAGCTCTATCTGATCCAGGGGATGGATATCCTTTGCTAAAATTTCAAAATTTGATCTGATGTAATCTGCTGCTGAAGTTGGCTTTGGCACCTTTGCTTTGAAGTGGCTCATCAGCATTTTACCTTGTGAAAGATCAAATGCTGACATCAGTCTTTCTTGATTATGAGGAGCCATCTTCATATACTGATCATATACCTTTATTTTCAATGGATCATTCTTTGTTTTGATATTAATGAAGGTTCTTTTAATGTCTCCAGTATCTGTCTTTGGCGGTCTGAAAGAAGATACTTCAGTGCTCAATTGCTTTTGTATCCCTTTCTGGCTTATATTTGTTTCACTTGCTGTGCCTGTTTGCTGACTATCTTCCCTACCATCATCAAATACTTCATCTATAATTTCTACATCTGGAGGTGGATCAGACTTGTGTTTCTTAGCTTCATAAACCTGTGGGGCTCCTTTTGAAGGTGTGGTATCTGGAGCTAGCCTCTTTTTCCCTATTTCCACATTCAGTGGAGTTTGCATCTCTGGAACTTGGATGTGTTTTGCTGGTGTGGGAGAAGCATGAGATTGTTCTGGTGCTTTGGAACTCTGTGATTTTTCAGCCATGACCAAAGTTTCAATAACCTGGATTACAGGTTCCTTTCCTTTACCCTTGGGTTCTGCTGCTACTGATGGACTGTCTTCCTGTAATGCTTGTTGTAGAGTGGTTGCCGAAGATGTGCCAATGTAGGGTACCTGCATTTGATCATACGTTTCTAGGTCAAAGTTCTTCTCAACATCTTTCATCATTTTATTCAATTTGTCAGCTCCACTTTCTTCCTCAACAAGAGTTCCTTCAACCCATTCATCTTGATTTGCATATTGTTCTAGATCAGGAATCTTGTGGTGTATATAAGGAGATGATTTATTTTTTAATCTCTTTTCACAAATAAAACCAAAGGGGTCATAAGGAACCCAACGGAAAGATGTCTGGAACTTTTTCTCTAATAGAAGTTCTGCTTCTCTCTCAGCTTCCCTAGAATTGCAGATGAAAGGACCTAATTGGCTTTTGATCCTTAGCTGAGCTTTCTTCTTTACATTGCAGAAATGGATCACATCTGAATTGTTCATCTGCCTAAAGTATTCCAAGGAAAAAATTCTCATTGGTACATATTTGGGTAACTTGAATGGACGTAATTCACATCCATAAATCCTGATGACTGTATGGTTTTGGTATAAGTACCAATCCCCAACCTTATAACTCTTTGATAGTTGCAAGGTCTTTCTAATTTCATTGCTTAGTCTTGGGGGAGAAATTCCTGTTAATAAAGTTGTTGCTGGATATACAAACTGATCAATGAATTCTGAGTAGGAGTAGGGAGAATCAGAGGAAAAATGAATGATAGGGGACCAAAAAATGACTGACATGGGATTCTTCTTGGCATCAAGTTTCTGTACAGGGAAAGGGAACTTCTCTGACTGATAGAAGATCATGAGATGATAGATAACTGAGGAGTACTTAAAAACTTTTTCATTATCTAACCTTAAGAATTGATCATGGATCTTGCTGGCTATGAAAGAAGCATAGTCATATTTGATCTCAGGAGGTTGTCCAGGAGTAAAAATGGATAGCAGAGCCAAGGTGATCTCATCTACATATTCACTGGTGTTAAATCCTAGGACAAAAGATATTATATTTACAATGAGCCTTCCCAATTTATTGAAATAGTAAAAACCATAGGGGGGAGACCCTTTTGGCTGATGCTCAGGTAGCATGAAATGCTGGCACATGGATTTTAGCTTCTCTGAGGTTAATTGTCTGGTTTTCTCAATCAATCCTTCCATGGACAATGGTGCTAAATCTTGGTCTGGTTCAAAGTGCAACAAGGCATTGATAGCCTGTGGAGTGATGGGAAACAGAACACTTTGATTAGGAGCTAATACTGCCCTTTGTGTGGGATCATAGTTTGCATGACAGTAATGAATGATTTCTGGGAAAATATGGACTGAAGGAATAAGATACCTTGGGAGATTGGATTCCCACAACCCTACAAGATCTTGCCCCTTTGAGTATTCGTCTCTACAGCGACAGAAGCTCAAACGGGGACTTTCATCAAAATGCAGGTCTTTTATTTGGAAATCTTCATCTATCAGAGGTAAATAGTCCAAATCACGGTGAGGAGCATTCAATGGAGTGATATTTAGGGCTGTCGGGACCTCCATTTTGGTTCTTGTGGATTCAAAATGGAGGTTTTCGTTTTTTCTTACAGACCGGACGGGATATATGAAACGGAGGAAATTGGAACAATTTACAGGTTTGGGGGGCAATTTCACAGGTTTAAAATCTTTAGGGAGGACTCAGCAATGATTTTTAACCACTTTCTAAGCGAAAAAACAAAGGAAACTGAGTTTTTCGTGCAGTCGGGGCGTAAAATGATAAATACCTGTTTTTAGACGGAAACTGGTTCTTTGACAGGTAATGAGAAATGGCAGGGACGTTCTTCAACACGGGCGCAGCAGAATTTTGGGGCGAAATGGTCAATTACAGTGGAAATTTTGAAAATCGCAGCGGGAGCAACGTTCTTCTCAGAATAATGAAAATGACTAAAAAACACGAAAAATGGCTTATTTACAAGTTAAAAGGGTTTTTTGTTTTTTTCGAGGTGTGATGTCATGGTAGTACGGGATGACGTGTGCAGAGTCAGGCGGTAAGTGGTAAGCGGGAAGTCCCCGCACCGCTTTTGGTCGAGGGTGGTATTGATCGCGGGGGGAGCGATTCCACAGAGCATTTGCCACGTGGATGTCTGACTTTTCAAAAACCACCCATCCCCCGCTGGTTAACATGCTGGCAAGGGATGGGCAGCGGGATTAATAATGACCGTGGATCTACGGGAGGCTGATCCAACGGTTGGGGCGATGGGAAGATGGGCGGAGGTTTCATGTGGGCCCCGTCGTACTTTTAAACACTTTTACATGTTTTTTAATCGCTCCGGGGGATTTTTAATAGGCGGAGAAGGTTGTTAATTAGTCCAGATGACTAATTAATCCCATGTGTATAATGAACAGGGTTGCGGCGGGGTTTGCTTAAGCAGAATGCCACGTGGACAGACCACGGTGGCGCAAAACTTTCGCAAAGTTTTATTGATGTTTTTGGTATTAAACACACATATTGTATGTCTAACGTTTTTATATATATTTTATTATATGATGAATTAATTAATACAATTATTTCACCATAGGGGCGAGATTTATGTATTATGCTATATTTTTAACCAAAGGGCTTTTATAGGCGGGTTTTAATGAATTTTAGGGAGATAAATACTTTGGTTAAAACATTATAATAAAGGGGTTTTTGGGGTATATATAAAAAAGGGAGTTATATACTTAGGAAAGGGCATTTCACTAGGGATTTAATATAATAGAGTTAAATGTTAATATGATAAAGGACAAGGAAGATCAAAACATCTTTGTACATCTATGAAAGTGATAACTTATGAAGTAAATTGCAACATTTTATCTTCAACACTTAAACTTAGAATAACAAGTTATTTTGAGGAATTTTTATGGAATTTTGCATCAGTTTCCTAAGTAAAATAGGATTTTACTTAGGAAAAGGTTAAAGATGGAAGATAACAATGATGAATTATTTCAAGTGCTTAGGTCTTTTTTGATCATTAGGCCGAGGGTCCGGTCCCTCCAGAAGTCAAGGAAATGCCTTGAGCCCTTTTGATCTCCAAATACCTTAGTACTTTTTTGGGGAAATTAGTAAAACTCTTGAGGGGGAAAAATGATGAGGGAGGTTAATGAATTTGACTTTGCTTGCTGTGATTTTCCAGTGTATTTCCTGCCTTAGTACTTGTGATGAAAGTAAATGATTAACCAACATGTAGCAGCACCATTCATCAGATAACACTTTGCAGCACCATCTACCTACCCTATCTACTTAACACTACCATTTTCTCTTCTTTATTAGGGTGCATTTAGACTTGCAAACCCTGATCAATCTTTTCTTTTTACATGATGAATCTATCTATCTCTACCCTTATTACATCCAAGGGCTCAGATTAAACTGTTGAGCACCTTTTATTTACTTTACCTATCTACTTATCTGCCAAGATTAAACTGTTTGGCTAGATATTTATTCTCTAATCTACAACATGAAATTGAAATATGACTAAGCCAAGTTTAAACAGTTTGACTTATTCATGAATTGTGGCAAAGGTTGTGACAAGCTGCACACAATTTCTTTATTACAAAAAATGAAATAGTAGTGGCATTTGTATTTGCACACTTTCCTTGGTCTATTCTTTGATTGGGGTTCATTTCTTTCTCTTTTTGACCATTTTATTCTTTTTACCCTTTGATTTTTCTTTTAGGGTATACCCTCTTTACATTTTTTTAAATTTTTTGATATTTTGGTTTTTCAAGAATATGGAACACCTTTGCTCAAGAAAAAGGTTTGAACATATCACTTTTTTGACCACTTTATTTTTCTTACCCTTTGATTTTTCTTTTAGGGTATACCCTCTTTATATTTTTTAAATTTTTTGATTTTTTGGTTTTTCAAGAATATGGAACACCTTTGCTCAAGAAAAAGGTTTGAACATATTCCATAGTTCAATCAAGACAATCATGAAAAATGACACCTATTGGTATAGGAGTCTAACACTGGCTCCACTTGGGGATGGCTTTTCCTTGTGGAAAGTCAAGAACAGCAGGTCAGATGCCTAAAATGTCTTCAAACTGAAAGTATGAAATCTTCCTTCTTCTGGTAGCTTTATTTTACATATGATAGTGAAACTTTTGGAACTTAGGGCCTTCACTTCGGGCTTCAATTCCAAGAAGTCACCATCCAATCCAAACTGCATTAAAAAAAATAAAACAAGAAAACAATATATTATGTACAAGTTAGAAACATTAAAACACTCTAGTAAATTGGATCAAAATAATGCTTGAGCATTCGACCATTGACTGGTCCCTCTTCAACTTCTGAATCGTCCAAGTCCTTCAAAAATTAAGTGTTGTTTCCCTGCAAGGCATGAATGATATAAGGCCCTTTCCACAAGAAATCAAACTTTCCATGTTTCCCTTTTTCTTCTCTTCTAGAATCCCATCTTAGGACCTTGTCTCCTAATTGAAAATCCTCTGCTTTAGTCTTTTTATCAAACATTTTCTTTAGCTTTTCCTGTAAGACTTGTGATATTTGGTATACCTCTTCTCTGGTTTGCTGCAGGTGGATTGTTTGATTAATTCTTCTTTGAATGTCATTTGGCTCCACTTGAGCCTCCTGAAGTAATTTCATGACAGGGATTCCTAAAGATGATGGGAATTTTGCTTCCAGACCATAAACTAACTCATATGGACTAGTCCCAATGGATTTCTTGGTTGTAAGTCTGTCTGCCCATAATGCATAGGTTAGTTTCTTATGCCAGTTCTTTTTATTTTCCTCCAACAATTTCTTAATGATATTGATCAAACTCTTATTGGAGGATTCTGCTAGTCCATTACCTTGGGGGTAATAGGCTGTTGAATGGCCTAAAGTAATATGATATTTATGGCATAAATTAATCATTTTATTTGATTTAAATGCAGCAGCATTGTCTGTTATAATCTTTTCTCGATGTACTGGGTCCCCAAAGTATGTTGTTTTAGAACCCCATGATTGCTGCATCCTATCGATCTGCCTACATGGGATGGCTTCAATCCATTTGGTGAAATAGTCCGTAGCGCTTAAAATCCATCTATGTTGCTCCCAAGAAGGGGGTGGAATTTCTCCACAAAATCTAATCCCCACTGCTGAAAGGGTCTTTCCGTGGAAAATGGTTTTAAAAGGTGAGGTAACAACTTTTACCCTCAAATATCCGACACTTCAGACAACTTGTTACAAATTTTTACATCGAAAAATAATGTTACGTTAGTGCTGCCTCTTGAGATCTTGTCTCAGAGATTTCCGCATAGATGTCCTCTGTAATCTCTCGCATGAAATTCATTAAGAACTCTATCAGCTTCATCTTTCAATAGACAATTCAATAAGATTCCTTCATGATTTTTCCAAAATAAAGTACCATCTAAAATAAAATATTTTAATGATGTCATTTTCAAAAATCTTTGTTTTGTTCTGGACAACCCTGAGGAGCTTGCAGGTTTAATAAAACATGAATGATATCAGTGTACTAGGATGAATCTAAGAAAGCTTGACTGTTCTGTGGAGTCGCCATCTCCTGCTCGTCATCCAGTTCGTTAATGTCTAAGGCTTGGCAATTAGTTTCAGTCATGAGTTGTGCTAAACCTTGACCTTTTATGAGTTTTGTTGGTTTAATTTCAATATCATATTCCAAAATGGTAGCTATCCACTTACCTCTTTTACCTTCAATGCCATCTTGAGTCAAAATATCTTTAACTACAGCATTAGGCACATAAGCTATCACATGAGGATATAATATGTAACCTCGAACACCTTGATTGCTTTTACCAATGCAAAAGCCCGTTTGCCAATATTGCATTTTAGAGACGCATCCCTCAGTTACTTACGAAAAAATGCTATCGGGCTTTACACACCCTTGGTCATCTTTTGAAGCAAAACACCATGAACAAGATAATCTGGTTAAATGAAAAATAATAAAGTCTCTATCAAATTTGTGGACTGGTCAGAACTGGTGTCCTTGTTAAAGCCATTTTAATTTCCTCGAATGATTGTTTGGCTTCTACAGTCCAGTCAATGCTGGAATCTTTCCTCAACATGTTAGTCAGTAATCTAAGTAACTCTGCTAGACTAGAAATAAATCTTCTCAAGAAGTTGATTTTTCCTATAAATGCTTGCAATTCTTTTATGTTTCTGGGGTCGGGTATTTGCAAAATTGCTTGAATTCTTTCTGGATCAATCCTAATGCCATCTTTAGAAATGATATGCCCTAAAAGCTTTCCTTCTTCCAAACCAAACCATGACTTCTTAGGGTTTAAAGAAATTCCATATTTTCTGCACTTTATAAATACTTGCCTTAGGTGATCTAAATGTTCTAGATCTGTTTTAGAGAAAACAGTCAAATCATCTAAGTAGATAACCAGAAAATCATGTATCTCTTTAGCAAAAAGCAATGTCCATTGCTCTTTGAAATGTAGCTCCTGCATTCTTGAGTCCAAATGGCATTTTGACATATTTAAACGTACCCCATGGTGTGGTAAATGCTGTTTTATCCCTTGATCATCGTGATGAACCAGAATTGGTTGTACCCCGAAAATCCATCCAGAATGATATTCTCGAAGATCCTACCACCCTTCGTTAATGTGGTCCATTTTCTACAGAGGATATTGTCTTTTAAAGAAAATTTATTCAAATTTCTTAAGTCAACACACAGTCTAATTTCTCCTGTCTTTTTCCTTGTTGGTACCAGGTTAGAAACCCATTCTGAGAATCTGATAGGAACTATAATCCCTGCTTCAAACATCCTTTTGATCTCTTTTTCAATTGAAGGTAATAAAACAGGATTAATTCTCCTAAGCTTTTGTTTAAACGGTTTCTGGTCAGGTTTCAAAGGTATAGTGTGTTGAATAATAGATGTATCATAAGATTTGAGGTCTTCATAACTCCAGGCAAAGACATCCTGGAATTCTTTTAACAATTCAACATATTTAACTTTCTGATCTTTTGGAAGAGATTTGGACAACTTGACCATTTTTGGATTTTCTGGGGTCCCTAAGTTACAATCTTCCATATCAGCCTTTACAGGTTCCATTTTAGGTCTGAATGGAATATCATTTGAGTCAAATAGATCTTCCAAAGGTGTTAATCCTTTGGGTAATTGATTATCTTTTAAATTGATGATTTCTGTATCATCCATGATCTCATCAAATTCCATTTGTTTCAAATTTTGCATGTCTTTTTCAGTGAATGTGGTTGGATGCAGCATATGAATCGCATTTTCTCTTGAAATTTCCATTTTTTGTTCTTTTTCTTGAGCAAATTCATCAATAGTTATGTCTTCAATTCATATTACAGCTAGAAAACTCATTCTAAGTGTCAAAAAAATTATTGATTTGATTGCTATTCACAAATACTTGCCAATTCAAAAGATTGTCCGGTATTGTGTGCTCCGTGCTCAATCTCACCGAAAACTGATGATTAGGGTCGAAAGGTAACTTACATGTACTAGCAAAAATTGCTAAACTGTGAGCATGCAAGTTTTGTTTCCTGGGAATCTTGGCAAGTTGGGCTTGTGAAAATGTGTTAAGAATCTCTACAACTGTCTCTCGGTATTGTTTCAGTCTCATGTCTTTTGTTGCACATTCTCCTTTAATCTGTTGGATGATTAGTTCGGAGTCTCCTATAATTGATACTCTAATGCCCCCTAACTTCTTGACATGTTTAAGCCCTAATAAAAGAGCTTCATACTCTGCCATGTTGTTAGTGCATTTGAAATTCAACCTATAAGAATGACCCTCTGCATGATTGTTCTCTACATTGTGCAACCAAATCCCAGCTCCTGCCCCTAGTCTGTTTACTGAGCCATCAAACTCTAAATGCCATAGAATTTCATGTTCGTAATCTTCATCAATTGTTTTAAAGTGTTTCTTGACAGGAGCTAGCGTCACGTTTAGTTTTTTCTCGTGTATTTCTTGGTCATCTCGGGTGTTTCTTTGTTTTCGTAGATTTCTTCAATTTATTGTGTTGGTTTTGTTTATGATTTATTTTCGGAGCTTCTATTTCGCAGGAAGATCCGACCAAGATTGTATAAAATAAAAGAATCCATATCAGAATGTACAGAGTAAACAGGGAAGTTTTCGGGCTTCTCATGGCTACTCACTAAGTACTTCATCAAGGTTTCTCTATATAATCTTTTAGGCTGACCAAATACTGAAATAGTTGCATATGACATGTCTAGTTGAATAGAACCTCCAAGTTTAGCACCCCAATATCTAGACAATAACATACCATATTTAGGTGGAATATTAGCAACTACTATGTCCATTAAAATAGACTTAGCAGGGTATTGTACCAAAGTAACACACAGATCTTTAATCAAACCTAAACATTTTACCTGGCTGGAATCAAATGAAAACAAATCTTTGTACGGTCTGGTAATATCTAGATTCAATCTTTCCATTACTGCCTTTGGCATCAAATTGTGAGATGCTCCAGAATCTAGCATTGCGTTATGGAGTATCTTGTCATGAACATTCAGGCTTACATAAAATGGAGGAGTTCCTCCACTTTCCTGGCTTGCCATTAACCTCGGGGCAAAAAGAAGTTTGGGCTGATCATCAAGAATGTTTACTGAATCATCCAATCCAGTAATGTTAATGTTTAGGGACTTGGTAATCTGACTCTTATAGACATCATGTTTAGCCAATTCTGATAAAGGAACAGCTATCTTTAGTTTGCCTATTTCAGCCTCTAGATTAAAAGGTTTTTCTGTTTGAGTTTTAGTGTTTCGTATGTATTGGTCTGCTTGGTGGTCTTCTGGGCTGTTTTTCTCTTTTTCATGAATGAAGTTTTGTTTTGAAGATGTTTCAGACTAGACCCCAACGCGTTTCTTCATGCCTCCCACCCGAGGAGATGTATTGGATTGTTGTTTGTTGATCGTTGGTTGTCGCAGACATCTTCAATTTTTGGATTTGAAAACTCGGGAACCAAACATGGCAAAATTTGTATTTGGGGAATGTTTTGGTGGCCAGGGGAAATGTTTTGTACAGGGGGAATGTTTTGTTTACCTTTGACATTTTGTTTTGTGGTTTTCTGTTTGCTATTCTCTGGTACATCTATCCGTATACTTCTCAAGTTGTACTGTTTATGAACCTCGTAGATTGTTGTGTCATAGCCTTCTTTGAAATCAAAAGTCTCACCTGAATGAGTTTGGAATGTTTCAAGGATATGATTCTCTTGATCATCCTGAGATAGGAAGAATTCTGGTTCATTTTTGTCCTCATTGACATTATTTATTTCTACATCTTCTGTAGGTTCTTCAGAGGTTGAACCTTCAACAAAGTTTTCTTGGAAAGGTGGCCTAATGTTTTGATCAGGGACATTCTTTCCAATATTTTGGTTCAGATTCCTCCTAAAGTTTGGGTTCCTTGCAAAATTCTGGTTATCAGTAGAAGACTTTCTTTCAATGGTTTCCACTCTGTCACCTAATCTGTCCATACCTTTAATGATTACATCCAGCTTCTTTTCAAAAGCTGAAGGTTCTTCATTCATAGGCATTCTTCTCTCTGCCCTAGCTCTGGCCCGTTTTTCTATCAGATTTGCTTCGACACTCACCACTATGCTTTGCATTTCCTCTAGTGTTTGAGGAGCTCTTTCCCTAAGGGAAAAAGCTATATCGGAGTCAAAACCATCTGGAAATTTAACCAACACGTTGTTGGGTGGGGGTCTTAGGTTTTGAGGAACTGCATTATATGATTCATTGAATCTTATGATGTAATCTTGTACGGTTTCGTTTGGTCTTCTCCTTAATTTTTCAAATTCTGAAAGGATCTAGAGAGGATCCTTCTTTTTCTCCCATCTGTTCAAAAATGCCCTATACAAAGCTTCTAGATCAGCAATACTGTTCAGGGTGAGAGCCCTAAACGAAGTTCTAACTTCTCCAGTAAGACTTTGTACGAAAATTCTCATACGGATATTATCAGTATCAATCTCATAAAACTCAAAGTAATCTGTCATCCTTTTGCTGTGTTGTTGAGCTGTGTAGGTACCTGATCCGTCAAAAGGTGTGATCTTACTTTGGTAGTCCTGAGGTAAAGCTGGAGGATTGGCTGGTAATATTAAAGGGGCATATCGATTGGCCATTGGAAGATAAAGTGGAGGACAGGAGTAGCCCGGCCTAGTAGGAGGAGAAGGAAAGGTGGTCTCACTAGAGGATCAGGAGGTCTATTGTGTGTTTGAAAAGTGACTGAGCTCGGATATGCTTCAGTTATCACAGAAATGTTTGAGCTTTCTTCAAAGGTTTGCTCAGACTGAATGGAGTTATGCAATTCTCTGTCAAGATGATGTGAAACAAATCTGTATTGCAAATCTTCAAAGAACAAAGGATTTGGAATTAATCTAGATAATTCAGTCTCAGAAAAATTCACAAACAAAGATGTTTCAAATCGTGCATCAAAAGGAATGTCATCAATATAAATAATTTTCACAGGATAAGATGCAGATCTAGAAAGCAGTCTAGAACTTCCTGTACTCTCCTGACTTCCTCTTTCAGAACTTTCTTGACTTCCTTGTCTTCTAAGAATCCTAGGGATCAGATTTGGATTTTCAAATATTGGTGGTGGATTGGGGTCAGGGTTTGACCTAGTATGTCGAATCCTTTCTGAAGCCAGCTTTCCTAGACTATGTGTTTTTGGATTTTGGATTTTAATTGAAAAATAAATACAAATTCTACAAATTCTTCAAGAAATAATGATATGTGATTAAGATTTCCTTAAAGATCTGTTTAAACTAGAGAGTCTGATTGAAAAATTTGAAACTAAGATTCAATATATAAGCTAAATCAGAGATAGACTGAAGCAGCATTTATTTATTTTTGCAATTGCAGAGCAAAAGCAATTTCAAAGGCTACCTGGCTGATCTTCAGACTCTGTCCATAGCTTATAAATCAAACAATAGTATCAATAAAATGATTCAGATCCCCAGTATGGTCGCCACTATGTTATCACTCGGTGTTTTCCTAGAAGTTGTGTAAGAGGAAAGTATACCCGAGGTAACCACAAATCAACCTTTAGATGCACCTAGCTACCGCATCCAGAGAGGGCTTCCTCTTTATGATTTATCTTTAATTTAAAGGTTATTTAGGCTAGTTATAGATTCAAAGTTTGTTTTGGGAAAATGGTGGAATCACAATCCAAGGGCGTGGCTAAGAGCTTTCAGTCCATTGGGCTATGGAGTCAAAGGATGGCTTTACTGGATTTCTATTCTATGCACAAGATGGTATTACATGGCAAGATAGCTAGACAGAGAACAATCCTCAAAATTTAAAGTGGGTGGGATGATCTTGAAGGGATGAAAGGCAACTAAGAATCTTTCACCATGTTCAAAGGAAGGAAGTGAATTGACTACAAACAAAGAGCAATAAAGGATTCTTTATTATAGCAATCAACAGTGCTTAAATTAGCGAAGCAGGAGCATTTAAGAATTCATGTTTATAGCTAATTTAGAAGAAAACATTTAGGAACAATCACATTTGAAAACATAGTACAATTAAGCAAATTCTGTTTCAATCCTTTATGTAAATTATTCAGGAATGGATATGATGGTATTAATAAACTAATATAAAATTTCAGACAAAGGGTAGAAACACTTATTGAACTGTAGTCCAACACATGAATCCTGCAACAAGTCCAAGGTTTCAAATCGTCACCCAGTAAGCCACAAGTAAATCTCTCCAAAAGTTTTTATTCCGAAAATCTCAATGTTACAGTAGAGTAACAGAATCCACCCTCAACACTCTCTTTGAGGGTTTATTTCTACACAAAATAATCCTAACAATCTTACACAATCTTAGCCAATAATCCAGGCTGATTTAAAGCATATTTACAAACAAACAAGAGACACATGGTCTCGTAGATAGAATAATAGGTAACTGTCGATGTGTTGTTCCTTTCTTCGTGGACGTGCTGGAGGCAAGTGCTGAAATAGTGCTCTGTGCTGTCTCTTGCGTATTCCTTTGGCTTGTTGGACACTCTTTATTCTCACGGATACTCTTTAACCCTTTCACCTGATACTCTTTCATCTTTCTTCCTGTTTTTACCATTTACTTGATAGTAAAGATAAAATCTCAACCTGAAAACAATTTTTACAGAATTTCCAACATTTCCTTCCACCAATGATCATCTGGTATCATAGTTCTTCTGAGATTCCTTAAAGTTTCATCTGCTTCAGTAAGTTTATAAAAGGTGGGCTCATTCGGAAATAGATACTTTATTTCATGTTCCAGATGAAATAAATTCCTCACTTTACCATAGATACTTTTCCCGGTTGGTAATGTTGATTCCGACGAGCTAGTAGAACCAACAGCTGTATTTTTAGCATGAGCCTTTATTCTCTTCTCATAGGTTTCCAAGTCTACTATTTGATCTTCTGTGAGCATGGGACTTGGTAACCCACTATCCAGCAAAGCTTGAAATTTCTCTCTGAAAATGTTGATATCAACCAAAATGTCTGTGTATTTCCTTTCTAAATTTTTCATGAAAGTCCTCTTGGTGAAAACTCTTTTTGCTTCCAAAACTGCACCTGTCCTGTCATCAATTCCTAACAATGCAAGTTGTTGTTTTGTTCTAGAATTCAAAAATTGAATGAGCTGATTGGCCTGTTCAGGCCTGCCTCTCAATTCATTCCTGGTTCTATTTATTTCTTCTTGGGCTATCTTAACTAACTCATTTTTCTCAAAAATAGCTTGAATGGAGGGCAAAATACCCTTTATTAATTCAATGATGTTGCCCCAAAGAATGTCATTTATTTCGTTTAAAGGCTTCTCTAAACAAAGATCTTTTTCCAAAGCCTGAACCAATTTCTCCAACCTTTTTATCTCCCTGGTGTTGTCAGCAGCTGTCTTTTTAGATGTGTCATATTTTTCCTCCATTTTTTCCAATTGCAATTTTGTTTCTTGGAGCTCTGTGACCCTTAGCTGCAAACTCTCCATCCGTTTTATTAAGTCCTCAGAATTCAAATTAGAAGTGTTCACCTGAGATGGTTGTTCCTGCTGCCCTATGGTTGTAGTTCCTGTTGTTGAAGTCTGCTTGATCATTTCCTGTTCTTGCAATGATTTTTCCAATTCCTTCTCTGTTTCATTTAGTCGCTCAGTCATATTCAAGAGCAACTCCATCATTTCTTCCTGTGAATTTCCTTTTATAACTTCCCGTGTTCGAGGGTGCCTCGAGGTCGGTAGTTTCAAATACCGTTTTCTCGAGTGCGCCCATATCATCCTCTTTCTTCTTTACCAATGCTTCAATACCTTTAATGTCCTTGGGATTGTGACCCAATCCAATGATTATCTCTTCTAGAGATTTTATTCTATTATCCTTGGCCTGTGAAGAGGCCTTCTCAATTTTTAATTGTGCAGAAGTATTATTCAAAGAATCTTGCAACGTTAAAGCTGCCATGGCTTTATTGGTGAGGTTTGAATAGACCATTTCCCCTGCTTGCCTATGAAGCTCTATCTGATCCAGGGGATGGATATCTTTTGCTAAAACTTCAAAATTTGATCTGATGTAATCTGCTGCTGAAGTTGGTTTTGGCACCTTTGCTTTAAAATGGCTCATTAGCATTTTACCTTGCGATAGATCAAATGCAGACATCAGCCTTTGCTGATTATGAGGAGCCATCTTCATATACTGATCGTATACCTTCATTTTCAATGGTTCATTCTTGTTTTTGATATTGATGAAGGTTTTCTTAATGTCTCCAAGATTGCTTCGCGTCTAGAACGAGTGAATTTTTCGCGTACTTAATTTTTTATCCCTTTTCCTGGCTTATGTTTGTTTCACTTGTCAGACTGTTTGTCAATAACCTCTCCTACCACTTTCTTCATCAAATACTTCATCTATAATTTCTACATCTGGAGGTGGATCGTACTTGTGTTTTTTAGCTCGATAAACTTGTAAGCTCTTTTTGAAGGTGGTATCCGGAGCTAGCCTCTTTTTCCCCTATTTCCACATTCGTATGGAGTTTGCATCTCCGGAACTTGGACGAGCTGGTCAAGTGGGGGTAGCGTCCGAGATGGTTCTCGTGCTTTGGACTCCGTGGTTTTTCTTCGCCATGACCAGTATTTCAATAACCCCACCACAGTTCTTTTCTCACCCTTGCCCCGTCACATCGATGGACTATCTTCCCGTAATGCTTGCCGTAGAGTGGTCGTCGAAGACGTGCCAATGTAGGGTACCGCATTTGATCATACGTTTCTAGGTCAAAGTTCTTCTCAACATCTTTCATAATTTTACTCAATTTGTCAGCTCCACTTTCCTCTTCAACAAGTGTTCCTTTAACCCATTCATCTTGATTTGCATACTGTTCTAAATTAGGAATCATGTGATGTATATAAGGAGATGACTTATTCTTTAATCTCTTTTCACAGATAAAACCAAAGGGGTCATAAGGGACCCAATGGAAAGATGTCTGGAATTTTTTCTCTAATAGAAGTTCTGCTTCTTTCTCAGCCTCCCTAGAATTGCAAATGAAAGGACCTAATTGGCTTTTGATCCTTAACCTGGCTTTCTTCTTTACATTGCAGAAATGGATTACATCTCGATATTCATCCGTTCAAAGTATTCCAAAGCAAAAATTTATTGGCACACATTCTGGTAACTTGAATGGATGCACCACATCCATAAATCCTCGATGATCGTATGGTTTTGGCACAAGTACCAATCCCCAACTTTATAACTTCCTTTGACAATTGCAAAAAAGGTTTAATTTCGGTACTAAGCTCGGGGGAGAAACTCGATAACAAAGTTGCAAGGATGTTGGATGTACAAACTGATCAATGAATTCTGAATAGGAGTAGGGAGAATCAGAGGAAAAATGAATGATGGGGGACCAGAAAATGACAGACCTGGGATTACCCTTAGCATCAAGTTTCTGAACAGGGAAAAGGAACCTTTCTGACTGATAAAATATCATGAGATGATAGATAACTGAGGAGTACTTAAAAACTTTTTCAGTATCTAACCTTAAGAATTGATCATGGATTTTGCTGGCTATGAAGGAAGCATAGTCATATTTGATCTCAGGAGGTTGTCCAGGGGTAAAAATGGATAGCAGAGCCAAGGTGATCTCATCTACATATTCACTGGTGTTAAATCCTAGGACAAAAGATATTATATTTATAATGAGCCTTCCCAACGTATTGAAATAGTAGAAACCATAGGGGGGAGACCCTTTTGGCTGATGCTCAGGTAACATGAAATACTCACACATGGATTTTAATTTCTCTGGGGTTAATTGTCTGGTTTTCTCAATCAATCCTTCAATGGATAATGGTGCTAAATCTTGATCTGGTTCAAAGTGTAACATAGCATTGATAGCCTGAGGTGATAGAAGACGAACACTTCGATCAGAGCTGGGCGCTCTTGTGCGGGATCATAGTTTAAAGACAAGAATGAATGATTTCGGGGAAAATGTGGACTGTAGGAATAAAAATACCTTGGGAGATTGATTCTACAACCCTATAAATTGTAATCTTGAGGTCTGTCATACGATCTCTGACAGGGTCCAATTCTATCAAAATACGTGTCTTGTATCAAAATCTTCATCTATCAGAGGTAGATAGTCCAAATCACGGTGAGGAGCATTCAATGGAGTGATATTTAGGGCTGTCGGGACCTCCATTTTGGTTCTTGTGGATTCAAAATGGAGGTTTTCGTTTTTTCCTTACAGAGTGACCGGGATATCTGAAATGGAGGAAGTTGAAACAATTTGCAAGTTTGGGAAGCAACTTCACAGGTTTGAAATCTTCAGGGAGGACTCAGCGATGCTTTTTAACCACTTTTTCAGAGAAAACAAAGGAAATTAAGTTTGATTCGCAGTCGGGGCGTGAAATGATAAATACCTGTATTTTAGACGGAAACTTGTTCTTTAACAGGTAATGAGCAATGGCGGGGACGTCTTCAACACGGGCGTAGCAGAATTTTGGGGCGAAATGGTTAATTACAGTAGAATTTTGAAAATCGCAGCGGGAGCAACGTTCTTCTCTGAATAATGAAAATAGCTAAAAAACACGAAAAAATGGCTTATTTACAAGTTAAAAGGTTTTTTGTTTTTTTCGAGGTGTGACGTCAGGGTAGTACGGGATGACGTGTGCATCGTCAGGCGGTAAGTGGTAAGCGGGAAGTGCCCGCACCGATTTTGGTCGAGGGCGGTATTAATCGCGGGGGGAGCGATTCCATAGGATAGTCGCCACGTGGATGGTTGACTATTCTGAAACCACCCATCCCCCGCTGGTTAACATGCTGACAAGGGATGGGCAGCGGGATCAACGCTGGCCGTTGATCTGCGGGAGGCTGATCCAACGGCTAGCGTGATGGGAAGATGAGCGGAGGTTTCGTGTGGGCCCCGTCGTACATTTAAACACTTTTACATGTTTTTTAATTGCTCTGGGGCTTTTTAATAGGCGGAGACAGTTATTAATTAGTCCAGGCGACTTAATTAATCCTGTATGCCAAAGAAAGGGGTTGTGGCGGGGTTTTGCTTAGGTGGAATGCCACGTGGACGGTCCACGGTGGCGCGAAACTTTTCGCAAAGTTTTATTGGCGTTTTTGGTATTAAACACACATATTGTATGTCTAACATTTTATATTTTTATTATATGATGAATTAATTAATACAATTATTTCATCATAAGGGCGGGATTAATGTTATAAAGATATATTTCACCAAAGGCTTTATAAGACGGGGTTTTATTTTCAATGTGCGGGGACATAATACTTTGGTAAAACATTATAATAAAGGGTTTTGGGGATATTTATAGAAAAGGGAGTTATAAACTTAGGAAAAGAGATTTCACTAGGGATTTAATATAGTAGAATTAAATGTTAGTATGGTAAAGGACAAGGAAAATCAAAACATCTTTGTACATCTAAGAAAGTGATAACTTGTGAAGTAATTTGCAACATTTTATCTTCAACACTTAAACTTAGAATAACAAGTTATTTTGAGGAATTTTTATGGAATTTTGCATCAGTTTCCTAAGTAAAATAGGATTTTACTTAGGAAAAGTTAAAGATGGAAGATAACAATGATGAATTATTTCAAGTGCTTAGGTCTTTTTGATCATTAGGCCGAGGGTCCGGTCCCTCCAGAAGTCAAGGAAATGCCTTGAGCCCCTTTGATCTCAAATTACCTTAGTACTTTTGGGGAAATTAGTAAAACTCTTGAGGGGGAAAAAATGATGAGGGAGGTTAATGAATTTGACTTTGCTTGCTGTGATTTTCCAGTGCATTTCCTGCTTTAGTACTTGTGATGAAAGTAAATGATTAACCAACATGTAGCAGCACCATTCATCAGATAACACTTTGCAGCACCATCTACCTACCCTATCTACTTAACACTACCATTTTCTCTTCTTTATTAGGGTTCATTTAGACTTGCAAACCCTTTTCAATCTTTTCTTTTTACATGATAAATCTATCTATTTCTACCCTTATTACATCCAAGGGCTCAGATTAAACTGTTGAGCACCTTTTATTCACTCTACCTAGCTACTTATCTGCCAAGATTAAACTGTTTGGCTAGATATTTATTCTCTAATCTATAACATGAAATTGAAATATGACTAAGTCAAGTTTGAACAGTTTGACTTATTCATGAATTGTGGCAAAATTTGACAAGCTGCACACAATCACTTATTTACAAAAATGAAATAGTAGTGGCATTTAGATTTGCACACTTTCCTTGGTCTATTTTTTGCTTGGGGTTCATTTCTTTCACTTTTTTGACCATTTTATTCTTTTTACCCTTTGATCTTTCTTTTAGGGTATACCCTCTTTACATTTTTTAAATTTTTTTGATTTTTTGGTTTTTCAAGAATATGGAACACCTTTGCTCAAGTAAGAAGGTTTGAACATATTCCATACTTCCATCAAGACAATCATGAAAGATGAAACCTATTGATATAGGAGGCTAACACTGGCTCCACTTGGGGATGGCTTTTCCTTGTGGAAAGTCAAGAACAGCAGGTCAGATGCCTCAAAATGTCTTCAAACTGAAAGTATGAAATCTTCCTCCTTCTGGTAGCTTTATTTTACATATGATAGTGAAACTTTTGGAACTTAGGGCCTTCACTTCGGGCTTCAATTCCAAGAAGTCACCATCCAATCCAAACTGCATTTAACAAAAATAAAACACGAAAACAATATATTATGTACAAGTTAGAAACATTAAAACATTCTAATAAATTGGATCAAAATAATGCTTAAGCATTCGACCATTGACTGGTCCTTCTTCAACTTCTGAATTGTCCAAGTCCTTCAAAAAGTAAGTGTTGTTTCCTTGCAAGGCATGAATGATATAAGGCCCTTTCCACAAGAAATCAAACTTTCCATGTTTCCCTTTTTCTTCTCTTCTAGAATCCCCTCTTAGGACCTTGTCTCCTAATTGAAAATCCTCTGCTTTAGTCCTTTTATCAAACATTTTCTTTAGCTTTTCCTGTAAGACTTGTGATCTTTGGTATACCTCTTCTCTGGTTTGTTGCAGGTGGATTGTCTGATTAATTCTTCTTTGAATGTCATTTGTCTCCACTTGAGCCTCTTGAAGTAATTTCATCACAGGGATTCCTAACGATGATGGGAATCTTGCTTCCAGGCCATAAACTAACTCATAAGGACTAGTCCCAATAGATTTCTTGGTTGTAAGTCTGTCTGCCCATAATGCATAGGTCAGTTTCTTATGCCAGTTCTTTTTATTCTCCTCCAACAATTTCTTAATGATATTGATCAAACTCTTATTGGAGGATTCTGCTAGTCCATTACCTTGGGGGTAATAGGCTGTTGAATGGCCTAAAGTAATATGATATTTATGGCAGAAACTAATCATTTTCTTTGATTTAAATGCAGCAGCATTGTCTGTTATAATCTTTTCTGGACAACCAAATCTTGAAAGTATGTTGGTTTCTAGAAACCCTATGATTACAGAATCATTGGACTGTCTACATGGGATGGCTTCAATCCATTTGGTGAAATAGTCTGTAGCAGTTAAAATCCATCTATGTTGCCCTGAAGAAGGGGGTGAATTTCTCCAATAAAATCTAATCCCCATTGTTGAAAGGGTCTTTCTGTGGAAACTGGTTTTAAAGGCAGAGGTAACAACTTTCTTTTACCCTCAAATATCTGACATTTGTGACAACTTGTTACAAATTTCTTTACATCAGAAAATAATGTTGGCCAGTAAAAGCCAGCCCTTAAGATCTTGTCTGCAGTAGATTTCCAGTAGAGATGTCCTCCACAATCACCTGCATGAAATTCATTAAGAATTTTATCAGCTTCATCTTTTAAGAGACAATTCAACAAGATTCCTTCATGATTTTTCCAAAATAAAGTGCTATCTAAAATACAATATTTCAAAGATGTCATTTTTAAAAATCTTTGCTTGGTTCTGGACAACCCTGGAGGAGCTTGCAGGTTTAATAAAACATGAATTATATCAGTGTACCCGGGTGAATCTAAGAAAGCTTGACTGATCTGAGGAGTCGCCATCTCCTGCTCGTTATCCAGTTCATTGATGTCTAAGGCTTGGCAATTGGTTTCTGTCATAAGTTGTGCTAAACCTTGACCTTTTATCAGTTTGGTTGGCTTAATCTCAATATCATATTCAAAAATGGTAGCTATCCACTTACCTCGTTTACCTTCAATGCCATCTTGAGTTAAAATATCTTTAACTACTGCATTAGGCACATATGCTATCACATGAGAATATAATATGTAAACTCTGAAATCTTTGATTGCTTTTACCAATGCAAAAGCCCGTTTTTCCATAATATTGTATTTTAGAGATGCATCCCTCAGTGCTTTACTAAAAAATGCTATTGGCTTTTCACACCCTTGGTCATCTTTTTGAAGTAAAACAACTGCAACAGTATGTTCAGAAGCAAATGAAAAAATGATAAAGTCTCTATCAAATTTAGGACTGGTCAGAACTGGTGTCCTTGTTAAAGCCATTTTAATTTCCTCGAATGATTGTTTGGCTTCTACAGTCCAGTCAATGTTTGAATCTTTCCTCAACATGTTAGTCAGTAATCTAAGTAACTCTGCTAGACTAGAAATAAATCTTCTCAAGAAGTTGATTTTTCCTATAAATGCTTGCAATTCTTTTATGTTTCTGGGGTGGGGTATTTGCAAAATTGCTTGAATTCTTTCTGGATCAATCCTAATGCCATCTTTAGAAATGATATTCCCTAAAAGCTTCCCTTCTTCCAAACCAAACAATGAATTCTTGGGATTCAAAGAAATTCCATATTTCCTGCATTTTATGAATACTTGCCTTAGGTGATCTAAATGTTCTTGATCTGTTTTAGAAAAAAAAGTTAAATCGTCTAGGTAAATAACTAGAAAATCATGTATCTCTTTTGCAAAAGCAATATCCATTGCTCTTTGAAATGTAGCCCCTGCATTCTTGAGCCCAAATGGCATTTTGACATATTTAAACGTACCCCATGGTGTTGTAAATGCTGTTTTATCCTGATCATCAGGATGAACCAGAATCTGGTTGTACCCTGAAAATCCATCCAGTAGTGATATTCTCGAAGATCCTACTACCCTTGGCAGAATGTGGTCCATTTTCGGCAGAGGATAGTTGTCTTTTAAAGAAACTTTATTCAAATTTCTTAAGTCGACACACAGTCTAATTTCTCCTGTCTTTTTCCTTGTTGGTACCAGGTTAGAAACCCATTCTGAAAATCTGATAGGAGCTATAATCCCTGCTTCAAACATTCTTTTGATTTCCTTTTCAATTGAGGGTAATAAAACAGGATTAATTCTCCTAAGCTTTTGTTTAAAAGGTTTCTGGTCTGGTTTCAAAGGTATAGTATGTTGAATGATGGTTGTATCATAAGATTTGAGGTCTTCATAACTCCAGGCAAAAACATCCTGAAATTCTTTTAATAGTTCAACATATTTCACCTTTTGTTCTTTTGGGAGGGATTTGGACAACTTAACTATTTTGGGATGTTCTGGTGTTCCTAAGTTGCATTCTTCCATATCAACCTTAACAGGTTCCATTTTAGGTCTGAATGGAATATCATTTGAGTCGAATAGATCTTCCAAAGGTGTTAATCCTTTGGGTAATTGATTATCTTTTAAATTGATGATTTCTGTTTCATCTATGATCTCATCAAATTCCATTTGTTTCAAATTTTGTATGTCTTTTTCAGTGAACGTGGTTCGATGCAGCATATGAATTGCATTTTCTATTGAAATTTCTATTTTTTGTTCTTTTTCTTGATCAAATTTATCAACAGTTATGTCTTCATCTATATTACAGTTGGAAAACTCATTCTGAAGTGTCAAAAAATTATTGATTTGATTGTTATTCACAAATACTTGCCAATTCAAAAGATTATCTGGTATTGCAGGCCTGTGCCTTATCTCAGCTGAAAACTGATGATTAGGATCAAAAGGAAACTTGCATGTACTAGCAAACATTGCTAAACTGTGAGCATGCAAGTTTTGTTTCCTGGGAATCTTGGCAAGTTGGGCTTGTAAAAATGTGTTGAGAATCTCTACAACTATCTCTCGGTATTGTTTCAGTCTCATGTCTTTTGTTGCACATTCTCCTTTAATCTGTTGGATGATTAGTTCAGAGTCACCTATGATTGATACCCTAATGCCTCCTAACTTCTTGACATGTTTAAGCCCTAATAAAAGAGCTTCATACTCTGCCATGTTGTTAGTGCATTTGAAATTTAACCTATAAGTATGACCCTCTGCATGATTGTTCTCCACATTGTGTAACCAAATCCCAGCTCCTGCCCCTAGTCTGTTTACTGAGCCATCAAACTCTAAATGCCATAGAATTTCATGTTCATAATCTTCATCAATTGTTTTAACGTATTTTTTGACAGGAGCTAGTTGTTTAGTTTTTCCAGGTATTTCTTGGTCATCTGGTGTTTCTTTGTTTTCAGAGATTTCTTCAATTTTAACAGTGGTTTTGTTTATGATTTCCATTTCTGGAGCTTCTATTTCAGTAGGAAGATCTGACTCAGCATTGTATAAAATAAAAGAATCCATGTCAGATTGTACAGAATAAACAGGGAAGTTTTCAGGCTTCTCATGGCTACTCACTAAGTACTTCATCAAAGTTTCTCTATATAATCTTTTAGGCTGACCAAATACTGAAATAGTTTCATATGACATGTCTAGTTGAATAGATCCTCCAAGTTTAGCACCCCAAGATCTAGACAATAACATACCATATTTAGGTGGAATATCAGCAACTACTATGTCCATTAATACAGACTTAGCAGGGTATTGTACCAAAGTGACACACAGATCTTTAATTAAACCTAAACATTTTACCTGACTTGAATCGAATGAAAACAAATCTTTGTACGGTCTGGTAATATCTAGATTCAATCTTTCCATTACTGCTTTTGGCATCAAATTGTGAGATGCTCTAGAATCAAGCATTGCATTATGGAGTATCTTGTCGTGAACATTCAGGCTTACATAAAATGGAGGAGTTCCTCCACTTTCTGGTTTGCCATTAACCTCAGGGCCAAAAAGAAGTTTGGGTTGATCATCAAGAATGTTTACTGAATCATCTAATCCAGTAATGTTAATGTTTAAAGACTTGGAAATCTGACTCCTATAGACATCATGTTTAGCCAATTCTGATAAAGGAACAGCTATCTTGAGTTTTCCTATTTCAGCCTCTAGATTAAAGGGTTTTTCTATTTGAGCTTTAGTGTTTTGCACAGTTGGGTTTTCTCTGTTTATTGGGTCTTCAATGTTTTTCCCTTTTTCATGAATGAAGTTTTGTTTTGAAGATGTTTCAGGACTAACTTCTACTGTTTCTTCTACAGTTCCTACCTGAGGAGATGTATTGGATTGTTGTTTGTTGATTGGTTGGTTGTCAGAGACATCTTCAATTATTGGATTTGAAAAACTGGGAGTTATCCTAGGCAAAATTTGTATTTGGGGAATGTTTTGTACAGGGGGAATATTTTGTACAGGGGGAATGTTTTGTTTACCTTTGACGTTTTGTTTTGTGGTTTTCTGTTTATTTTTCTCTGGTACATCTATCCGTCTACTTCTCAAGTTGTACTGTTTATGAACCTCGTAGATTGCTGTGTCATAGCCTTCTTTGAAATCAAAAGTCTCACCTGAATGAGTTTGGAATGTTTCAAGGATATGATTCTCTTGATCATCCCGGGATAGGAAGACTTCTGGTTCATCTTTGTCCTCATTGACATTGTTTATTTCTACATCTTCTGTAGGTTCTTCTGAGGTTGAACCTTCAACAAATTTTTCTTGGAAAGGTGGTCTAATGTTTTGATCAGGGACATTCTTTCCAATATTTTGGTTCAGATTCCTCCTAAAGTTTGGGTTTCTTGCAACATTCTGGTTATCAGTAGCAGACTTTCTTTCAATGGTTTCCACTCTATCACCTAATCTTTCCATACCTTTAATGATTGAATCCAGCTTCTTTTCAAAAGCTGAAGGTTCTTCATTCATAGGCATTCTTCTCTCTGCCCTAGCTCTGGCTCGTTTTTCTATCAGATTTGCTTCTACACTCACCACTATGCTTTGCATTTCCTCTAGTGTTTGTGGAGCTCTTTCCCTGAGGGAATAAGCTATGTCATAGTCAAAACCATCTGGAAATTTAACCAACACGTTGTTGGGTGGGGGTCTTAAGTTTAGAGGAACTGCATTATATGATTCATTGAATCTTATGATGTAATCTTGTACGGTTTCGTTAGGTCTTCTTCTTAATTTTTCAAATTCTGAAAGAATCTGGAGAGGATACTTCTTTTTCTCCCATCTGTTCAAAAATTCCCTATACAAAGCTTCTAGATCAGCAATACTGTTCGGGGTAAGAGCCCTAAACCAAGTTCTAACTTCTCCAGTAAGACTCTGTACAAAAATTCTCATACGGATATTATCAGTATCAATCTCATAAAACTCAAAGTAATCTGTCATCCTTTTGGTGTGTTGTTGAGCTGTGTAGGTACCTGATCCGTCAAAAGGTGTGATCTTACTTTGGTAGTCCTGAGGTAAAGCTGGAGGGTTGGCTGGTAACTGTAAAGGGGCATATCGATTAGCCATTGGAAGATAAAGTGGAGTGACAGGAGTCGATGGTCTAACAGGAGGAGATGGAGGTCTAACAGGAGGAGATGGAGGTCTAACAGGTGTTTGAAAAGTTTGAGGAAATGTGACTGAGCTTGGAGATGCTTCAGTAATCACAGAAATGTTTGAGCTTTCTTCAAAGGTTTGCTCAGACCGAATGGAGTTATGCAATTCTCTGTCAAGATGATGTGAAACAAATCTGTATTGCAAATCCTCAAAGAACAAAGGATCTGGAACTAATCTAGATAATTCAGTCTCAGAAAAATTCACAAACAAAGATGTTTCAAATCGTGCATCAAAAGGAATGTCATCAATATATATAATTTTCACAGGACAAGATGCAGATCTAGAAAGTGGTCTAGAACTTCCTGTACTTTCCTGACTTCCTCTTTCAGAACTTTCTTGACTTCCTTGTCTTCTAAGAATCCTAGGGATCAGATTTGGATTTTCAAATATTGGGGGTGGATTGGGGTCAGGGTTTGACCTAGTATGTCGAATCCTTTCTGAAGCCAGTTTTCTTAGACTATGTGTTTTTGGATTTTGGATTTTAATTGAAAAATAAATACAACTTCTACAAATTCTTTAAGAAATAATGATATGTGATTAAGATTTCCTCAAAGATCTATTTAAACTAGAGAATCTGATTGAAAAATTTGAAACTAAGATTCAACATATAAGCTAAATCAGAGATAGACTGAAACAGCATTTATTTACTTTTGCATTTGCAGAGCAAAAGCAATTTCAAAGGCTACCTGGCTGACCTTCAGACTCTGTCTATAGCTTATATTTGAACAATACTAACAAGTAAAATTGATTCAGATCCCCAGTATGGTCGCCACTATGTTATCACTCAGGTTTTCCTAGAAGTTGTGTAAGAGGAAAGTATACCCGAGGTAACCACAAACCAACCTTTAGATGCAGAATCTAGCCAATCTGCATCCAGAGAGGGCTCTCTCTTTATGATTTATCTTTGTTCTTGGAAGGTTTTAGGCTAGTTATAGATTCAAGAGTTTGTTTTGGGAAAATGGTGGAATCCACAAACTAAGGGCAAGGTTGAGGGCTTTCAGTCCATTGGGCTATGGAGTCAAAGGATGGCTTTACTGGATTTCTATTCTATGCACAAGATGGTATTACAGGGCAAGATAGCTAGACAGAGAACAATCCTTAAAATTTAAAGTGGGTGGGATGATCTTGAAGGGATGAAAGGCAACTAAGAATCTTTCACCATGTTCAAAGGAAGGAAGTGAATTGAATACAAACAAAGAGCAATAAAGGATTCTTTATTATAGCAATCAACAGTGCTTAAATTAGCGAAGCAGGAGCATTTAAGAATTCATGCTTATAGCTAATTTAGAAGAAAACATTAAGAACAATCACATTTGAAAACAGAGTACAATTAAGCAAATTTTGTTTCAATCTTTTATGTAAATTATTCAGAAATGGATATGATGGTATTAAAAACTAATATAAAATTTCAGACAAAAGGTAGAAACACTTATTGAACTGTAGTCCAACACATGAATCCTGCAACAAGTCCAGTGCTTCAAATCGTCATCCAGTAAGCCACAAGTAAATCTCTCCAAAAGTTTTTATTCCGAAAATCTTAGTGTTACAGCAGAGTAATAGAATCCACACTCAACACTCTCTTTGAGGGTTTATTTATACACAAAATAATCCTAACAATCTTACACTATCTTAGCCAATAATCCAGGCTGACTTAAAGCATATTTACAAACAAACAAGAGACACATGGTCTCGTAAATAGAATAATGGGTAACGGCTGATGTGTTGTTCCTTTCTTCATGGACGTGCTAGAGATAAGTGCTTAAAATAGGACTCTGTGCTGTCCCTTGCATATTTCTTTGACTTGTTGAATACTCTTTCTTCTCACGGATACTCTTTAACCTTTCATCTGATACTCTTTCATCTGTCTTTCTGTTTTTACCATTTACTTGATAGTAAAGATAAAATCTCATCCTGAAAACAACTTTTACAGAACTTCCAGCATTTCCTTCCACCATTGATCATCTGGTATCATAGTTCTTCTGAGTTTCCTTAAAGTTTCATCTGCTTCAGTAAGTTTATAAAAAGTGGGCTCGTTTGGAAATAGATACTTTATTTCATGCTCCAGATGAAATAGATTCCTCACTTTCTCATAAATACTTTTCCCAGTTGGTAATGCAGGTTCTGATGAGCTAGTAGAACCTACAACTGTATTTTTAGCATGAGCTTTTATTCTTTTCTCATAGGTTTCCAAGTCTACTATTTGATCCTCTGTGAGCATGGGACTTGGCAATCCACTGTCCAACAAAGCTTGAAACTTCTCTCTGAAAACGTTGATATCAACCAAAATGTCTGTACACTTTCTTTCTAGATTTTGCATGAAAGTCCTCTTGGTGAAAACTCTCTTAGCTTCCAAAACTGCACCTGTCCTGTCATCAATTCCTAACAATGCAAGCTGTTGTTTTGTTCTAGAATTCAAAAATTGAATGAGCTGCTGGGCCTGCTCAGGCCTGCCTCTTAATTCATGTCTGGTTTTATTTATTTCTTCTTGTGCTATCTTGACTAACTCATTTTGCTCAAAAATAGCTTGAATGGAGGGCCAAATATCTCTTATTAATTCAATGATGTTGCACCAAAGAATATCATTTATTTCGTTCAGAGGCTTTTCTAGTGAAAGATCTTTTTGCAAAGCCTCAACCAATTTTTCCAATCTTTTTATTTCCCTGAGGTTGTCAACAGCTGTCTTTTTGGATGTGTCATATTTTTCCTCCAATTTTGTTAATTGCAATTTTGTTTCCTGGAGCTCTGTGACCCTTAGCTGCAAACTCTCCATCTGTTTAATTAAATCCTCAGAATTCAAATTAGAAATATTCACCTGAGATGGTTGTTCCTGCTGTCCTGTAGTTGTAGTACCTGTTGTTGAAGTCCGCTTGATAATTTCCTGTTCCTGCAATGCTTTTTCCAACTCTTTCTCTGTTTCATTTAGTCGCTCTGTCATATTCAAGAGCAACTCCATCATTTCTTCCTGTGAATTTCCTTTTATAACTTCCTGTGTCTGAGGGTGCCTCGAGGCTGGTAGTTTTAGCTGTTTTCTGAGTGCAGCTATATCATCCTCTTTCTTCTTTACCAATGCCTCAATACCTTTAATGTCTTTGGGATTGTGACCCAAACTAATGATTATCTCTTCTAGAGACTTTATTCTATTATCCTTGGCCTGTGAGGAGGCCTTCTCAATTTTCAATTGTGCAGTAGTGTTATTCAAAGAATCCTGCAGCGTTAAAGCTGCCATGGCCTTGTTGGTGAGAGTAGAATAAACCATTTCCCCTGTTTGTCTGTGTAGCTCTATCTGGTCCAGGGGATGGATATCCTTTGCTAAAACTTCAAAATTTGATCTGATGTAATCTGCTGCTGAAGTTGGCTTTGGCACCTTTGCTTTGAAGTGGCTCATCAGCATTTTACCTTGTGAAAGATCAAATGCTGACATCAGTCTTTCTTGATTATGAGGAGCCATCTTCATATACTGATCGTATACCTTCATTTTCAATGGATCATTCTTTGTTTTGATATTAATGAAGGTTCTTTTAATGTCTCCAGTATCTGTCTTTGGCGGTCTGAAAGAAGATACTTCAGTGCTTAATTTCTTTTGTATCCCTTTCTGGCTTATGTTTGTTTCACTTGCTGTACCTGTTTGCTGACTATCTTCCCTACCATCATCAAATATTTCATCTATAATTTCTACATCTGGAGGTGGATCAGACTTGTGTTTTTTAGCTTGATAAACTTGTGGGGCTCCTTTTGAAGGTGTGGTATCTCGAGCTAGCCTCTTTTTCCCTATTTCCACATTCAGTGGAGTTTGCATCTCTGGAACTTGGATTTGCTTTGCTGGTGTTTGAGAAGCCTGAGATTGTTCTGGTGCTTTGGAACTCTGTGATTTTTCTTCCATGACCAGGGTTTCAATTACCTGAACTATAGGTTCTTTTCCTTTACCCTTGGGCTCTGCTGCTACTGATGGACTATCTTCCTGTAGAGCTTGTTGTAGAGTGGCTGCTGAAGATGTGCCAATGTAGGGTACCTGCATTTGATCATATGTTTCTAGGTCAAATTCCTTCTCAACATCTTTCATAAGTTTATTCAATTTGGCAGCTCCACTTTCCTCTTCAACAAGTGTTCCTTTAACCCATTCATCTTGATTTGCATACTGTTCTATGTCAGGAATTCTGTGATGTACATAAGGAGATGACTTATTTTTTAACCTTTTTTCACAAATGAAACCAAAGGGGTCATAAGGGACCCAACGGAAAGATGTCTGGAATTTTTTCTCTAATATAAGTTGTGCATCTCTCTCAGCTTCTCTAGAATTGCAAATGAAAGGACCTAACTGGCTTTTGATCCTTAACTGTGCTTTCTTCTTTACATTGCAGAAATGGATTACATCCGAGTTATTCATCTGTCTAAAGTATTCCAAAGAAAAAATTCTCATTGGTACATATCTGGGTAACTTGAATGGATGTAATTCACATCCATAAATCCTGATGACTGTATGGTTTTGGTACAAGTACCAATCCCCAACTTTATAACTCTTTGAAAATTGCAAGGTCTTTCTAATTTCAGTACTGAGTCTGGGGGGAGAAATTCCTGTTAACAAAGTTGTAGCAGGATGTACAAACTGATCAATGAATTCTGAATAGGAGTAGGGAGAATCAGAGGAAAAATGAATGATGGGGGACCAAAAAATGACAGACCTGGGATTACCTTTAGCATCAAGTTTCCGAACAGGGAAAGGGAATCTGTCTGACTGATAAAAGATCATGAGATGATAGATAACTGAGGAGTACTTAAAAACCTTTTCAGTATCTAGCCTTAAAAATTGATCATGGATTTTGTTGGCAATGAAGGAAGCATAATCATACTTAATCTCAGGAGGTTGCCCAGGAGTAAAGATGGATAACAAAGCCAGAGTTATCTCATCTACATACTCACTGGTATTGAATCCTAAAACAAAGGATATTATATTCACAATAAGCCTTCCCAATGTATTGAAATAGTAAAAACCATAGGGGGGAGCCCCTTTTGGCTGATGCTCAGGTAGCATGAAATACTGACACATGGATTTTAATTTCTCTGGGGTTAACTGTCTGGTTTTCTCAATCAATCCCTCCATGGATAATGGTGCTAACTCTTGCTCTGGCTCAAAGTGTAACATAACATTGATAGCCTGAGGTGTGATAGGGAACAGAACACTTCGATCAGGAGCTAATACAGCTCTTTGTGCGGGATCATAGTTTGCATGACAGTAATGAATGATTTCGGGGAAAATGTGGACTGTAGGAATAAAATACCTTGGGAGATTGGATTCCCACAACCCTATAAGATCTTTCCCCTTTGAGTGTTCGTCTCTGCAGCGACAGAAGCTCAAACGGGGACTTTCATCAAAATACAGGTCTTGTATTTGGAAATCTTCATCTATCAGAGGTAAATAGTCCAAATCACGGTGAGGAGCATTCAATGGAGTGATATTTAGGGCTGTCGGGACCTCCATTTTGGTTCTTGTGGATTCAAAATGGAGGTTTTCGTTTTTTCCTTACAGACTGAACGGGATATCTGAAATGGAGGAAGTTGAAACAATTTTCAAGTTTGGGAAGCAAATTCACAGGTTTGAAATCTTCAAGGAGGACTCAGCGATGCTTTTTAACCACTTTTTCAGAGAAAAAACAAAGGAAATTAAGTTTGATTCGCAGTCGGGGCGTGAAATGATAAATACCTGTATTTTAGACGGAAACTTGTTCTTTAACAGGTAATGAGCAATGGCGGGGACGTCTTCAACACGGGCGTAGCAGAATTTTGGGGCGAAATGGTTAATTACAGCAGAAATTTTGAAAATCGCAGCGGGAGCAACGTTCTTCTCTGAATAGTGAAAATGAATAAAAAAACACGAAAAAATGGTTTATTTACAAGTTAAAAGGCTTTTTGTTTTTTTTCGAGGTGTGACGTCATGGTGGTACGGGATGACGTGTGTCGAGTCAAGCGGTAAGTGGTAAGCGGGAAATGCCCGCACCACTTTTGGTCGAGGGCGGTATTAATCGCGGGGGGAGCGATTCCACAGAGCAGTTTCCACGTGGAAGTCTGACTTTTCAAAAACCGCCCATCCCCCGCTGGTTAACATGCTGGAAAGGGATGGGCAGCGGGATTAACGATAACCGTTGATCAACGAATGGGCGATCCAACGGCTGAAGGGATGGGGAACATGCGGCGATTTCAAAGGTGGGCCCGCCGGGTCTTTAAAAGGTTTTAATGCGAAATCTAATCACTCCGGGGAAGTGTTAATAGGCGGAGAAGGTTGTTAATTAGTCCAAATAACTAATTAATCCCAGGTATATAATGAAATAGGTTGCGGCGGAGTTGGCTAGGTGGAATGCCACGTGGACGGACCACGGTGGCACAAGGCTTTTCGCAAAGTTGATTGATATGTTTTGGTATTAAACATACTTATAGTATGTCTAAAGTTTTTATCTATATTTTTATTATATGATGAATGAATTAATACAATTTATTCCTCATAGGGGCGGGATTTATGTATAATGCTATAGTTTTAACCAAAGGGCTTATAAAGCGGGGTGTTTATTTTTAATGTGCGGGAATATATACTTTGGTAAACATTATAATAAATGGGTTTTGGGGATATTTATAGAAAAAGGAGTTATATACTTAGGAAAAGGGATTTCACTAGGGATTTAATATAGTAGAATTAAATGTTAATATGGTAAAGGACAAGGAAAATCAAAACATCTTTGTACATCTAAGAAAGTGATAACTTATGAAGTAAATTGCAACATTTTATCTTCAACACTTAAACTTAGAATAACAAATTATTTTGAGGAATTTTTATGGAATTTTGCATCAGTTTCCTAAGTAAAATAGGATTTTACTTAGGAAAAAGTTAAAGATGAAAGATAACAATGATGAATTATTTCAAGTGCTTAGGTCTTTTTGATCATTAGGCCGAGGGTCCGGTCCCTCCAGAAGTCAAGGAAATGCCTTGAGCCCCTTTGATCTCAAATTACCTTAGTACTTTTGGGGAAATTAGTAAAACTCTTGAGGGGAAAAAAATGATGCGGGAGGTTAATGAATTTGACTTTGCTTGCTGTGATTTTTCAGTGTATTTCCTGCTTTAGTACTTGTGGTGAAAGTAAATGATCAAAAACATGCAGCAGCACCATTCATCAGATAACACTTTGTAGCACCATCTACCTACCCTATCTACTTAACACTACCATTTTCTCTTCTTTATTAGGGTGCATTTAGACTTGCAAACCCTTTTCAATCTTTTCTTTTTTACATGATAAATCTTTCTACTTCTACCCTTATTACATCCAAGGGCTCAGATTAAACTGTTGAGCACCTTTTATCCACTCTACCTAGCTACTTATCTGCCAAGATTAAACTGTTTGGCTAGATATTTATTCTCTAATCTATAACATGAAATTGAAATATGACTAAGTCAAGTTTAAACATTTTGACTTATTCATGAATTGTGGCAAAATTTGACAAGCTGCACACAATCACTTATTTACAAAAATGAAATAGTAGTGGCATTTAGATTTGCACACTTTCCTTGGTCTATTTTTTGCTTGGGGTTTATTTCTTTCACTTTTTTAACCATTTTATTCTTTTTACCCTTTGATCTTTCTTTTAGGGTATACCCTCTTTACATTTTTTAAATTTTTTGATTTTTTGGTTTTTCAAGAATATGGAACACCTTTGCTCAAGTAAGAAGGTTTGAACATATTCCATACTTCCATCAAGACAATCATGAAAGATGAAACCTATTGATATAGGAGGCTAACAGACTCTTCGGCTCATCCTAGACTCTTATTTATATATTTAGCCTGTGTTATACTAGGGTCCACAAACTGTGGTTTGCGACCCCTAGATCTACTCTTTTTGCCCATTACAATGCATGAGGGACTTTGACTTGCCCCAAAGTCCCTTATCTTGTGCTGCACACAACTAAATTACTCAAAATATTACAAAATTATATCCAAAATTTAATTCAGGGGACCTTGCTCCAACAGACAGGAAGAGCACGTTAGGGAGCATATTTAGCATAGGATCAACAACAATTTCTTGGTACAACAGGAAGCAGAGATCAGTTGCACTCAGTTCAGTTGAGGTAGAGTACATGGCAGCTAGTCACGCTGCATGTGAGGCCATCTAGATGAGGAAGATACTTGCTGGTTTGTTTTGTCATCATATGGATCCGACGGTGATACATTGTGATAACCAGAGTTGCATAAAACTCTCGGTTAATCTGATATTCCATGACAGGTCCAAGCATATTGACATACTGTACCACCATCTTAGAGATTGTGTTCAGAGGCGCATTATGTTGTTGCAGTACATTCCCATGGAGGATCAGGATGCATATATCTTGACGAAGGCTCTTTGTAATATTCCTAATTAGCCCAAGCTAATAGGAATATTCAATTTCACTTTTATTTTCATGTTCATGAATAAAATTGTAAGGGAGGGTCAATAAACTCCTAAAAACTATGTAATAAATCAATGCCCAATGTGAAAAAGGATAAATCAAGGCTGCTTTGATGAAACCCCTTATGTGTGAAAAGGGTTTGTGACAATTGACTAGGTGCACAATACCTTATCTACAGCGCTGTCTAAGTGCAATGTACCTCCTAAATACTTAGCGCAGATCTAGAAGGAGGATGCACATGTGAAAGGAGCTAAACCTTTGAGATGGTTTAGGGTTTTGCAAGACCTCCATCCTATAAAAGAAAGAGGAGAGCAACAAGAAAAGGTTGTTCAAGATATTCAGAAATTAGTCTCCTTAGACTAATTCGAATTCTCTAGGCTGTTTAGCCTGAGAATAGTGCTGCTTAGCACTGGGTGTTCCCGGGTGGGAATCCCACCTCTTTCCATAGAGTAGATCTTGGAAGAGTTTTACATTTCCCATCCACTATCCGAAAATTTTCCAAGCTTCTACTTCCAATTGCAATGCAGATCCTGTTGGGGGTTTGATTTCTTTTGTAAGTTGTAGCAAGTGGAGCTCTAGATCTATTCAGATCTAGATTGTTTTGGGGAGTCTCTTCTCATGGAGTGTGTCTTTTAACCTCCTAGAAGAGTGCCTCTCCTGTTGGAGCATAATTTCAGATCTCGGCATCAGGCCATATCATATTCCAGAGCCTACTATGCAGTTACCCTTCCTGAACTACGCAATCTGCAAGGAAGAAGTTGCAGGGTGATTCAACTATCTCTTGGGAGAGAGATCTATGGTGTTGGGAATCTTCCCTCACTGTGGTGATCCATGGATTGGCCAACCAATCCATGTACCTTCCAGATCTTATATTTTCATATATGTATTTACTTCAGAAATTCTGCAGATCTGCTGCATAAGATTTCAGATCTACTCCATATGCTTCATGATTTGCTGAAAACCCCAAGGGGTATGTAAAATAGGGAAAATCTAGTGTAGAGATCTCATATAGATCTAATATTTTGTACACTGATATGTAATAGATATTATTTTTAACCTACATCTGCTGTATTCTTCAGAAAATAATGATGTCAAGGTTTTACAGTGAAATACAATTGTTGCAGCACCTCTTTTAGAGGGATTTTCTCATAAAAGTCTTCATTTTCTCTCTTCTACTATATGAGTAGTGTTGTGTAACTGATTTCATGATTTTATTAACCTATTACAACTAATACCTTCAGAAACTCACACTTCCTGAGCTTCAATAAATTTCTGCATACATTAAGTCATGGGAAATCAGGGTTTTCTAGCGTAGTCGGGAATGGAGGAACTGTTTAACATAGCTAGGAGCATTTTTTTGAGCTGAAATTCGGTATGTAGACTCCTCTTAGCCTAAGCTATCAGTTCCAGCCATCCCTCCCTGCTTATTTTTACGCACATCCTTGGAATTAAGCGTTTTAGGGCTGAAATAACTGCTTTTCCCCACTTTTTGGCTTATAAATTACTGTATAAAGTTTCTGATGCACATAAGATTGAAGGAAAATGGGTTATAAATATGTTATCAGACATATAGTTTCCTCTCTAAGTTTCCAATGCCTTAAGGTATTCTATTTGTTGCAAAAAATTCCAGATTTGGAATATTACAGTGGTATCAGAGCATGATCTCTGGCTCTGCCTGTGAGATCAATATTTAAAGAAGGTAGAGAGAAGAAGCGAGACAAATCTTATGGAGAAGTCTGGTTACACTGAAGACACAGAGGAGAAGGGCCTGAACCCCTTTTCTGGAAGACTGCAAAGAGAAGAGTTTTCAGGAACTCTTCATGTACTAAAAGAAGAAATTAGGGGAATGGAGAAGGGAGGCATGCAGATCCATATGATATTAAATGCCCCATAATTAATTACAATGTGTGTAAGCATTCAACCACACATGTAGATACACAACACATTTCATTGCCCACATTCACTGCAAAGAGAATGGAGGAAGAAGATGAGGCCATGGGAGTAGCAGCACTGCAACTTAAAGGTATGGCTCATGATGGGTGGTTTCAAACTTATATTTCTTTTTATCATGCAAATGTAAAAGCATATGAGGAATTAAATAAGGGATTGATGAAGAAATTTGATGAAAATCAATGTGAACCATCATGTATCAAAACATCAAACACTTTGCATGCATTGGAGGAGACCATGCAACCAACTCCACTCCTTATTTCTAAAGGGGATAAGAACATGTATGATGGCTTGATAAGGGCAAGATACCC
Organism: Pinus albicaulis; assembly: GCA_034641835.2. NCBI lineage: Eukaryota > Viridiplantae > Streptophyta > Pinopsida > Pinales > Pinaceae > Pinus > Pinus albicaulis. The sequence goes on from CM076584.1 coordinate 1,520,652,277, forward strand.
ATCTTATGAAGGGCCCTATTCCACTTGTGATGACATGGAGGTACCTCCTTCAAGAGATGACCAAGATCTAGGGTCTCTCATTGATGATGAGGCATTCTTACATATTGAAGAAGAGGATGAGCAGAGAAGGAATACCAGCACTGTACCATTAGAAGAAGAAGAAGAGCATAAGAATCAGCATGAGGGGATGATTAGCATTCACTTTTAACTATTTCAGAAAGTTTCTACACAAAGGAAGGAGACTGCACTGCGCAGAGAAGAGAGGGACAAATCAGTCCACTCATACATGCAGTCCACTTCAGATTTTGATGTCTCATTACATGGAGGCATTCCACCTGGGAGGCCACTAGATCTAGATTTGGTGAGAGAAATCTTGCCTCTTGGCTCACCATTCTTGGATTCCAAGGAGGTGATGAGTTTGGAGGATGACTTTGGCATGGGGGATGTCAAAGTAGCAGGTAGTAGCATGCGGAGAGCTTCATATGCTAGATCACCAGCATTGTCTCTTAGGAGGATTGATCCCTATTTGAGATCTCAACTTTTGGTAGAGTACTCCAAGGATCTAGGTGCATGCATGATCCTTGATGACCCGAATGGAGATGACAGATACATGGTGGATGATGTGGTTATCTATTGTTATGGCAGAATCTTATTGGCTAGGACTTCTAGTCTCAAGGAGAAATTACTACATGCAACACATGAGAACTTCTCTTCCATGCACTTTGATGCATATTTCCATTTGATGGAGGAGTTCACTTGGGAGGGCATCCAGCATGAAATATTTCAGCATATGGAGAGATGCATAGCCCGGATGACGATGAAGAAGAGGTCACAACCACTTCCCTACTCATTGGAGGTGAGGGAGAAATTCCAGATGAGCCATTTCAGCTCAAGGTCTGAAGTACATGATGGAGGAGGTATAATTTCACATTTTGTATTGTACTTCTTTTCCTTGTTTGAGAAACATGATGTATCAAGGAGGATTGTTCCTTCTTGTATGATGTATGATGATGTACTTGCAACTACTAGTAGCACTGATTTTGGCTACCTTAATGGTGGTTTGTGGGGGAAGCCACATGACTTTTGGTGTGCACCATTGACACCACTTTGTACTTTCATGTTTATATTTTGTAATATGATTGTGGCAGCAAACAAGTGGTTGGAAGAGCACTTGTTCTTGTTTGATTTGATGCAGGCCAAGGATGCACTGCACTGGTTCCATGAGAGGAACTATGATTCACTCTCTGGTTGTCATTTGGCAACTTGCTTTCATTGTATTCTGCTTCCATATATTGCTAATATGTTTATGTTCATGGGAAGTTTTGATTGGAGAGTGGGCTATGAGTTGAAGGTGCACATTGGGAGTATGATTCTCCCTACTTTGCATGATGCTTGTTTCAGGAGAAGCAATGGGCAGTCCATGACTATCAAATTACATCTCTTTTCTTCATGTGGGAGAAGCCATTTGGAGAACTTGAGTTTTTGGAGGAGGCACTTCATGGTTCATTTGTTTGGTGGGGTAGCTTGGGCCACTCTTGAAGGTCATAATACTTCAGCCCAAGTGCAGCAACAACCCCATACTTATCATAAATGGAGAGAGAAACCACTTGGGTGGGAGGATCCAATCTCTCCATGTAGCCCCAACACATTGTATGAACCAGGGGTTGAGGATATTTTTGAGCTAACTAGATTGGCTCACTTCATTTGGATGATAGCATGGGTATGGAAGTCACTCATTGGGAATAATATTCCCCATGTTCATCATCACTCCTACCTTGAGGAGGCCATTGAGCACACAAAAATATCACAACTTGTACCTTCCATTTTCTCATGATGTACACTTTGCTATCTTGCACTTGGAGGGAATCATTGGAGGAAAGATTCATTGCATATCATTTTCAGCCATGGTGGGATCCATTGATGAGGCCACAAGAAGAGGAAAGGAGAAGTTTGCTCTACCTTGCAGTTGCTTGAGGACAAGTAACATTTTGAAGGGGGAGGACTGTAATATTCCTAATTAGCCCAAGCTAATAGGAATATTCAATTTCATTTTTATTTTCATGTTCATGAATAAAATTGTAAGGGAGGATCAATAAACTCCTAAAAACTATGTAATAAATCAATGCCCAATGTGAACAAGGCTAAATCAGGGCTGCTTTGATGAAACCCCTTATGTGTGAAAAGGGTTTGTGACAATTGACTAGGTCAACAAGACCTTATCTACAGCACTGTCTAAGTGCGATGTACCTCTTAAATACTCAATGCAGATCTAGAAGGAGGATGCACATGTGAAAGGAGCTAAACCTTTGAGATGGTTTAGGCTTTTGCAAGACCTTCATCCTATAAAAGAAAGAGGAGAGCAGCAAAAAAATGTTGTTCAATATATTTAGAAATTAGTCTCCTTAGACTAATTCGAATTCTCTAGGCTGTTTAGCCTAAGAATAGAGCTGCTTAGCACTGGGTGTTCCCGGGCGGGAATACCACCTCTTTCCATAGAGTAGCTCTTGGAAGAGTTTTGCATTTCTCATCCACTATCCGACATTTGGCCAAGCTTCTACTTCCAACTACAATGCAGATGCTGTTGAGGGTTTGATTGCTTTTGTAAGCTGCAGCAAGTGGAGCTCTAGATCTATTCAGATCTAGATTGTTTTGGGGAGTCTCTTCTCATGGAGTGTGTATTTTAACCTCATGGAAGAGTGCCTCTCCTGTTGGAGCATAATTTTAGATCTTGGCATCAGGCCATATAATATTCCAGAGCTTACTACGCAGTTACCCTTCCTAAACTACGCAATCTGCAAGGAAGAAGTTGCAGGGTGATTCAGCTATCTCTTGGGAGAGAGATCTCCGGTGTTGGGAATCTTCCCTCACTGTGGTGATCCTTGGATTGGCCAACCAATTCATCTACCTTCCAGATATGATCTGTTCATATATGTATTTACTTCAGAATTTTTTCAAAAATCTGCAGATCTGCTGCATAAGATTTCAGATCTACTCCATATGCTTCATGATTTGCTGAAAACCCCAAGGGGTATGTAAAATAGGGATATAGTGTAGAGATCTCATATAGATGTAATATTTTGTACAATAATCTATCCTAGATCTGATTTGTAACCTACAGCTGCTGTATGCTTCATAAAATAACGCTGTCAAGGTTTTACTGTGAAATACAATTGTTGCAACACCTCTTTTAGAGGGATTTTCTCATAAAAGTCTTCATTTTCTCTCTTCTATTGTATGAGTAGTGTTGTGTAACTAATTTCATGATTTTCTCAACCTATTACAAATAATACCTTCAGAAACTCATGCTGCCTGAGCTTCAGTAAATTTCTGCATACATTAAGTCATGGGAAATCAGGGTTTTCTAGCCTAGTCGGGAATGGAGGAACTGTTTAACATAGCTAGGAGCATTTGTTTGAGCTGAAATTTGGTATGTAGACTCCTATTAGCCTAATATATCAGATCCATCCATCCCCCCTGCTTATTTGTACGCACATCCTTGGAATTAAGCATTTTAGGGCTGAAATAACTGCTTTTCCCCACTTTTTGGCTTATAAATTACTGTATAAATTTGCTGATGCACATAAGATTGAAGGAAAAGTGGTTAGACATCTGTTATCAGACATATAGCTACCTCTCCAGCTTTGGAATACCTTAAGGTATTCTATTTGTTGCAGAAAATTCCAGATTTGGAATATTACACTCTTGCAAAGAGAAAATTCGAATACCATAGAGGCAGGAACGGGGTTGTTGATAATCCATTTATTGTTGAGAGGGAGAGTTGAAAATCAACAAGAAAATGTGTGTCTAATTTATTTATAAATTGTAATCTTATCTCATAACAACTTGTATAGTTAACTAAGTGAGATAGACTTAGTTAGCTCAAGAATTTGGAGTTGAGGGTCAATGGTGAGGCATGTAGAGTGATTTTATTATTTTGGGGGTCCAGTTGCAGTTAATGCACTATTGTAGTGTGAGTTTAATCAATTAACTCAAAATAATTGAGTTACGATCAATTTAACTAGTTCTAACTGAGTGATGAGCTAGTGAGAGGTCAAGTGAATTAAATTAGATTTTATTCAAAAGTAGTGATCTATCAAGTAACTCATGATCTGCTATTATTATCTACATACATGTCCAATCTGATGAAGACCCAGTTAAGACAAAGGTTAAAGGGAAGTAAACTATCAGTTGTATTATTAGCCAACTGCCGAGGTGTAGTTATAAAGCCACAGGATGCCCATGAAGGATTGCGCAGTCAAGGAAGGTTGGAATTCCTATTTAATAGAGATTTATTTTGCCTAGGGATTGCATGAGCAAGGCAGGTTGAAGGTGGGCTGAAAATTGGCTATGTATTGGTCCAATTGTGCCTAGGTCAGTGTGAGATGATTGGTAGAATGTATGAGGTTCTAGTGAGCACACATGAATCGTATTGTTTCATGATTCCTTGGCTTATTATCATTCAATAGAGACAAAGGGGTTTTTAGCAGTTGCTTTCTCCAGGAAAATCCTGTGTTGTGCGATTGATTTACTTCATTCTCTTACTTGCATGTGATTGAGCGATCATGATTTATATTCCACAAATATTGTAGAAAGATTCAATATCTTGTTTTAGTACATTGCATGATCGGATTGAATCCATTGGTGTAATTTCTAAAAAATAGATATATACACTTTTATAAATTTTAATAATTAAATAAATTATTTAATAAGAGATGAGTTTTTTTTCTCCCATAAATAAAAGAATTCATATACAAATTTGATTTTTAACAGGACTGTTATATTAATTAATTAATTATTATTAATCTAATTATATAATATTAACATTTAACATTGCAATTTTATTTATTTAAATATTTTTTATCAAATTTAAATTAAAAGTGTTTTCTCCAATATTTCTTATATTTAAAATATAAAAAATTATTATTATATATTTAAATTATAATTTTTTATTTAATATTTTAAAATATAAAAAATTCTCATAATACATTTAAATTATAATTTATTTTATATAAATTATAATTTATTTTATAAAAATTACAGTGTTTGGCTCACTTTACAATTGTGTCAAAGTTACTTATCTAATATGACCACTTTGGCACATTATGTATATAGGAGGTATAAAAGTTCGTTGCACAAAATCAAAAGAGTTAACAAAAGTGATGCCCCTGGCGTTTGTAATAAAAGTATGTTTAAATTTGGATTTGCTTTATGTAGCATGACTAATTTAAATGGTCACACTTTAGCACATTGTGTGTATAGGAGGTATAGAAGTTCGTTGCACAAAATCTATTAGTTAAGAAAGGTGATGCCTATAGGGATTGTAAGAAAAGTAAGTTTAAATTTGGATTTGTTTCATGTAACATATTAAAATATAATGAATTAGTTTTTTAATTTATTTTATAAAATGTAATTTTCAATTTATTTCTAATCTAATATATATATCTAATCTAATGTAATATATATATCTAATCTAATATATATGTTATTATTATTATTATTTTTATAAATTTTAAAATGTATTTATTTTCTTTGTGATGTAAATTAGTTGGAGATAAAGTAGTACTCTTTATATATAGTAGGTTTAAGTTCTGATTTATCATATATATATTATGATGATATTGATGGTGATTGATATCCACTCAAATCAAAATGACTTATCAAGCCTAAAAAATACGTTTACATTTTTATCTTAAATTTTTATTATATATAAGAATGCTTCCGAAGCATGTTTTAAATTTTATTGATTTCTATATTTTTACTTATGTATTTATTTTCTATATAAAAATATATATATTTATTGTCTAAATTACTATGTTGCATTTTCTTATATAATAAGCAAAATATTTTTATCTCATATTTTATTGAAAAAGATGAAGTCCTACACCCAAATATTATTTAAAATTGAAACCACTGTCCAGATATATTAAAATCATAATTAGAATATATTATATAAAAAGTTCAACGTAAAAGTTTTATATATATTAAACCACACCTCTATGCATTAAACCAACTTTATATTAGGTATAAGGAATTGCGGCGAAAAAAGAAGAAGACAAATTTGCACCTGTATGGAAATACTTAACATATGCCCAATTGCATTTGCAGAAATAAGACAAATTTGAAGAGATAATACCATTGTCTATGCAACTACTTGCCACCGACCATATTGTGTCATGGTAAACATGTTAAGTGAGAAAAAAGGTTAAGTGATCAAAGAGGGCTCAAGAAAGGCTTAAAAATAAAAGTTCTTGGACTGAAATGAAATTAAGTTCAAATCGAAGAGCTCGTCGTAAGCTTTCCAACGACGCAAACGACACCTAAATCATACATCATATGTGAAAGTTATGGGCAGTCAAATTTTTGGTCAAACTAGGTAAAAGTCAAAGTCAACCTAGGGTGCCACATGGAAATCCCATAAGCGGCCACATGGAAGAAAATTCGACAAGTATGGTGGAACCCACAAAGATGATGTGGCATCCCAATCAGCAAACCAGGTGGACCCGCAAGCAAGTGACATGGAAACACCACAAGTCGACACATGGCAAGTAGGTGGTAGAGGTGGCATATGATGTGGACCAATGAGGGCTTGCCACATGGACCAATCACATGGTGCCAAATGGCACCTCAAATTAGGCCCAAGTAGCCTTGGATGGTGCAACCTCCATTTTTTTCTTATTCTCATGGTTTTGGGAGTCATTACAATATGAACATATGTATGCCATATATTAAATGGTTTGAAAACTATATTAAAACCAAAATTGAGTTTTAAAACCATATTAAAGAAAAATTAGGGTTTGATGGGTTTTGAACCCAAAACCTACATAACAACAAGTATCTTAATATGAATATGCCAACCAATGTGTCAGCGTAACAATTTGTCATATTCACCCTCACACTTTGTTATAAGATGTCATTCAAATGGTTCACAGGGGACCATGGAGAATGATGGAGAATACACAAGAGATGAAGGTGCAAGCAAGTTAATGAAGTCATGAATCTCAAGAAAATTCTAGAAATATTTTTAGAGTATATGTTAGGGAATCTTTGAGGAATCTTTAAGATTCTCTTGGTGCCAATTTTTTATGGTGTCAGAATTATGCCTATTTTATATTCATTTTTCTCAGTTTTTCGCAAGGAATGTGATGGTGTGATCAAAATTTTCATCTAGGTAGCGGAATTCCAGTCAACATGCCAGAAGGAATCTTTGAGATTCTTAGGGAGCCCATATATGACCAAGTCAGAAGGGTGTCGAGTTTACAGTCAAATTTCACGAATTTTCACCAGGAAATCAACCGCGAAATCCATTTCTTCATCATAGTTGTGAATTTTTAGGCTGTCCCTATAAGTGGAGGTATAATATGCATTATTTTCATGTGTTCGTTTGATTTTTCTAAGATGATGATTTGATGTTGAGATCTTTATATGCCACTTTATGTGAGAGATTGTTATTTTGTAATACTGAAGTTATATGAGTGAGAATTATGATAGAAGAACACCTTGTGGAGAGATATGTCAATCTAGTTAAGGAAATTCGTCCTTGTATTTGACAAATAATGCATCATTTAATCATCAGCATCTTGCAACAATTAATGAAGTGACCTCCCTACTATTGACATCGGGCCCAGAGACGTAAGCCACACTGGGTGAACTTCGCTATCAAATTGTGCGTGTTCTTTGATTTGATGGTTATCTTTATGTTTCATCTTATTTAAAGTATGCACATGTGTTTTTTCATACTCTTTCACATGCAATTCTGCTAACATCACAAAAGTAAAAGATCTTGGTTAATTTCGGTAGCTGAGAGAATCCAAATCAAGTTTGGTATCAGAGCGGTCTTCTTGCTGATGAGAATTATGAGTGTGAATCATAACTAGTGATTGAATGTGCAACAAGAAGGCAAATGGAGAACAACAAAGATCCCTACAAGGACCTCCTCATGATATGCATGGTAGATATAATGTATACAGATTATGGGGAGAAAATGGCGAAAGAGGAACAAGAGAAAGAGAGAGCAGAGCATGATGCTCCATCTCCATATTCGAGTAAATATACTTCTTCTTCATCTTCTTCTCATCATCCAAATGAAGATATAAACGAGAGTATTCAAGTAGAGGGTGTTAAATTGAAGATACTTCTACAAGAAGCAGAAGAGGAGAATCAAAGATTGCAACTTCAATTAGGAGTCACGGAAGAGGCCTTGGAAAAGATGAAGTGCAACAAGGGCTTAGCAAAGCCATCATCACCCACTTGAGAGGTAAACAACGTTGATAGATATTTAGTTTAATTTTCACATGATGTTATTTATGTTGGAAACCTTGAGGTACCCATATCAAGAAACTACATGAGATTCCTCACCAAGACAGGGTACATTCAAGGAGGATGTTCTAAGGTAGCAGAAGCTTCCAAGCCATTACTTAGACTATCAAGGAAAAAGGATGATGGGAACACATCGCCATCTTCTCATGACAGTGCACATTTCAAAAGAAGAGCTAAGGAAAGATCTTAACACCAGGATTTCACTAGAGACAACCAAGTGAGGTATAAAAATTCTCTGTATGCTAATGTTCCTTTTTATTACAAACATATTTCTATTGATGAGAAAATTTTATTGCATAGAAACCATGTGGTTGTCGAGTGCTGGAAGAGAATGGTAGTAAGGAAAAAGACAAGACATGTAAGTTTTTCTCCACATCAAGGGGGGAAGAAGGTTAAGCAAGGCTGGAGGAAGAAGAATTTTTGCAGCCATTGTAACAAGTACGGGCATCAAATAACCACATGTTTGGAGGTCCATTCGGAGCAGCGTCTCAAGAGGGACAAAGTGCCTATGCAGGAACTAGTTGGTAAAGTTTTTCAACAAGCGAAGTAGCTCCAAAATGATGACCCATTCACTTTGATGAGTGAGAGGTGATTTTATTAGAGATAGTAGCTTGTCATGGCCACATTTTGTATATCACATGTTGTGAAATGATTATAAAATATATGATGTGTTTTCCATCACTTTTGAAAGCAACATGATGATGTTTTGGTCTCTTTTTGTAGATAGTTGGGGTATTGGTTTCTATTTTAACTTGACCAAAGGGTGTGTTATAAATTCTTAGCAAGTATAGGGTTTTGCTTGGGTCATGTTTGTTCTTGTAGGAGAACATATATTTTTCAAAATTCTACTACAGGTTTTCAAAGGACACATGTGTAGGTTCATCACTTATGGCTCCAAAGTACAAAGGTGAAGGAGAAGAAAGTGTGGCCTGTTAGGGTACTTGTTGTGCAGACAAGGAAGTGTAACATATCACAAATCATGTTCATGCTTTTGGAGGACCAAAACCTCTTAAGTGGGGAGAGAATGGTCTACGTGGCTCCAGAAACACCTAGTAATCAAAGAGGGCTCAAGAAAGGCTCAAAAATCAAATTTATTGGATTTAAATTAAACCAAATTTATATCGAAGAGCTCTTCGTAAGCTTTCCAATGATGCAAACGACACCTCAATACGACATCATATGTGAAAGTTATGACTAGTCAAACTAGGAAAAAGTCAAAGTCAAAGTCAACCTAGGGTGCCACGTAGAAATCCCATAGGCTTCTACATGGAAGCAAAGTCAAAAAGTATGGTTGGAAACACAAAGATGATGTGGTAGCCCAGTCAGCAAACAAGGTAGACCCACAAGTAGGTGACATGGCAACACCACAAGTCGACACATGGCAAGGAGGTGGTAAAGGTGGCATATGATGTGGACCAAAGAGGGCTTGCCACATGACCCAATCACATGGTACCAAATGACACTTCAAGTTAAGCCCAATTGGCCTTGGATGGTGAAACCTCCATTTTTGTCTTATTCTCATGGTTTTGGGAGTTGTTACAATATGGACATATGTATATCTATATTATATGGTTTTAAAACTACATTAAAACCAAAATTGGGTTTTAAAACCATGTTAGAACAAAATTAGGAGTCCATGGGATTTGAACCCAAAACCTCCCCAACAAAAGGTATCTTAATATGAATATGCCAACTAATGTGCCAACCTCACACTTTTTCTTATTCACCCTCACACTTTGTTATAAAATAATATTCAAATGGTTCAAAGGGGACCATGTAGAATGATGGAGAATACATGAGAGAAGAGAGTGCAAGAAAGTCAATGAAGTCATGAATCTAAAGAATATTCTAAGAATATTATGAGAGTATATGTTAGGGAATATTCCAAAGAATATTCTCTATATAGAATCTTTTAGGAATCTTTAAGATTCTCTTGGGGGCCGATTTTTTATGGTGTCAGAATTATGCCGATTTTATACTCACTTTTCTCAGTTTTTCGCAAGGAACGCGGTGGTGTGATCAAATTTTTCATCTGGGCAACTGAATTCCAGTCAAACAATGGAATGGAATCTCGGGGAGCCCATATTTAACCGAGTCAGAAGAGGGTCGAGTTTACAGTAAAATATCACGATTTTTCGCTAGGAATTCAACCATGAAAATCCATTGATTCCACAGAGTTGTGCATTTTAGGCTGTCCCTGGAAGTGGAGTTAGAAGATGAATTGTTGTCATGCATTTATTTCATTTTTCCGAGACGATGATTTGATGTTGAGATCTTTGTATGCCACTTTATGTGAGAGAATCTTATTTATATGGGTGAGAGTTATTATAGAAGAATGCATCATGGAGAGACATGCCACTCTAGTTAAGGAAGTTCATCCTTGTATTTGACAAATAATGCATCATGTAATCATCATCATCTTGCAACAATTAATGAAGTGACCTCCCTAGTCTTGACACCAGGCCCGAAGACATAACCCACACTAGGTGAACTCCGTTATCAACTTGTGTGTGTTCTTCGTTTCGATAGCTATATTTATGTTTCCTCTTCTTTAAAGTATGAACATGTGATTTTTCATACTCTTTCACAAGCAATTTGTTAACATCACAGAAGTAAGAGATCTTGGTTAATTCCGGTATTTGAGAGAATCCGGATCAAGTTTGGTATCAGAGTGGTCTTAATGCTGATGTGAATTCCATGTGTGAATTATAACTTGAGATTGAACATGCAACAAGAAGGGAAATGTATAACAACAAATATCTCTACGAGGACCTCTTCACGATGGCACACATGGTAGATATAATGCATGCAAATAATGAGGAGAAAATGGCGAAAGAGGAACAAGAGTATAAGAGAGCAGGGGATGATGCTCCATCTCCATATTCGAGTGAATGTATTTCTTCTTCATTTTATTTTCATCATTCAAATGAAGAGACCAACGGTAGTTTTCAATCGGAGAATGTTGAATTGAGGAGACTTCTACAAGAAGCAAAAGAGGAGAAACATAGATTGCAACTTCAATTACAAGCCATGTAAGAGGCATTGGAATAGATGAAGTGCAACGAGGTCTTAGCAAAGCCATCATTAGCTAATTGAGAGAAACAATGTTGATAGTTCTTTGGTTTCATTTTCACATGATTTTATTTATATTGGAAGCCTTGAGGTACCCATTTAAGGAAACTACATGATATTCCTTACCAAGATGGGGTACATTCATGGATGATGTTCTAAGGTAGCAGAAGATTCCAAGCCATTAATTTGACCATCAATTAAAGAGGATAATGGAAACACATCGCCATCTTCCCATGATAGTGCACATTAAAAAAGAAGAGCTAAAGCAAGATCTTATCACCGGGATTTGACTAGAGACAACCTAGGTGTACAAATTCTCAATATGTGAATGTTCCTTTTGATTACGAACGTATTGCTAATAATGAGAAAATTTTATTGCATATAAAACCATGTAGTTTTTGTGGCTTGTATAACCATGTGGGTGTCGAGTGTTGGAAGAGAATGAAAACAAGGAAAAATACAACGCATGTAAGGCCTTCTCCAGATCAGGGGAGGAAGAAGGCTAAGCAGGGTGGGAAGAAGAATTTTCGCAATCATTTTAACAAGCATGGGAATAAAAGAACCACATGTTGGGAGCTCCATTCAGAGTAACGTATCAAGAGGGACAAAGTGAGTGTGTAGGAACCGGTTGGTAAAGTTGTTTCAACAAGCGAAGAAGCTCCAAAATGATGGCCAATATTTTTATGAGTGATAGGTGGTTTTATTAGAGATAGAAGCTTGTCATGGCCACATTTTGTAAATCACATGTTGCGAAATGATTGTAAAGGTGATGATGTGTTTTACATCACTTATGAAAGCAACATGATGATGTTTTGTTAGGTTCCTATAATACTAGTATAGCCCCTTATTGTTATTGTTAGTATAGCCCCATTATTATTATTGTTATGTCCATGTAGTCCCCATATTGTTATCATTGTTCCCCATAGGTGTAACCCCATTATTGTTATTGTTGTGCCCTTGTGGTCCCCATATTGTTATATTGTGGCCCCTTAGAACCCTATATATAGAAGGTAGGTTTTTTCATTTGTATCATCCAAGAATTGTTCATTTATGTAATGTGAAGGAGGTTTCCCCCTCGAAGAGGCTGATTTCTAAGTTTTTGACCTATATTTTCTTCTATTTTGTGAGTTGGTTTCATAACATTTGGTATTAGAACTTGGAATTCTAGGGTTTTGCTTCTTCAAATAGGTCATATTGGAATTCTATCTATAACATTTTTGTTACGAGGCTTCATAAGCTGAAAGTTTCACCATGTGGAACTGAAATCTTGATGAAATTTGTGTAAAAATTTCAAACCTTGGTTCGCAATATTTTAGGAGATATGATCTATGAAATTTCGGGTTTTTGTAGGCTCTTGAATTTTATCTCAAACAGGTGACCGAGGGAAAATCATCATAACTTTCGTTTCACACATTAGATTTGAATTCTGTAAAAATTGGAAGAAAGTGAAAACTATGTCGTATCTTGGGAATCGATTTCAGAGCTGAAGGTCGAAACAGTAACATGTGGCACGCCGTATAAGTTCGCTTTACTGAACCAATCCATAATTAGTTCATTGTGGGAGATTAGGCATAACCTTTTCTTGAAGAATCCAAATTAGGTCTGATCTGTGGAATTTGAAAGAAGACTTAGAGGGATACTACAAGACTGAAGTTGAAATCTTTGGGATCTGAAATCACATAGATACATCAGTTTCAATATCGATATCCTCAAAAGCAAGAAAAATGTGTGTTTGTGTGTTTTTAAATTGTGTAACTTTTGTTTAAAAAATCAGTTTGAAGTGATTCCAAGGGCATATTGAAGCATTGATATCAGTATTGGGTTCTATAATTCCTCCAAAAAATAATTCCACATCCATTAAGCCCTAAGAATGCTCTACTATGATGAATGAAGAGGAAGAAGTGCAACATGATATATCAAAATTACATGACCAAGTGAAACAAATGTCGCTCTTGCAAAAAGTAACCAAAAATGAATGGAAGTTAAAATGAATTGTTTGAAGAAAGGGATGGAAGATAAGATGAAGAGCGTGGAAGCTAATATGGATGGCATGGAAGCTAATATTGATGGTATAGAATAAAAACTTAAAGGCAACATGTAAGACATGAAGAATTATCTAAACGCATACATGGAAGGTTTGACAAAGTTGCTACAAGAAATGATTCCTAATGGAAAAAAAGTAGTAGATGAAACTCTTGATGAGAACAAAAGAAATGTAAATCATGATTTCATAGACTCTAATGTTGGATTTAAGACCCACCATATTCCAAAGATCTATATGAGGAAGTTTGATAGCAATGATTCGGTAACATGTATACTACAGATGGAGCAATATTTTGATCTCCATAATTTGCAAAACACATAAAAGGTACACATTTCAACTTTATATTTAGAACCCAATCAATATGTATGGTATCGATGGCTTTGTTCTTGGGGCCCAATTTTTTGTAGTGTCAGAATTATGCTGTTTTATACTCATTTTTCTCAGTTTTTTGGAAGGAACACGATGGTGTGATCAAATTTGTCATCTGGGCAGTTGAATTCCAGTCAAACACTGGGAAATAATCTTTGGGAATCTTTTAGATTCTCGGGAAGCCCATATTTGACCTAGTCTGAAGGGGGTCGAGTTTACAATCAAATTTCAATATTTTTTCGCTAGGAATTCAACCGCGAAATCCATTTATTTCGCAGAGTAGTGAATTTTTAGGTTGTCCCCGGAAGTGGAGGTATAACATGCATTGTTGTCATGTCTTCATTTCATTTGTCTGAGATGATGGTTTGATGTTGAGATCTTTGTATGCCACTTTATGTGAGAGATTTTCATTTTTTCATGCAGAAGGAGAGATTATATGAGTGATAGTTATTATAGAATAATGTCTCGTGGAGAGTGTTAGTATCCTATAATCTATAGTATCACAAGGTGACTGATTATTCTTTTCAGATCTTTCATATTGACAATAATATTCCATGGCTGTGATTTATTTCCAGAAAAAGGAAGGGAAATCCTGACTGTCAAGGACTTCAAAGGAATCAATCTGCCTTTTCAGTTCAGTGGAAAGGGGAAGTGTCGCTGATAAGGTGTAATGGTGAGAAAAATTCATTTCTGCCCTCATTAATTTCATTTACCCTCTTTTACCCTTCATTTTTCCAAACTCTAAAGTACCACACTTCATTTCTTTCAAAACCCCCTTTTTAACTTCCGCCCACCCATTAATAGCCATATCATATTTTCCGTTTAAACTTACCATATATTCTTTATTCGCAGCTCCAACCCCCACAACAAGCCTTTTAATATATCGCATATTATATCATCACCACCCTTATCATATTATGGGCCCACTTACCTTTTATCGCATCGAAAAAACAAAACCCTTTCACTCTTCATTTACTCTCACTATTCTAAAGTCCTGATGCGATAAAACCTCACCCTTTTCATTTGGACGCTTTACCTTTATCCTTACCTTTTCGCATCAGCATATCACAAATTTTCTCACCGCATCCATTTATTGTTTCTCCATACCACTGAATCGATATAGTGGGACCCTTCCCGCCACATCACCTCCGTTCTCGTTGCACATTGCACTTTGCAATTTTTAGCCTTTAAATCCCATTCCTCATAACATAAACCTTAAAACTTGCGATTTGCGGTATTGAATGGTCCCCATCTCCGTCCTGCCATATCACCCTCTGTCGTCGCACATTGCACTTCACGAGTTTTAGCCTTTAACTCTTGTTCCTCATAAGATAAACCTTAAGCCTTAGGATGTGCGATAAGCCTTAAATGTCGCGAAGTGTGATATTGATGTGGATGCGATGAAGTTCAAAGCTAAAGCCTAAATGAGGTTTTTACATTGTTTTATGAAGAAAGGGCTAAACACGACAGAAGGACTCAGGTAGGATAAGACCTGATAAAGAGCAAAGGGCATAGTAATGTTGAATGTCGCGGTAATAAGAAGATAGACACCATGGGTCGAGTCGGGAAAAGGGCGTTCATACAGAACTATGATGATATAATAGCAAGAATGAAAAAGAGCAGTAAACACAACCAACACAATAATTAGATCTGCTGAATCAGCCAGCACAACACCAGATTTAATTATCCAGCGATGGTTTTCTGAAGAAGCAGGGCCATATGTCAGATTTATTTTATCATAGCCTCTTTGTGATCCCGAGAGACAATTTTTCCTTACTCTGCAATCAATAACGTATTTCCGAAGCTAATTCCACATGCGGTGCTTGTCAGATTCATCTTATCACCGCCATTTCATGGCCACACTTGTCTAATTTTAGCTTAGATGTAATTAATTTTTAGCTTGAGGGGTCCTGACCCAGGTTCGGTGTGCAAGGTTTGCCAACAAACCCCTATAATACTGGCCCTTTCGGCAGTGACCTACTTGTGCAAGTCATAGTCTCACCCGAAGTAGTATGGGTGGGTGCTGGAACCAGGTTTCCGCACCCTAAGAAAGGAAGGGTAAGGCAAGCAGGCTGCGTTTATTCAGATTATCGTGTCTCTGCGCAGGGTTAAATATACATCCAATCGTATCCACGTGCACTAGATCTATTATTATATACTTCTTATAACATCAACACAACAGTACATGACCCGAACAGATCAGATCTAGATCTATTTCAATACACAGACTTTCACAACACAATATAACCAGAATAGAATAGATCCAATCATTCAAGATACAGACCTTCGCAACGCAAAGAAAAAAGCTGCATAACATAATAATTATTAGCAATCCATTCAATAGTACTCACATATTCAGATCTAATAATCCAACATATTCATTCATTCATCACCCTTACAATTCCCTTCCCAACCTGCGCACACAACAACAGGGTCCGTACACAGCTGGACTAGGATCTCCGCGCACACAGCCAACAGGAGTCCGTTCCCCAAAAACCCCAACATATCGCTTACACAACAGATCGTATCAATATCTCATCAAATCCTTACCTCTTATAATCCGAAATGCTTCTTTATTTATAACAATCTAGCTTTAACAATCCTATGGTCCGCAACCCATGGTTTTTGGACCCCTAGTTTACCCTTTAGCCCCATTACAATGCTTTTGGGGCTTTGACCCACCCCAAAACCCCAGCGCTATACTAAATATAACTAAAATAACCAAAATGGACCGATTTTGCAGCTTGTTTAGGAGACCCCGTTACAAAAGTCCCCCAACACAATCTTGTGACTCGTCCCGAGTCACTTTGGTGGCGCGCCTTCAATCTGTGCGTGCAAGGTAGCCAAGGAGCGAAGGAGGGGTGTAAGCACTTCCTTGCTTTGGGTCGCCACATATTGTGAAATATTGACCATCGTCAAAGAAGCAGGTCCATCGAGGTCTGGACCAACACGTTCCAACAAATAGTGGAGGCGTGCAATGGCGGACTATGCATCATGTGCAAGCTGGAGTGCAACATCAGTCCATGGTTTCAAATTTTTGTATGAAACCTTCTTGGAGTGGCGAAGGTCCTCAATCTGGTGCAGGGAGGCTAGGCGCTGCGCGTGTCCGGGGGGAGGTGTGGAAGCCCGAAGTCGATCTAGAGCATCTTCTGCTTGTGTCAACTCCCTTTGGAGATTCTGAAGTGTGGGGTGGTGCATTTATTTTGTCCATAACTGCGTGGCCTCTTCAAAAAATTGGTCTCCCTGCGCCAGTTTTTCCTGAATAGTGCGTGTGGCGTTAGTGACCACGGCAATTTCCTGGGCGCGTTCTTCCAGGGTCAGGTCATACTGCTTGCGTATTTCTCGGTTGCGGTAGTGTATCTCCTGTAGTACGCTAGTAGACAGGCTTCGTAGTTCTATAGTAGAGAGCTGTGCTAAGTCGACTTGTATGTCCCCAGAACTTGATTCATAAGTGACAATGTGGGGGAGTGAGCATATGTTGCTTCTAGTGGGTGGGGCCTGGAAATGGCGGAGATGCCATAGCAGATTTCGGTATCGCAGGGTTCCTGCCGAACTCGGTTTGCAGCTAATCCTTCCAGGTGGCCTTCATGCAATCCTATTGCTACACTCAGCTTCTTCCGACCCTCTGATCTGTTCCTCCTGTGCGCTGGGGTCCATACCAGAGAGACAAGTGGCATAAATCGGAAAAATAAGTAGAAAGAAACATAAGGTAGGTAGCCAATACCGCTTGACAGTTGAATAAATAGCCCGAGACAGCCTCTTCCAGCCATCTGCGCCCCAATCGAAGTTACTTAATGGCAATGTAGGTCGTATTTGGCGCGTACCCTTGATCATAAATGGTGATATTAATAATGTACCGCCCTTTTCCTGTGTTTGGAAGTGTCTTTTCACATTAACTCTGGATGAGCTGATATTCTTCTTTTGTATCCAAGGTTGCGTCGTCGTGATGACAGGGTGTGACTGACGTGTTGGGGGTCCTTTCGTACTTCGACGAACGGTTGACGCACGGTGAGCCTTTAAGTTGATTGGGAGTCTTTTCGAGGTAGTTATGTCGATCCTGGAAGGATCAATTTTGTGTAGGACAACTGCGTCAGACGTCCGTAGGTGATTTAATTCTCCAGTCATCCGTAAATTCTCTTGGCTACTCATGATTGTAGATAGATCCATAATTTGGGCGGGCAAGGGCCGAGCACACCCTTGAGTGAGCAGGTCACCACGTGGGTCGACCGATTTTGGGGCCCATTTGGCTAAGGGGGTCTCTATATGTAGGATTACCCTATTCCAGTACTTCGTCCGGGCAGGGGAGACAGGTCCCTGCATAGGTGCTTCATACCGAGTTAGTGGTAAAGCCTTGGTTCTACATTCTGCGGGCCCCGTAGGCTTCAGAGTGTCATCTGTGGCCTCTCGGAAAGGCAAGGTTCGTTCCATGGTAGATATGCGATGGAAGATTCTAATAGTCTGAAGGCTGCGAAGTGCCGAAACCTCATGCAGCTGGCTCTACCAGTTCTCCATCTCCTCATCGGAGTCGGACAAGCATTCGCTGTCCTTTTCCCAGCAGAGCATCCCTTCGTCCGTGGGGTTAACCCAATCTTCATCCTGCATAGTGATCTTATATATATGATCTAATTCTTCCTTCGTATGGACAGGCTCACTATACCGGGAACCTTCTGCTGGATCGAGGGGTACTACAACACGCGTGCCTCCGCTCTCGAACACCATGCTTCGTTTCTTTAGGTTAATAATGCCTCCCATGTTCATTGCCCAATCTAGTTTGAGGAGCGTAGGGTAGGGGTCCGCATCTTCCACGATCTTAATTACTTCAAAGTCAGCTAGGACCCTTGCCCCTAGAATGTCAACCATAACCTTTGGTAACCTTCCTAGGGGAATAATTTTCTGTTGGTTCTCCATGCGCAGTTGGATAGTGGACCATTCCAATTTAGGCTTCCCCATTTGTTGCCAGGTCTACTTAGGTAAAACATTGGCATCAGATCCAAGATCCAAAATGACCTGGTCCATTTCATAGTCCCCGATTTGTGCAGTTAGCCACATTTCTTTCCTTACGCGTTACTTCGAGCTGTACAACTTGTGTACATCCTTGGTCTCAAGGAGCAAGGTGGGACGAGCTGCGCAGGTATTCATTAAAGCCAAAAGGTTTCTTACGGCCTGCGGGTTCCCGAGCAATTTTAGACATGCCTTCAAAAAGGTCTCAATTTCTTCCTCACTTTGAGACTGTACAGGGGCTGCTAGTGGTGTCTGTTCTTCGCAGGGTACTTCTTTGTTTCCCTCAGTGTTCAACCCACTCCGTGTTATGACCTTTACACTTGGATCTGCTTCTCTTAGCTCAGTCTTAACCCTTTGTACATTCTGCGTAGGGGTAGGCTACTTTTCCTGCATTCTGGCTATTAAGATCGGGTAGTCTTCTACCTCATGATCTAGCTGTTTGCAGTATTTACACGATGGCCTGGTGGGATTAGGTCATTCCCTGGCAAAGTGCCCTATCTTTCCATAATTATAATAGATTAGCTGGCCTCGTCCTCGACCTGCACTTCCTCCCCGGCCTCCTCTGCCTTGGGCTGGTGATCCTTCAAAGTGCGTAGCTAGTCTAGGCGATGCAGGGTCTGATTGCACCCGATAGAGGTTCCCGCGATCCATCATCAAGTCATACGTTCGATAATTTTTCTCATCATGCCCTATGAATCGACAGAAGCGACACCATTGTTGTTTTAGCTCTGGGACATACACAACCAGCCGTGGGAAATGGTTCATATCGTGTAGGCCTGCTACCCGACAGTCATCACACCATAGCGCAGACCCGTTTGATCCTGGTCGCAACAGGATAGGCTCCCTACTTACCCCTGGGCGCAACGGGCTAGGTCCTCCAGCTTGCGTATAATCAGTCAGTAGAGGGCACTGATCATTGGTGTGAACAGATACTCGGAAACGTATACACCAGAGATCCGCGCATACGTCTTTTCCTCGCTCCTTTCATAAGTTTTGTATCTCTAGGTGCATAGCCCCAAGTTGTTCCTCGATCTGTTGGACTCCTGAGGTATCCTCCTGGGGGGAAGCTTCTAGTTTTATAGTAGCTTCTATAGATTTCTCCTGCGATTCAAAGGTTCGCTAATTCATAGGCGTGCGCAAGTGAGGTAACAACATGGCGATTAACCATTCCGTATGTTGCCTATCATCATACTCGAACCCTCCTTCCCTGAGTGCCTTCTTTAACCGTTGATCCGCCTCCCATACTGACTCAGACACACCTTGTTTAAAGTCATTTATATCCACCACTAACTGGGAATAGGACTTTGGTTTGCGGAATTGTTGCTTCAGAGCATCCTTAATATCCTGAATGGAGGCGGTTCCATTCTAGGCAACATATCGCATATACCAGTCCAGAGCTCTGTCTTCGAATGCTAAAGATAGCTGCACCCTTTTTATTGTATCGCACACCATGTTTCGCGTAGTCCATATAAAGTTTGCAACAAACCAAAATCAATCCATGTCCTCATCTCCCACCCCCTTGAGGGTAGGTAGTTTCAGATGTACAACCATATCACTATCCAGGGACGACATTATAAGTGAGTTCTTGCCTCTGCGTGCCCTAGGTGGTGATGTGGCCGGTTCCTTTATTGGACTATAGGTGGCCCTTCCTCTATCAAGGTTGGTCCGATAATACTTACCACTGTGTGTCGCACTCCCCTCTGGATTCGAGGTCGTTCAGTCGGTATGGATACACAGAATGCTCTTTTCGCACAACAACTTCTTCATCAGTAAAGGTAACGTCCTTAGAAACTTACCCCGGAATCCTTTGAAAAATCATCGCTCGGCCTTAGAGTAGGATACAAACTGATCAATCGCAAATTATGTCACAAAGCCTCCGAGCACACTATCTACCCAGTGATCCACCATGCGTGTAATGGTGTTATCAGTTCTTTCCAGCTGTTCAAGCAGATATGGAGTCCACTAATTGACTCGCTCGTCCTTCCAGCACTTCTGGAATTATACCAGCCTAGCCAGCCACTCCTGAAGCTCAATTGCAAAGGTTACAAAGAATATTTCGTAGCTTTCAGTGAGAACGTACCTATTCTTCCACCTTTTTTCCGTTAGTTTTTCGCTTCGGTTTTCTCTTACTGCAAACTCCTGGATTTGCCTTTCGAACCAGTTCTCGATCTCTTTGCTTTCAGGCTTCCAGTATTCTCTTGTCATTACCTATTCCCTTTCTCAGATCTGTCCCGACAACGGAACCATTTGTTGGCTTGAGGGGTCCTGACCCACGTTCGGTGTGAAATATTTTCCAACAAACCCCTATACTACTGGTCCTTTCAGCAGTGACCTACTTGCGCAGGTCACAGTATCACCCGAAGTAGTAAGGGTGGGTGCTGGAACCAGGTTTCCGCACCTTGAGAAAACAAGGGTAAGGTAAGCAGGCTGCGTTTATTCAGATTATCGTGTCTTTGCGCAGGGTTAAATATACATCCAATCGCATCCACGTGCACTAGATCTATTATTATATACTTCTTATAACATCAACACAACAGTACATGACCCAAACAGATAAGATCTAGATCTATTTAAATACACAGACTTTCACAGCATAATATAACCAGAACATAATAGATCCAATCATTCAAGATACAGACCTTCACAACATAAAGACAGAAGATGCATAACACAATAATTATCAACAATCCATTCAATAGTACTCACAAATTCAGATATAATAATCCAGCATATTCATTCATTCATCACCCTTACAATTCCCTTCCCAACCTGCACACACAATAATAGGGTCCGCACACAGCTGGACTAGGATCTCCACGCACACAGCCAGCAGGAGTCTATTCCCCCAAAACCCCAACAGATCACTTACACAACAGATTATATCAATATCTCATCAAATCCTTACCTCTTACAATCCGAAATGCTTCTCTATTTATAACAATCTAGCTTTAGCAATCCTATGGTCTGCAACCCATGGTTTTTGGACCCCTAGTTTACCCTTTAGCCCCATTACAATGCTTTCGGGGCTTTGACCCACCCCAAAACCCCAGCGCTATACTAAATATAACTAAAATAACCAAAATGGACTGATTTCGCAGCTTGTTTAGGAGAGCCTGTTCCAACATTAATGAAAATCATTACAGAAGATAGAGTAACCGACTTAAGTTTTAGATGAATACTGTATGCATTAGCAGTATCAAGGGAGACCGTAAAGGGAAAAAACATTGTAATAGGATCATCTGGTTGTAAATGATCTTTTTTGGATGAATGAAAGGACACTGTTGTTCCATATTCTTGTGTTATGATCAGTGGTGAAGTGTTTCTTTTCATGTAATTTGTCATTCTATAGTTTCACATACTGTTTTCTCTCTTTACTATGGATAAGAAAATTTTGTTCAAGATTTTTCATCGGGCACCCTGTTCAGTCTTGAAGCAGTATCTATGTTTTCCTCTAAAATTTGAATGTTGAATCCAGAGAAGGTCTACTCTGCATTCGCATTGAACCTCAATCTCTCCCCCCCTTTCCATTTCACAAGTTGTAAAGATCCATTGGCATGACTAGATTTCCTGGTTACACATGTTCTCGCTTATTCATCCATTTGAATTTGTTTACGCCTGTTTGACTCCATAGCCCAATGGCCCTCTTTTGATGTCCCAACCACAAAAATTCAAAAAAACCCCATGCACTAATAACTAGCCTAAAATTCCCAATCAACAAATCTATATCTAATAGAGAGATCCCTCTCTGGGTCTAGGAGGGCTAGATCCTAGGCTTGGAGCGGTTTTGATGTTGGCCCTCTGGAATTATGTCTTTAGCCTTTAGAATTACGGAGCGCTAACATAGTGGAAACCATACTGGGGATGAAATTAATCTTCCTCAGAAAGTACATCAAAGTTGAGATTTGATTACTGATGGTGGATAGTGACTAGACACAAGAAGGTTGAATTATTCACCTGGAGACTCCATGATTCAACGAACCCAAATTTTGAGCATTCATCGCGACTCCACAACATGCTGACCACATTTTCTACTCAACAAGATGGAAAGGTTTGTGGCAGATCTTTTATCTCATGAAGATTTAAACGCATTCAGGAATCAGTTATCAGAATTTTAGCTTGATGGAGATTTTCTAGAGGCTGTCTTTCTCATTTTGAAATCAAGCAAATTTGGTCCTGCAACTAAAACATGTTTTGTGGAGGTAGTTGTTGAATGATACGAAAATGGCATTGAGCTTTTGAATTCTCAAATTCAATCATATAATTTCTAAGATCCTAAATAATTCTTGGAAAATATTCCTTCTCCAAAGCATGAGGAAATTGTACTACCTCTTGACTTACATATTGAGGATGATTATGCTTTTGAGTACAAAACTGAAGATGTGGTTTTGAGGTTTAATACCAAGGATACAACTGATCAACTAGTCATTTAAGGCCTAGAAGCAAATATCATACATCATGCTTTTATCGATCCTATAGCAGATTATATAGAGGTTCGTTTTAGCTCAAGTTTTCAAACATGTATTCTCTATAAAGATAAAATACATCAACAGTTGCCATTAATTATTACAACTTTGATTATGTGGACACATAATCAAGTTATACTTTTGATTTTCCTGACAAGAAGTCAAGTTGTCCATTTGTTTCTGCAGCTACTTGACTGTCGCCATTGGCATTTTTGTATCACCTGATTCAGTAAGATTATCAATAGATTAGGGTAGGTAGTAATGTGCAAATAAGCTCAGTACTTTGAGAATTTTTATAGCTTTAGTTCAATATTGCTTTTCATTTTTCAGATCAAGTGTTCCAAAATCCAGTTTTCAAAGAGTGCTGTTTTCAGATTGAATATTTTCAGCCACAGAGGTTGTAACAGATCAGGTTGCAGATTTGGGATCAGCCCAATGGATTAGGCTACTAATATACGGTGTTCTTGACACCTCCTGAAGGAGCTTCCATCCCCAGCTGGAGCCTATGTTAGTATCCTATAATCTATAGTATCACAAGGTGATTGATTATTCTTTTTAGATCTTTCATATTGAAAATAATATTCCATGGTTGTCATTTATTTCCAGAAAAAGGAAGGGAAATCCTGATTGCCAAGGAATTCAAAGGAATCAATTTGCCTTTTCAGTTCAGTGGAAAGGGGAAAGTGTTGCTGATAAGGTTTAATGGTGAGAAAACTTCATTTCTGCCCTCATTCATTTCATTTACCATCTTTTACCCTTCATTTTTCCAAATTCTAAAGTCCCACGCTTCATTTATCTCAAAACCCCCTTTTTAACTATTAAAATTCGATTTTTATAGTTAAAAAAGCAGCTCCCCCCACCCACTAATAGCCATATCATATTTTCCATTTAAAATCACCATATATTTCTTTATTCGTAGCTCCACCCCCCACAAAAAGCCTTTTAATATATCAAATATTATATTGTCACCACCCTTATCATATTATGGTCCCACTTACCTTTTATCGCATCGCAAAAACAGAACCCTTTCGCTCTTCATTTACTCTCACTATTCCAAAGTCCCGATGTGATAAAACCTCACCCTTGTCGTATGTTCGCTTTACCTTAACCTTACATTTTCGCATCTGCATATCACAAAGTTTCTCACTGCATCCATTTGTTGTTTCTACGGACCGCTGATGCGATATAGTGGGACTCTTCCTGCCACGTCACCTCCGTTCTCGTCGCACATCACACTTCGCGAGTTTTAGCCTTTAACTCCCATTCCTCATAACATAAACGTTAAAAATTACGATTTGTGGTATTGAATGGGCCCCATATCCGTCCTACCACATCACCCTCCATTGTTTCACATCGCACTTCACGAGTTTTAGCCTTTAACTCTCGTTCCTCATAAGATAAACCTTAAGCCTTGCGATGTGCGATAAGCCTTAAATGTTGCGAAGTGCGATATTGATGTGGATGTGATGAAGTTCAAAGATAAAAACTAAAAGAGGTTTTTACGTTGTTTTATGAAGAAAGGGCTAAACACAGCGGAAGGACTCAGGTAGGATAAGACCCGACAAAGAGAAAAGGGCATAGTAATGTTGAACGTTGCGGTAATAAGGAGACAAACACCACGGGTCGAGTTGGGAAAAGGGCGTTCATATAGAACTATGCTGATATAACAACAAGAATGGAAAAGAGCAGTAAACACGACCAACACAACAATCAGATCTGCTAAATCAGCCATCTTAGCACCAGATTTAATTATCCAGCGATGGTTTTCTGAAGAAGCAGGGCTAGATGTTAGATTCATTTTATCATAGTCTCTTCGTGATCCCAAGAGACAATTTTTCCTTACTCTGCAATCAATAATGGATTGCCGAAGCTAATTCCACAAGCAATGCTTGTCACATTCATCTTATCACCACCATTGCATGGCCACACTTGTCTAATTTTAGTGTGGATGCAATTAATGACAATAATTGCAGTAGATAGAGTAATTGACTTAAGTTTTACATAAATACTATGTGCATTAGCAATATCAAGGGATCCCGGGAAGGGAAAAACCATTGTAATAGGATCATCTGGTTTAAAACACTCTTTTGTGGATGAATAAAAGGACACTGTTGTTTCCAGCTTCTTTTGTTATGATTTGTGGTGAAGTGTTTCTTTTCATGTGATTTTTCATTCTCTAGTTTCACATACTGTTTTCTCTCTTTACTGTGGATAAGAAAATTTTGTTCAGGATTTGTCATCGAGCACCTTGTTCAGTCTTGAAGCAATATCTATGTTTTCCTCTAAAATTTGAATGATGAATTCAGAGAAGATTTGCTCTGCATTCACATTTAACCTCAATATTTCCACCCCCCTTTCCATTTCACAAGCTGTAAAGATCCATTGGCATGAATAGCTTGCCCGGTTACACATGTTCTCGATTATTCATCCATTTGAATTTGTTTACACCTTTTTGACTCCATAGCCCAATGGCCCTCTTCTGCTATCCCAACCACAAAAATTCAAACAAACCCCATGCACTAATAGCTAGCCTAAAATTCCTAATCAACAAAGCTATATATAACAAAGAGATCCCTCTTTGGGTCTAGGAGGGCTAGATCCTAGGCCCGAAGCAGTTTTGATGTTGGCCCTCCAGCATTCTGTCTTCAGCCTTCAGAATTATGGGGCGCTAACAGAGAGACATGCCACTCTATTTAAAAAAGTTAATCATTATAATTTCCAAAGAATGCATCTTGTATTCATCATCATCTTGCAAAAATTAATGAAGCGAACTCCCCACACTTGACACCGAGGCCGAGAAACGTAACCCACACTAGGTGAAATCCGTTATCAACTTGTATGTGTTCGTTGATTTGATCGTTATCTTTATGTTTCCTCTTATTTAAAGTATGCACATGTGGTTTTTCATACTCTTTCACATGCAATTATGCTAGCGTCACAGAAGTAAAATATCTTAGTTAATTCTTGTAGTTGAGAGAATCTGGATCAAGTTTGGTGTTAGAGTGGTCTTCTTACTGATGCGAATTCCGAGTGCGAATTATAACCAGAGATTGAATGTGCAACAAGAAGGGAAATGGAGAACAAAAAAGATCTCTACAAGGACCTCCTCAGGATGACACACATGGTAGATATAATGTATGTGACGAGAAAATGGAAAAATAGGAGCAAGAGAAAGAGAGAGCAGAGGATGATGCTCCATCTTCATATTAGAGTGAATTTACTTCTTCTTCATATTCTTCTCATCATTGAAATGAAGAGATCAACGAGAGTCTTTAAGCGAAAAATGTTGAATTGAGGAGACTTCTACAAGAAGCAAATATTGCAGCTTCAATTACGAGCCATGGAAGAGGCCTTGGAAAAGATGAAGTGCAATGAGGGTTTAGCGAAGCCATCATCACCTAGATCAGAGGTAAATAGTGTTATTAGTTCTTTAGTTTCATTTTCACATGATGTTATTTCTCTTAGAAGCCTTGAGGTACCCATTTAAGAAAACTACATGATATTCCTCACCAATATGGGGTACATTCAAAGTGGATTTTCTAAGGTAGTAGAAGCTTTCAAGCCATTACTTAGGCCATCAAGGAAAGAGGATGATGGGAACACATTTCCATCTTCTCGTGATAGTGCACATTGCAAAAGAGGAGCTAAGGTAAAATCTTATCACCAAGATTGCACTAGAGACAACCAAGTGACTCTATAAAAAGTCTCAATATGGTAATGTTAATTTTTATTACAAATAGATTTCTAATAATGAGCAAATTTTGTTGCATAGAAAACCATGTAGTTTTCGTGGCTTGTATAAGCATGTAGTTGCCGAGTTTTGGAAGAGAATGGAAACAAGGAAAAATACTAGACATGTAAGGCCTTCTCCTCATCAAGGGAGGAAAAAGGTTAAGCAGGGCTAGAGGAAGAATAATTTTTGCAACCATTGTAACAAGCAAGGGAATCAAAGAGCCACATGTTGGGAGCTCCATCCAGAGCAACATCTCAAGAGGGACAAAGCACTTGTGCAGGAACCAGTTGGTAAAGTTGTTCAACAAGAAAATCAACTAAAAAATGATGACCCATTCACTTTGATGAGTGAGAGGTGGTTTTATTAGAGATAATAGCTTGTCATGGCCACATTTTTTAAATCACATGTTGCGAAATGATTGTGAAAGTGATGACGTGTTTTCCATCACTCATGAAAGCAACATGATGATGTTTTGGCCTCTTTTTGTTGATATCTAAGGTATTGGTTTCTAGGTAAACTTGACCAAAGAGTGTGTTATAAACTCTTGGCAAGTATGGGGTTTTGCTTGGGTCATGTTTGGTCTTGTAGTAGAACATGTATTTTGCAAAATTGTACTACAGGTTTGCAAAGGACACATGTGTCAATTCATCACCTATGGCTCCGAAGTACAAAGGTGAAGGAGAAGAAAGTGTGGCCTGTTAGGGAACTTATTGTGCAGAAAAGGGAGTGCAACAAATCACATATCGTTTTCATTCTTTTGGAGGACCAAAAGCTCCTCATTGGGGAGGAATGATCTAGGTGGCTCTAGAAACACTCAGTAATCAAAGAGGGCTCAAGAAAGACTAAAAAACAAAGTTATTGGATTGAAATAAAATGATATTTGTATCAAATATCTCATCATAATATTTCCAATGATGCAAACGACACCTCAATTCGACATCGTATGTGAAAGTTATGGCTAGTCAAATTTTTGGCAAAACAAGGAAAATGTCAAAGTTAAAGTCAACCCAAGGTGCCATGTGGCAATCCCATAGGATTCCACATGGAAAAAAAATCAACAAGTATGGTGGGACCCAAAAATATGGTGTGGTATCCCAGTCAACAAACCAGGTGGACCCACAAGTAGGTGACATGGCAACACCACAAGTCGACACATGGCAAGTAGGTGGTAGAGGTAGCATATGATGTGGACCAATGAGGGCTTGCCACCTGGCCCAATCACATGGTGCCAAAAGTCACCTCAAATCAGGCCCAAGTGGCCTTGGATGGTGCAACCTCGATTTTTGTCTTATTCTCATGGTTTTGGGAGGCCTTACAATATGGACATACATATACCATATATTATATGGTTTGAAAACTATATTAAAACCAAAATAGGGTTTTATAACCATATTAAAGAAAAATTAGGAGTCCATGGGTTTTGAACCCAAACCTCTCCAACAACAAGTATCTTAATATGACTATGCCAACGAATGTTCCAACCTCACACTTTATCTTATTCACCCTCACAGTTTGTTATACAATGGAATTCAAATGGTTGAGAGGGGACCATGGAGAATGATGGAGAATACATGAGAGATGAGGGTGCAATCAGGATAATGATGTCATGAATCTCAAGAAGATTCTAGGAATATTGTCAGAGTAGATGTTAGGGAATATTTCAAAGAATATTCTCTATGTGGAATTTTTTAGGAATCTTTAAGATTCCCTTGGGGGTCAATTTTTGATGTTGTTAGAATTATGCCGATTTTATACTAATTTTTTTTTTTTTTTTTTTTTGTTCTTAAGGAACGCGATGGTGTGATCAAAATTTTCATTTTGGACAGCCAAATTCCAGTGAACTAGAGGGAAGGAATATTTGGGGAATCTCAGGGAACCCAATTTTGACCGAGTCAGAAGGGGGTCGAGTTTACAGTCAAATTTCACGATTTTTTGCTAGGAATTAGACTACGTGATCCATTTCTTTAGTAAATTTGTGCATTTTTAGGTTGTCCTTGGAAGTGGAGGTATAAGATGCATTGTTGTCATGTCTTCATTTGATTTTTCTAAGATGATGATTTGATGTTGAGATCTTTGTATGCCACTTTATGTGAGAGATTGTTATTTTGTCATGCTAAAAGAGAGGTTATATGAGTGAGAGTTATTATAGAAGAACGTTTCATAGAGGGACATGCCACTCTAGTTAAGGAATTTCATCCTTGTATTTGACAAAGAACGCATCATGCAATGATCATCATCTTGCAGTAATTAATTAAGAGACCTCCCCACTCTTGACACTGGGACCGAAAATGTAACCCACACTGGGTGAACTCCATTATCAACTTTTCTGTGATCTTTGATTTGATGGTTGTCTTTATGTTTCCTCTTCTTTAAAGTATGCAAATGTGGTTTTTCATACTCTTTCACATGAAATTATGCTCACATCACAGAATTAAAATATCTTGGTTAATTCCGGTATCTGAGAGAATCCCGATCATTAAGTTAACCATAGTAATGAAAATTCTAACTCAAAAAATGTAAATTTGAAAATTTCTAATATTTTAATTGGGTAGACTATACCATTTTAACTTTAGAGTTTCGATACAATTTTTTATTTGATTTTAAACCTAGGTAGTCTTTAAGAAAGAAAATATAAAAGTTTCAACAATACATTAAGAAAATAACATTTTTGTCCATATAAAATTTAATTGATATTGAAAGCCGATGTCACATTTTTCGATCTATATTGGGAACTCTCACAACACCTCCAACTCGACACATAGGATTTCATAGAACATAATTAAAATTATTGTTGTTGATCCATGAAATTCCTATTCATTCATTGTTCCATATCATTGTAGAGTTATTGTTTTCACATAAACTTCATTAATGTTAAGCGTCTACCAACTATAGGAGCACACCACCTGAACTATCTTCCAACTATACAGTAGATTATAATTGTCAAGTGAATATGGAAATGATATGTTGTGATTAGAAGTCTCCAATAACCATAGATGTGCAGAAATTGTGCCATTTTGACAATTTTTACACCTACTGAGCGAGATTTTATGTAGTGGGTATGCCTCACTGATGCTTTAAGGACAAAAATATGCAGAAATCTAAAAATCATTGGATATCACGCCAATCCAAGTAGCAGTAATCGACTTAATCGTGTATTACATTGTAGGTGTTGAAACTCGCCATCACCATTTATTTTCCTTTCAACTCGATCATACTCATTCCATTGATCAATATGAACAAAGGTTGACATATTCCTCAACCGTTGTAGCCATGGTGGTGGCGGCAGGGAATACGTCAGCCAGATATTTATGTATGGAAGGTTTAAATCTAAAGTTCACATTGTAAAGAGTATAAAATATTTCCTAAATTTGTCTGGTCAAACTATTGATCCAACATGATCACTAAATGTAAGTATAAGTGACATAATAATTTACATAAACATTAAATATAACTTTCAAATCTATAAATTTTTTATATCTTTTGAGAAATTTTAAAATATTAAAATTTCCTTGTTAAAAAAATATAAAATTTTAACATATTATATAAAAATAAGATTACCACATCTCCAAACTTGAGTCAGGTTGAATTTTTATGTAAAATTTTCAAATTTCAAATAACGTACGTAAAAAATCAACGTAACTTTCAAATTTACGAATTTTTCATTATTTTTTTAAAATATTAAAAAAAATTCATAACAATTATTTGTATAAAAATATTTTTTTTTAACATAAAGTATAACGTTTTTGGCTCATTGAGTGTGGGGTTATTTTTCACCTTGACGATGAAATAGAGATTCAATATCCTTGGGTTTAGGGAGTTCAACTAATAACTAGGTTGAATTCTTAGCATTATGGGAGGGTCTAGAATTGGTAATATATAAAAAAATATATGCAATTAATGGTTTTTGGAGACTCGATTATATTATTCAACAAGTGTGCATGTTCAAAGAGAATGAGGCGCAAATTCAAACCCTTATTTTGCATAGAATAATTATGCAAATAGCGAAATTTGAGGTTGTTGATTTCTTCCACATGAAGATACATCTCAATTCATTGACATATTCACTAACAAATACGGGTGTATCCCTTAAAGAAGGAATGATGGCTCAAGATGATAGAAGCATAATTTTCAACTCTTTACCATGAAAATTCCTTATAAAAATGAGTTATTAGGAGTATTGAAAGTTCTAATTAACATTAAGGGAAAAATGATTAGGTTGGAGGTTCAACATCCTCTTGTCAGGCACCAACTCAGTTTGTCGAGAATCAAAATTCTCTCTCTTCTACTTTAGTAGCTCATCTCCTCGGTCGAGCATTGGGATTGTGTGTACACTTGGAAAACCCAAGAGGTTATAGCCATAGTAAGGGACAAGTGGAATCTGGCTTATCCCTTTAATAAATTCAGATGGACGAAAAAAATTAGTATTTCCATTCTAGAGATGCAACAAACACACTTGCGTATCTCGAGTTTAATGGAAAAGGATGTAAGTTGCAGATGCATTAATTCAATGACTGAACATTGGGGTTGGAGAATGTGCGAGGATGATTGTCATATTAAAGATGTTGCGAGAAGCGATAACCTACCGATGGTAGGCCCACATGGTTATAGGGAGAGCTGGTGCATTTAGGTTTCTTCAAGAATTCAAGTTTGGTTGTTCAAAGTTTATTTAACAAGGGTGGCTTATGGTGTGAATATCCAAATGAAGTGTTCGTCCAGTGTAGATAAATATGAAATCAATTGTTAATTGGACTACTTAATGGCATTGACAAAGTACATTTTGACCCTGTTAACCAAGTAAGGGGAGATGGGAAAAGTTGAATTCAAGCTCAATTTGTCCTCTTAAATTAGAATATTGGTCTATTACAAACCAAGATAGATAGATTACAAGTGGAATATGATACTTTGAGTCTTAATCTTGATATGTTGGCTCCTTCGTTTGATGGAGCGACAAGTGGGGTGAATAAGAAACTATTTGCATAGGTTCATGTGCATTAGGGTGCAACACCAGAACAACAGGTGACAACAACCGAGGAACCATCTGTGGATTTGGCTTCTACTCCTTTGTAGTAAAGGCTTGATAGTGATGACCTTGAAGTCAACATTGATCTTGGGGTGAATAATGAAGGCTAATTTCTATTTTAGTTTTAATCTATGTTAAGCAAGTATGTATTTGTCTTAGGAGTTTTTTGGAAGCAATATAAAAAATGCTAGATTAGAATAGTAGTATGTAGACAAAGAGTAAAAAGCTCGAATATTTTTTTGTCCTTCTTGAATATAGTGGATGAAGATTTTATAGCATATGTAAAAGGTCCTAGCCTTCAAACCAGTTTGAATTAATAGAAAATACTCTTTCTCGTTTTGTTTGAAAAAACAACTTTTAACTTCTTTTATGTACTTAAAAAACACACAATGTAATAACCCTGGTGAAAATTCCATGTAATAAAAGTTAATAAAGGAAAAAAAAAATCACATTTGATGGGACACTTATTCCAAGGTGAATGTTTGGCAAAACATCTTAGTGAGGGTTTTCATTGGTTTATTATGGCTAAGGAAATTGGCAAAGGCAATGACAAAGTCTTTGGAAATGCAAATGGAATTTTTGGCACATTTATTTATGAAAATAATGAAAAATAGGAGAAAAGGAAGGTGAAAGGTCATAGGTTGCACGTGAGGAGGAAAATGAAGGAAAATGATAGAAAATGAAGAAAATAGAGGTATAATTGATAAAAAATATTTTGAGGATCAGTTGGTACCTTTTGTCAGTTCAGTTTTGGAGCTCTCTCATTATTCTCTCTCTCTCACTCTGTAATGTTCATTTTTCAGGATTGCTCATAAATCAAGCATCAAAAACGCATTTCCAGCAACATATGAAATAAAACAATGAAATGGACTCTTGGATCCCATAGATTAATCAATAAGCAACCGAAATCCAAGAAATGAGCTGAAACAAAGCAAACTAGGTGGGCTAAACAAATCTCCCACACCTAGGATTGCCAAAAAGTGCTAAAACCCCAAAACTGCATTTTACCGGAGTTGCTGCTTAATGGACTGCGCATTCTAAGAGAGGGTTTACACACATAAATGAAGGAAACAATTATATCTACTCATATATTGATTAAAATTCTGAAGAACAAAAGATCTAATCTCCTTATACAAGATACAAAAGAAACCGACAAGGGTTTCTTGTCCAAACATTCTGTATACAAATGTGATATTCAGGAAATCATTGAATTATCACTGCAACATTGAAGCACATGAGTGTAAAAGGCTGAAATATGTTTGATATGATGTAGATCCCTCAAGGGTTTCCTTCCATGAAAGGATGAATCTCTCAATCACAAGGAAACTCAACAATGGAGCCACCAAACCATGCAATGAGCATTGCCTCCAAAATAATGCACTTCCTAGTAGAAACAACGCTGGGAGGGTATGGGAAATGTGTGTTCTGATACCACAGATCTGAAATAAGTCCTGGAGCTCTCCAAACAGATCTCTCAAGTGAAGGAAACCTTCCTCCAATGAGAAACTAGCTCAGAAGCCGGGATTTCAATCCCTTCCACTGCTGCACCCAGCAACACTACACAATCTCCGGAAGAGTTGTGCTGATGAAGATGGATGAAGCTTGGCCTGAAAACCTGATGTGGAAAGATGAATACAAACTCTCCCAATGAGCTCCTCAAAGGAAGAGGTGGTATTCCCGCCCGGGAACACACAGTGCTAAACAACACTGTAGCTTTGTTAAGCAGCAAAGCAGCAACAATTCTTGGCAACCAAGAATAATAATCTACAACATGATGCATAATGTTTCCATCTGTAGAAATTATATGCACTAAGAATGCATATTTCCAAGATCCACCTGATCTCACACTATTTAACTTTATGCAAGATACTGAATCTATTCCACTTGTTAATCTTTTGTGGAAAAATTAATTGCACACACATGTAAAGCATAAAAAAAAATATTCAATTGCACATAACACAGTTTTTAACCGGGAAAGCCTGAAGTTGAAAACCCCAACTATATATTATGTAACATGGAGATCATATGAAAATCTCATACAAGCATACAAATCTTATCACAAGCCCTCAGTACAGTACAATCGTCATACACTAATCAGGCCTAATCTTGAAAATCCATGCACCGATCTTTGCCACCTGCTAGCCTGCCTCCATTGCGCAATCTCTTCTGAAGAATAGCTCTGAATGAATTCAAATTTCTCCATCCTTGACTACGCAATCCTCATTGGCATCTCCACTGAGTGTGTGATGCAATCAATGCATCACTATAGTCACAACAGATAGTCTATCTTTCCCTTTCACCTATCTCTCCAATGGTCTCCACTGAAACTGACATGCACTGTAGTTAAATGATGTATTGTTCAGTTGATTAATGAGTTATTATTTGCGAATTAATTAACTAATTAATTCACTCCACTCTCACTAGTGTATCAATCATTTAGACTAGATACAACTAGCTCAACTGAGTCTAACTGAGTTAAACTGAATACAACTCCATAACTACTTCTTCCAACTGTGTCATAACTCTGCCACTTGAGTTCTAACTGAGTCCTCCATGCATTAGCTCCAGTAAACCCTTAGGAATAGCGTAATTCCTTCTGTGAGCTGATGTGCCACATCTGTGCACTGAACTGAAGTGATCCAAGAGAATAAGTTGCTGTTTAGAGTCTAATTATTATTAAGAGATAATAATAATTGACATGCATCTATTTTTAGATTGAAAATCTATAAATAGACTTCGCCCAATATTCTAAAAATATAATTTCATATATTTTTCCAACTTGATCAATCATCCAAAAATAACATCCTGCAACTTCTGAAATATGATCATCATGTATAAAAATAGACATAGTCTAAAAATAGACTTGCGCCAAAAATAGCCTACGGGCCCACTTAGTGAAGGCGACTCTTTTCAGTAAGCTCATCATCTTGTTGAATCTCAACACTCCCCCTCAACAAGATAGGGATTATCCTTCACCCCGATCCTACCTCTATGGTATTCGAATTTGCTCCTGGTGAGAGCCTTCGTCAGAATATCTGCATCCTGATCCTCTGTAGGAATGTACTAAAGCAACATGATCTTCTGCTGCACACAATCTCTGATATGATGATACCAGATATCAATATGTTTAGATTTATCATGAAATGCAGGATTAACCGAGAGTTTAATGCAACTCTGATTATCACAATGGGATCTAAATGTGAATCTAACAAACCAACCAGGATCTTCCTCATCTAGATAGCCTCACATGCAGCTTGAATTGCTGCCATGTGTTCCTCTTCCGCTAAACTGAGTGCCACAGATCTTTTTTTCCTGTTGTACCAAGAAACTGCCGTAGATCCGATACTGAAAATACCTCCTGATGTGCTCTTTCTGTCTGTTGGGCTTCCTGCCCAATCTGCATCCGTGAAGCCATGCAACTTCACCTCATCCGTATGTCTATACCATAAAACATACTTAGATGTGCCCCTGAGATATCTCAATACATGCTTGCCTGCCTTCCAATAGAGCTTGGTAGGCTTAACCGTCGCTTGTGAAAGCTGGTTCACCGCATAGCATACGTTCGGTCTTGTATTGAATAAATACATGAGCGAACCCACCAACTGTCGATAAACAGTGGCATCCACTACCTCTACCGATGTAGCATCCTCTTTCTTCCAATTTCCTAGAAGAGGAGTGTCGATAGGCTTGCAGCCTTGCATGTTAAACTTCTCCAGTATCTCTCGGGAATACTTGCCTTGAGACACAAACAATTCACCTTCCCACCTGCCATATTTCCAATCCAAGGAAATAATGAAGGAGGCCCAAGTCCTTCATCTCAAACTCCTTTGCAAGATCTGCCTTGCATGAGCGTATCAACTACTCATCACCTGTTAGTATTAAATCATCAACATAAAGTACAATGATTAAAATCTTACCCTCAACCACAATCTGGTACAGGTTTGCATCCGCCTCACTCTTGGTGAAGCCAAGTCCATTGAAATAGCTGTCGATATGAGTGTACCAAGCACGGGGTGCTTGTTTCAGCCCATACAACTCTCTTTTGAGCCTGCACACATGCGACTCGCTGCTAAAGATCTCAAATCCTTTAGGCTGCTCAATGTACACCTATTCCTCAATGATCCCATTAAGGAACATAGTCTTCACATCCATCTGATGAATGTGCCAACCCATCTGCGCTGAGAGAGAAAGGATGGTTCGTATGGAAGAATACCGTGCGATAGGTGCAAAGGTTTCTTCATAGTCCATCCTCTCAATCTGTGAGAAGCCCCGGACAACAAATATTTCCTTATACTTCTCGACGCTTGCATCAATAGCTTGCTTTACCTTGTAGATCCATCTTGATCCTGCAACTGATTTTCCCACCGGCCTTGGAACCATCTCCCAAGCACTGTTTCTAACAATGGAGTCATACTCCTCCGCCATGGCATCTACCCATGTGGGCTCTTGCGCTGCTTCTTCAAAAGAATATGGCTCTGTCACAATACACTTGCTCATAATAGCCATGTATCTAGTATATCAGTCAGGTGACTGTCTCTGTCTGCGCTGTGATGTAGGAACTCCTACATTCTGTGCCGCATCAAGCTTCAGTGTCTTAGCTTCTGTGGTACGCTCTCTGCCTTTTCTGATGTTTTGTTCTGCATGAGTGGACTCCTCCACTCCATGAATCTCCTCCTATGGCTCTTCCACATCTAGAGGCTCATCTTTGGGAACAAGAAGTTCCTCCTCCGCATGCAAGTGTAGCTCCCTCTCAAGCGACAACTTCATGGCTTTCACCTCATTGAATTTTATATCCCATTGCACAACAGTCATCCAACTGTTTGGAAAATACACATGATAGTTATGGGGTGTTTCTGTGTACCCCAAAAATATCCCAATTTCTGCAGTCGGCTCGAGCTTCTTCCTGGCGTCCTTTGTCACATGAATGTAAACATGTGAGCCAAAAATATTCAAATGAGAAATATCAGGCTTCTTACCAGAAAATGCTTCTTCAAGTGTACTCATGCCAAGTACTCTATGAGGAAAACGGTTTTGCACATAAACCACAGTGTTGCATGCTTTCGCCCACAAGTGAATCGGTAGGCCCTGGTCATGCATCATCACTCGTGCAACACCCACAATCGTTCTGTTCTTTCTCTTTGCGACCCCATTCTGTTGTGGGTTGTGAGGCACTATGAGTTCTCTTCGAATTCCTTCTTTGCTACAGAAGTCTTTGAATTCGCCTGAGATGTATTCACCACCATTATCGCTCCTTAGAGATTTCACCTGCTTCCCCAACTCCTTCTCCACCAATGCCTTGAACTCACAGAACTTTGAGAACATTTCACTCTTCTTCTGCATAAAGAAGATCCAGCATCTACGAGAATAATCATCAAAAAATTTCACATAATACCTGTGTCTTTTTGTTGAAGCAATCGAGAATGGTCCACACACGTCTGTGTGAATTCTCTCCAGGATCACCGAAGCACGGTTCTCCTTCTCATGAAAGGTGGTCTTCACAAACTTACCCATGGTACATCCCTTGCACTGATCTGATTGCGCAAGAGTACCCTTGGGAAGTCCAGTAGAAATTTGCTGCAAAATATTCAAAGCGCCATGGTGAAGATGGCCCAATCTCCTGTGCCATAATTCACCCTCATCCCGGCTCACCACTTCTTCTGCTTTGCCCACCATTGCAACGCAGCCATCTACCTCCAACTTGTAGAGATTCTTAATTCGAACCCCTATCTTCTTGGTTTGACCTGCTTTTTTATGTCAAAGGAAGGCTTTTCCCTCACTGAAAACAACATCATAACCCTTGTCTTCCAGCATTGCGGCTGAGACCAAGTTCTTCTTCAGAGTTGGAACATGCATGAAATTATTCAACAAGAACGGATTACCGGACTCCCTCTCAAAGGTAATGGTCCCAATTCCAGTCGCATTGTACCGACCATCGTTTCCCATCTCTATATGCATCTGGAGGTCCTTCTCCTCCAAGTCACTAAACAACTCTTTGTCTCCCATCATATGGAAAGACGCACCACTGTAAAGATACCACACCGATCCCATGAAGCTTGAAACCAAGCATGCGATCAAGGAAAAATCTAGCTCAAATTGCGAGGTTAAGGCCTCTCCAACTGCAGATCTAGCAACCTGCTTATTCTTCTTCTTCTGTGGACAGTTAGTGGCGAAATGTCCATGCTCATGACAGTGAAAACACTTCACTTTGGACAAATCCCGCTTCTTGCCTTTAGCACCGGATTTTGAAGAAGATTTATTCCCCTTCCCTTTCCTTGCTTTGGTAGCCAAAGCACAATTCTCTTCATCTTCATTCTTCGATGAAGATCCATTCCTTGTACCCCGCCTTATCTCCTCCTGCAAAAGATCTGACGAAAGTCGCTCCCATATCGGTAGTTTCTCCCATCCATTGATAGAGTCTTCGTAGCTATGCCAACTCTTCGGAAGCCAAAGGAGAGCCAAGCTCACGAAGTATTCTTCATAAAAAATAACCCCCACACTTCCCAGCTCATCCTTGCAGTGGACAAAATTCGTGAGGTATTTTGGAATACTATCGCCTTTCTCCATTTTTATTTTTCTGAGCTTGTCTTTAAGCGCCAACTTCCTCTGGTCACTTCTGCTTTGGAACAAGTCTGTCAAATCCTTCCACATTAAGAATGGAGTGGCTTTCCCATGAAGGCTGGACACAATATGGTCCTTCACACCTTTCAACATAATTCTTCTCGTCTTTGCTATCTTCTTTTTCCATGCATCAAGTAATGCAACATCGCTAGATCCCGAATTAGGAACATCGCTATCGACGAAATCCTTCAGCCCATTATCCTCCAGCACCGCCTCCATCATGTCCTTCCAGGCTATGTAATTCAAGCTCCCATCAAGGGCATACTCCAATCTCAACTCGTTGAAAAACATTTCAATGTATACTCGATTTCTGCACCAAGAATCTTCTGTAGCAAATTCGAATTGTCCACCAGCACAAACTCACTTCACAATTGCAATCTTCAATCAACAATGCTCTAATACCATGTAGAAATTATATGCACTAAGCATGCATATGTCCAAGATCCACTTGATCTCACACTATTTAACTTTATGCAAGATACTAAATCTATTCCACTTGTTAATCTTTTGCGGAAAAATTAATTGCACACACATGTGAAGCATGAACAAAAATATTCAATCGCACATAACACAGTTTTTAACTGGAAAATCTTGAAGCTGAAAACCCCAAATATATATTATGTAACATGGAGATCATATGACAATCTCATACAAGCATACAAATCTTATCACAAGCCCTCAGTATAGTACAATCATCATACACTAATCAAGACCAATATTGCAAATCCATGCGCCGATCTCTGCCTCCTGCTAGCCTGCCTCCATTGCGCAATCTATGCTGAAGAATAGCTTTGAATGAATTCGAATTAATCTTGAATTACAATTTTCATACACTAATCAGGCCTAATCTTGCAAATCCATGCACCGATCTTTGCCACCTGCTAGCCTGCCTCCACTGCGCAATCTCTGCTGAAGAATAGCTCTGAATGAATTCGAATTGCTCCATCCTTGACTGCGCAATCCTCATTGGCATCTCCAATGAGTGTGTGATACAATAAATGCATCACTATAGTCACAACAAATAGTCTATCTTGCCCTTTCACCTATCTCTCCACTGGTCTCCACTGAAACTACCATGCATTGTAGTTAACTGATGTATTGTTCAGTTGATTGATGAGTTATTATTTGTGAATTAATTAACTAATTAATTCACTCCACTCTCACTAGTGTATCAATCAGTTAGACTAGATACAACTAGCTCAACTGAGTCTAACTGAGTTAAACTAAATACAACTCCATAAATACTTCTTCCACTTGTGTCATAACTATGCCACTTGATTTCTAACTGAGTCCTCCATGCATTAGCTCCAGTAAACCCTTAGGAATAGCGTAATTCATTCTGTCAGCTGATGTGCCACATCTGTGCACTGAACTGAAGTGCTCCAAGAGAATAAGTTGCTGTTTAGAGTCTGATTATTATTAAGAGCTAATAATAATCGACATGCATCTATTTTTAGATTGACGATCTATAAATAGAATTTGCCCAATATTCTAAAAATAGAATTTCATCTATTTTTCCAACTTGATCAACCATCCACAAATATCATTCTGCAACTTCTGAAATATGATCATCATGTCTAAAAATAGACTTGCGCCAAAAATAGCCTGTGGGCCCACTTAGTGAAGGCGACTCTTTTCACTAAGCTCATCATCTTGTTGAATCTCAACACCATCCTCTTTCTTCTATAAGATGTGAGTTTTCTTGCCCCTTTCCTCACTCACTTAGGTTACTTCTAACCCAAGTTACATTTCCCTCCAAAATTGCGTTATCCATTCTAGGATTCCTCCTCCACTAAAACTGTGCTGTTGACTTGGTCAAAGCAGCTTCATTTTATCTTTGTTCACACATGGAGGTGTTTTATTAAGCTAGAAAGAGTGTCTCCTTTCACACTTGGAGTGTTTTTATCCTCCTTAGGAGACTTATGGGATTTTATACCCATTTATTCACCGGCTAAAGCTGCTGCTAACTTTAATGTTCTATTTAGCTTGGAAGCTAAAATTTTGGAACATTACACACTCTTGGACACTTAGAGTTTTCTTGGAGCAATTTGGCATTGGATCAAGAAATGAAAAGAAGGCAAGAGGAAGGAAGGATCAAACAATTAAGAGCAAGATCAAGCAGCTACAACAAGATTCTTTGTAGGTATCGATTTGCATATGTGATTTCCTTGCTAGATTTGGCATGCATGGTATTGCATTTGGTTCTTTGTTGTCATGACATGGGTTTTTCCAGGTGTGATAGTGTTTTCAGCTTAGCCTTTGCATTTCTGGATAGCCATGGTCTGATGGGGTTCTCATGCTTTGACTGAGATGGATTTTTGGATGGATTCGAAGCTGAGTGAGATGGATCTCCAAAAGGAAGAACACATGGCCTAGTGATCCCCGAACCAAACTGTGGATTGCGTTAAATCCATTGGCCTAATGACCCCTAAAATAGACTGCGGGTCACAATAAATCTAGGTATTGTGTGCCTCGGTGGGCCTAGGAATCCTCGACCAATTAATTGTGGGATATGCGATAAATACTAGAGGTGGTTGCGCTTGATTAGGAATAGGAATCCTTGCCGGTGAATGGAGGGATATATGGTAAAGACTAGAGAGTGGAGTCTTGTTTTAGGACCTAGTGATCTATTGTGGATTGTGGTAAACCCTGAGAGACTAGGAGATAGGAAAAATTCCTCACGGTGTAGGTGAAGAAATCCGGTGGAATTCATGCTTGTTTTATGACCTAGTGATCCAGGATGGATTGTGGTAAAGACTAGTTTCTATTGATGAGGGTGAGGTGGTTTAGCCTCAGGATGCTGTGCTTGGTTATTTTGATTTGAGTCCCACATTCATTCCTGAATATGGCATGAGGGTGATTGGATAAAGAGAGATTTGGCTCAATCAATATATGGTCAGGTGGAACATGGTAGTACCATCTCGGGTTGGCTTTTGAATTCATTAATAAGAGGTTCTTTCCTTGACATCTTATGTGTAAATGTACTACTTTATATGTGAATTATATGGTTGATGTATCCTTGATAGTTCTATTGTTATTATGCTGGTTATAAGCATGTATTATGACGATGATGAATGGCTCTCCTCATGTTTTGATTTGTAAATGAATGAACAATGTATCTATGACCTAATAGATGATAATGAATCTAATGATGTAGATTACACATTTGTGACTTGTTTGATGAAATTCCTATCATGGTTAGTAGGGGACTAGTCTAGACATTGCCAATGTTTTTTCAAATTTATCATTGTTCTGTAGTTATATTTCATTTATGAACTTGTCATTGATTTCTAGGAGTGACCTAGGCTCTAGGCCTGAAAAAGTGGCTCAAATACCGAGGAAATTGGCACAGGTATGAGGAAAAAGGTCCCTAGACGCATGCATGCCCATGTTGTGGGAGCATCTAGAGCCTCAGACGCACAATTTCCCATATCAAAGGAGATTCTAGGGGTTTAATGGTCTAAAAACCTAGTGGGACCCAGGGGATGGTTACTTAATTGGTTGGGATGGCTCCTGGGAGTTTTGTTGCTGATGTGGAAGTTCTGTGTGGAGTGTTTCCGTCGATTTTGCTTCCTGATCTGAAATGGGTGGCTGAATTGTTATGCTATGCAAGCACCTCCCACTCAGTTAAACAAATTAAGATCTTGCTTATACTTGATTGTGTAGAATTGAATTCTTGATTCAGGTGTATGTGGTTTAAAACTGTTTTAATGCTTTAAGTGTGAGGAATCAAACATTGGTTTTTGCTGATAATAAGCATGAAAAACAACCATAAAGTGTAGCAAATAAGCATCAACACATAACAAAAAATTTAATAAAGGATTTCACCCATATGTCATGGGCTACGTCTCCTTGAGCCCTTGTCAATTGACTTGGCTCTTTGAGATAATGATGCATAATATCTTTTACAAGTCATTTACTCAACTCCAATGGTTATTTGGACTATACCATTTATAATACCATCATTCCCCTGGATTGGCTACTATCTCTCTGAAGATGGAACTAGGCTCCCTTTGACTTGACCTCTACTGTCGGTGCCCTTAAGCTTCCCTGAGCTTCTCTATGGCACAAAATCCCTTAGAAGTCCTTTTATGTCCCTGAAAACTTTTTTCTGTCTCCATCATATATCATACCTCCAAAATAGGTTGTTCATTTTCTCAAAATGAGCTCTGGCTCCCTAATATAGGCCTCCATCCTCTAGTAGCCCCGAAAATTCCCTGTGTCTTCTTTAGCTCTAGAAGTATCCAAATGGCTCTGAAAATCCTTCCATTGGATTGGTAATGTCCAAAATAGTCAAAATAGACTATTCACTTGTTGAAAAATGCCTCTGGTTGCTCTGGCTATGTCCCCAACACCTGGTGGCACCCTGTGGCTCTAGGCTCACTAAAAACTTCCCTAAAGCATCTCGGCATTCAAAAGTCTCCAAATTATTCTACAAATCATTCCATTGGATTCATAAGGTTCAAGATAGTGAGAATAGACTATTGGTTTGCTGAGAATGGTCTCTGGCTACCTTGGCTATGCCTCATTCTCCTGTTGGCTCCTAGTGGCCCTTGGAACTTCTCTGAATAAAAATCATGCTCAGAAGTCCTCTGATGGCTCTGAAAACCTCACCAATGGCACTGTAATGTCCAAGAAAGTCAAAATTGACTATTCACAGTCTCAAAATGGTCGAAAAATGAGTCTCCAACTCATTTGTCCAGTTTCACCTAAAACAACTCCACTAAATGTCGAGGATTTCAATTTAACTGGAGTCAGTTTGGAAAAATCCGCCATAAAAAATGCGCTTTAAACCTCATGCCATACTAATCCGCTGAGAAAACCATTAGCATTAAACTGTTAGTGGTTGGGTGGCCACATGCTAACCAAACCATGGCCTAACCGTTGAAGATTGGCGGAATTCCAGGCGGTAACCACAGGTTGAAGTCAGTACACCGGGTAGAAGCGGTGTTAGCACTGACCGCCACCTAACTGAACGTGAAGAGATAAAATTTTCATGTGACAAATCTGAAAATTCGGGCGGGAATCATCACCGAAACTGTGCGGATTAATCGTCGCATAAAACATCGGAACATGGCCATGTGACAAGGCCTAACCATAGACTGCGGATGGTTGTGGTTAGATGACTGGCGGTTGACATTTGAATTGACATCACCATGTGAACACCTTTGCGGGGATCGTTGGCAGGTTGGGACCACCGACGGTCCCCAACCCTCAATGTAAAATGTAACCAACCTTAAATGTAACCTGTGACCCTTAGAGGTTAAGACTCACTGGTATCAGAGATGGTACACCTGTGCGTGCGCTCGGCGGTAGGTCATGGGTCGACTCCTGCAGACCCAACCAAAATTTTATGACGCGGTTCAAGGGCCACGTGGCAGCCTCAGGGCTGGCCATGTGGCATCTTCTCATTGGCCCAACAAAAAACGTACAACCATTCAGCAAATGAAATTCTGCCACTTGTCATCCTATGACTAGCCCGAAAGGAATATTCCAGGGAATATTTTGAGGAATATTCCAAGGAA
The DNA here is from genome assembly GCA_034641835.2 of Pinus albicaulis. Classification (NCBI taxonomy): domain Eukaryota; kingdom Viridiplantae; phylum Streptophyta; class Pinopsida; order Pinales; family Pinaceae; genus Pinus; species Pinus albicaulis. Next base: position 1,520,696,438 of record CM076584.1, read on the forward strand.
TATTCTGAGGAATATTCTTGAAATATTCCAGGAATATTCCCTATAATATTCTTTTTTCTGACTGTATCTGTTCTCAGTCAACCTTTGTCAAATTTCCAAATTTGCAGTTTATTGGACTTTTCAAAACGTGATAATTTTTTCTTACAGTGCTGGTTTTTTGAACCGTTTGCAACGCTGGAATCAAGAAGATGCTATCTGGTCGCTTAGGTTCAACGCACTTTTGAACACTTTGAAATTTGAGCTATCACTTAGGTCCTTGATCCAATTCTGATCACTCCTCCCCAGTGGGAATCTTCTGGACCCCAAAAGACTTGAATACCTATTCAGTAGATGAGAGTACAACTCCCCCGCCTTTCCAGATTTGTCCACTTTGCCTTGCTTGGCTTAGTGCCTTTGAGCCCAAACTTGAAGGTATTCAACATTTCCCCTCTTTGATACTCTCATCCTCCTGTCAAGAATTGTATCTTCTTTGAGCTCATCCAGAAATTTCTGGTGAGAAATCTTCAAAAAGGTAGCTGAGCATCATTTCCTTGATCATCGATCAAAGGTAGCTCATACAAACATAAGTTTTCAATAGAAATACATGCATACATGACTAAAATTTGCATATGTAAAAATGAATGTATGTCTTGCTGGGTTAAGAAGTCAAACCACTTCTTACCAAGCCACTTCCATGGCGATTTTTGTTGTTGAAAATCTTCTTCTTGTGAAACATCTAGTCTCACATCGATGATGGAATATTTGGTTCCATTTTTGCCTGTCTTTTTATCCTCTTGCTTCAAATTCTTGGGATGATTGGTTGGATGCAATGTCCAAAATTTGGCAATGAAATGTCCCTTTTTTCTGATAATGTGTGTAAGTCTTTTGCACCTTCTGTGCAAGTTGCCTTCGCTTCAACTATTTCCTCTATGCCTTCATCCTCTTCCAGCATTTTTAAACTTCATGGTTACATAAACCACAATAGGAACATCAACTCTTTCTTCCATTCACGCATGCATATTTTTTATGCTTAACAAAAACATAATCAACTTGACTATGGGAGGAATTATACCTTGAATGCTGCTTTGCATGTCCATATTTTTTACCTTCTTGAGGAGATGAACTTGAAGAGGTTCCAGCTTTCTTTTGAAGACCAACATTAGTGTTCATGTCTTGATAGCTGTCAGAAGTCTCAAACAATGGCATTCAACTTGAAAACAAACTTGACATTTTTTTGGATTTGAACTTGCAACAAAATTTCTACTTGGAGTTGTCTCAAATGCATTCATGGCTGTAGAGTTTTCGCCATAAGATTGAACGTAGCCTAGACCAAACTTCTTAGGCCTTTCCTCAACCATAATAGGTTCAATCATCCCTTGTGCATGTTTGACTAAACCCTTGCCTTAATAGCCCATTTTTAACATCAAGTTGGACCCTATACCTATTGTGCATTTTTCAAATGAACCTACACATCTATCTAAAAAGGAATTTGAAGACAAATTTGAGTGATTTACCTCTGCTTCAAGCATGTGCTTGGTTAAGCCCTCTTGGGCATGATGGAACTGCATCTCCATATCATGCAATATTTGAAGAAGTCCTTATTTCTCTTGCTTCATAGAAACCAATTTCTCATGAAGTCTAGTGCTTTCCTTTCCATCTTGATACATACTTTGCACCATATCCTTCAGGATGTAGAAGTCTCGCTTCATCTCTTCATCAAAGAGTTTTGTAAAAATGGAGGATTTAGAAACCTCACTTGTTGAAGTTGTAATATTTATGTAAATGAACTAAGGAACTTCAACAAAAATACACAAAGATTCAAAAACAATTGACAAAGATTATTAATAATTTGGCTGTAGATTCAAGCTCTTCTTTGCAGCTTGTATCTCTTCTTCAAGCAGCATTTTTTGCAAACAATATCGCTTATGCATCAAGGGTTGACTTGAGGTCCTTTGGGTAAGGAAAATGCTTTCAGCCTTCTTCCTTCTTGTCCTCTTCTGGAATTAGCTATCAGTAGTTTCCCTTCTCCTCTAGAAAACTCAAACTTGTAAGCATCAGTAAATTTGCAAACAGTTAAATTATTTGCACTGTTAAGCACCTTTCAAGTCAAACAAACAACCTAATGCTCTGCCAAGAAAGCAACCTAGTGCTCTATCAAGCAAGAAACCTAGTGCTTTGTCAAGAAAGAAACCTAATGCTTTGATACCACCTAATCTTAAATGGGTGGTTGACTTTTTATGCTATGCAAACACCTCCCACTCAGTTAAACAAATTAAGATCTTGCATATACTTGACTATGCAAAATTGAATTCTTGATTAAGTTGCATGTGGTTTAAAATTGTTTTAATGCTTTAAGTGTGAGGAATTAAACATTTGTTTTTGATGATAATAAGCATGAACAACAACCAAAAATTGCAGCAAATAAGAATCAACACATAACAACAAATTTAATAAAGGATTTCACCCGTATGCCGTGGGCTACGTCTCCTTGAGCTCTTATCAATTGACTTGGCTCTTTGGGATTATGATGGAGAATTTATTTTACAAGTTACTTACTCAAATCCAATGGTTATTTGGACTGTACCATTGAATTTAGAATACCATCATAACCCTGGATTGGCTGCTATCTCTCTGAAGATGGATCTAGGCTCCCTTTGATTTGACCTCTACTCTCAATGCCCTTAAGCTTCCTCGAGCTTCTCTATGGAAAAAAATACCTTAGAAGTCCTTTTATGTCCTTGAAACATTTTCTACGATCTCCAACATATATCAGACATCCAAAATAGGCTTTTCATTTTCTTAAAATGAGCTTTGGCTCCCCAATCTAGGTCTCCTTCCCCTAGTGGCCCCAAAAATTCCATATGGCTTCTTAGGTTCTATAAGTCTCTAAATGGCTCTAAAAATACTTCCATTGGATTCAAAATGTCAAAAATAGTCAAAATATACTATTCACTTGCTAAAAAAGGCCTCTGGCTGCTCTGGTTATGCCCCCAACACTTAGTGGCACCCTGTGGTTCTAGGCTCACCGAAAACTTCTTTGAAGCAGCTAGACCTTAAGAAGTCTCCAAATTATTCTAAAAATACTTCCATTTGATTCAGAAGGTTCAAGATAGTCATAATAGACTATTTTTTTTGATGAGAATGGTCTCTGGCTGCCCTGGCTATGCCTCATTCTCCTGTTGGTTCCTAGTGGCCCTTAGAACTTCTCTGAAGAAGAATCACGCTCAGAAGTCCTCAAATGGCTCTAAAAACCTCACCAATGGCTCTATAATGTCCAAGAAAGTTGAAATTGACTATTCACACTCTCATAATGGTCGAAAAATGAATCTCCAACTCATTTGTCTAGTTTCACATAAAACAACTCCACTAAATGTGAAGGATTTCAGTTTAACTGGAGTCAGTTTGGCAAAATATTCCATAGAAAATGCGCTCTAAACCTCACACCATACTAATCCACCGAGAAAACCATTAGCATTAAACTGTTAGTGGTTGGGTGGCCACATGCCAACCCAAACCACGACCTAACCGTTGAAGGTTAGCGGAACTCCAGGCGGTAACCACAAGTTGAAGTCAAAACTTTGAGTAGAAGCGGTGTTAGCACTAACCACCACCTAACTGAATGCACAGAGATAAAGTTTGCATGTGACAACTCTGAAAATTCTGGTGGGAACTTTCACCGAAATCGCGCAGATTAACCATCACAGAAAACATTGGAACGTGGCCATGTGGCAAGGCCTAACCAAAAACTATAGATGGTTTCAGTTAGATGATCGGAGGTTGACATTTGAATTGACGTCACCATGTGAATGCCTTCATAGGGAATGCTGTCATGTTGGGACCACCGACGGTCCCCAACCCTCAATGTAAAATGTAACCAACCTTAAACGTAACCTGTGACCTTTAGAGGTTAAAACTCCCTGGTAGCGGAGACTGTAGACCTGTGCGTGCACTTGGCGGTAAGTTGTGTGGTCGACTCCTGCAGACCCAACCAAAATTTTATGATGTGGTTCAAGGGCCACGTGGCGGCCTCAGGGCTAGCCACATGGCACCTTCTCATTTGCCCAACAAAAAATGTACAACCATTCAGACAATGAAAATTCACCACTTGTCATCCTGTGACTAGCCCAGAAGGAATATTCTGGGGAATATTTTAAGGAATATTCCAAGAATATTCCCTGGAATATTATTTTTTCTAACTGCACCTTTGCCCAGTTAACCTTGGTCAAATGTCCAAATTTGCAGTTTACTGGACTTTTCAAAACGCGATAACTTCTTCATATGGTGTCGATTTTTTGAATAGTTCACAACGACGAAATCAGGAAGACGAGATCTATTTGGTTGCTCAGGTTCAACACACTTTCGAACAATTTGAAATTTGAGCTATTACTTAGGTCCTTAATCCAAATCTGATCACTTCCTTAAGGTCACCTAAGAGGTTGAATCAGATCATAATAGCCTCTCATCACATGTTTATTCAGGTTGGCTGGTTACTCGGGTAGATATGGGAGGAGGGTGTTATAGAGTGGTATCAGAGCATGGTTCACCCCTTGGACTGGATGGGAAGTGTGTGTTGGTCATGCATTCATGTCACTTGCATGTGTGTTAATCATCCTTGTGGTATATATGCTTGTTGCATATGCATGGTGTCGGTCATGGTTGTAGTGATGTTTCCATGTGAAAGAGGATGTTGTTGTTGTAAAGTGTGTATATGAGTATATGATTGGTCATGCATTTATATGCGTGTTAATGCTTACATGTTGTCAAACGTGCATTGGTATGGTTGTTGTTGTCATGCATGAGGTCATGGTATGTGTAGTTGATATGATCATGCATTGATGACTCGACCCTAGCTAGAATGATGTTTATTTATTGGTACACTTATTTTTTATATGTATATATGTTGTTATGATTATGTTTGTACATGTATTACACTGATTTGGATTATCTTGAAGATGACATATCCTCCATGAATTATGCTAAGGTACGTGGTTTTATTGTGATTTTTTAGCTGACATAGTATGACTTGCAGGAAAGGGATCAAAATGAATAGTAAGATGGTAGACTACAAAGATTCTCCCTATGAATCAAATGATCAGCGTGGTGGGCGCACTTTTGACTTGGTAGACACATTGCGAATATTGAAGGAAGAAATAAGGAGTTGTAAGGTGGACGATGACAAAAGCATACAGGCACAAGAGAAGCAAGCATAGGTTAATGTAATATTCCTTCAGAGTTTGTTAGAATTGCAGTGATAAGGGCCACTTCAGATCAACCATGGGAAGGAGGAAAAAACTAATGGGGCATTTGGTAGTAGGTCTTCTGGTGGAAACAGGTCAGATAGAGATGACACGATCAAAGATGGTGGATTGTTGGACATTCCTGATAGGAGAGATGATCATGGAAACATGTACTACTCTAGTTTTGGTTTAGATAGGCATTATGATTGTCATCATCCTTACAGGAGGAGTGACAGGGGATACTTGTCGGGTGAGTTTAAGAAAACAAATCCACCTAATTTTGATAGAGAGTTGAAGAAACTAGAAGATGCAGAGTCTTGGATATTTAGGATGAACAAGTTATTTGAGTTGCATGAGTACAAAGAAAACATGAAGGCCATAATTTCTGTCTTTAGCCTGAAAGGTAAAGAAAATATCTGGTGGGAAGATGTGAAGTGGGTCAGAGACATCAGCATAAAGGACTTGAGTTGGCATGAGTTTAAGAGGCTTTTGAGGAAGAATTACTTGTCAGAAAGGTATTACGATAGTAAGGCCAAAGAATTCTATGAGCTAAAGATGGGATCAATGACAAATGAGGAGTATACGACTAAGTTTCCGGAGCTATTAAAGTATGTATTGTATCTTAAAGATGAGAAGGATAAAGTCCAACAATTTGTTAGTGGTTTTCCATTAAAATTTAGAGATTGTTAGGTAAACTTGACTCGAGATAGAGTCAAAGTTGACTAGGGTAAATAGTAGTGGTTTTGGGGCACATGGTTTTGTGCACCCATGGTTTTCGACCCATGGTATTACATGTAATGGAGCCTATAAAAGGCTGGGAAGACTTCATTGTAATGTAAGGCCTGAAGGTGAGCGGTGAAGGCTCACTTGGCCGAATTGACCAGGGTTTTGGCCAATGGTTAATGAAATTTCGTTGGTTGGGTTTTTCCCCGGATTTGGGGTTTTCCCAGTTAAACATTGTGTTTATGTTTATGTGATTTGTTGCTGAGTTTTGTATGTGTATTATTCTCTCGGTAAATATTTTATTTCTGCGGTAAATTTCTAACAAATGGTATCAGAACCATATTTGGCTTCAAAGGGACGCTTTTGCAGCCAAGGGTTTTATTGGCCTGTGAATGGAGAAATCAATGCAACCTTTTGCAGATCTGGCCATACGGAGCATGGTGTTTCTAGGAAATAGGAAATATCCAATTGATTGATTCCATGGGGAATTCCATGGAGGGTTTCTCAATGGATAAAGAGAACAATGGTGCTGCCACAGCTCAGATCTAGCGACTAGCAGTGATAAGAAGTTGGTCCGAGAAATTCAGAGATGAGAGGATGTTTGCACGTGGATTAATTAATTGATGAACCATGTATATGAAGAGAACTCATAGAGGACTGGTGGTTACAGAGGCTGGTGACCCATGTAATCTGGTAGATGGGTTATTTTTATATGAACATTGATGTCATATGTACAAACACAACAACAATGAAACAAAAAAAAAAAAATTTATGTATATTATTATAATGAAGTTAATTTTTTATTACATGTAAATGGGCATACTGCTGTAATACCTGGTATGGCATGCCTACCCCTGGGTAAATCATTGGTAAAGTCTGGGTTAGACGTAGGTGATAGGGGGGATGTCAAGTTAACAATTACCTTGGGTAAGAATTTGAGGGGGGAAGAGCTAGAGTGAGCGGGGTTGTCTCACTTAGCAATTTTGGCTGGATTTAGTCAAGAAATCCAAAGTCAAGTTTAAGGGGGGAGTTGTTAGGTAAACTTGACTTGGGATAGAGTCAAAGTTGACTAGAATAAATAGTAGTGGTTTTGGGGCACATGGTTTTGTGCACCCATGGTTTTGGCCCATGGTATTGCATGTAATGGAGCCTATAAAAGGCTGGGAATACTTCATTGTAATGTAAGGCTTGGAGGTGAGCGGTGAAGGCTCACTTGGCTAGATTGGCCAGGGTTTTGGCCAATGGTTAATGAAATTTCATTGGTTGGGTTTTTCCCCAGATTTGGGGTTTTCCCGGATAAACGTTTGTGTTTCTGTTCATGATTTGTTGCTGGTCTCTTTGTATTTATTTCTCTCAGTAAATGTTTATTTCTCTCTCAGTAAATTCTTTTTTTATGTTCTCCAGTAAATTCTTAACAGAGATCATATTGAGTATGATGATCCTCGCTCACTTGAGGAAGTTATTGGGAAATTGAAGCATTTCCATGAACAGTCAAAGCATAAGAATGAATCTCAGCAAGGATGGAAATGGAAAGATAAGGGTAAGGGTAAATGGAATCCGAAAAGAATAAGGTCTAAGAATGAAGAAGATAAATAAAATTTGTCACCGCAAAAGCAGTTCAATGTAGCTAGACAGGGACATGGATCACAACAACAACATAGAGGTGATGTTACTGGATGGTTGGAGTGTTGGAAATGTGGTAAGGAACACCTTAAGAGAGATTTTCCACAAAATTAGGTTGGTAGAACTCAAATATATATTGTACAAGAGGCACAAACTATTGAGGATGTAGGGCAAAACATTCCTCGTACCTATGCAATATTGGACAATAGGCAGACATACCATCAGGCATCTATCAATGAGATGGACGATAAGTTTTGTGATAAAGTTTTTTCTATTTGATTGATCCTGGATCTAATTATAGTTATGCTAGTCCTGAATTTGTGGATAAGTGTGGTTTGAATAAATAAGTGCATGCATAATCTTGGTTAGTGCAGTTGGCTACAGGTACAAAGAAAATAGTTCATCATTGGGTAAGATCTTGTGCATTTGAGTTGAATGACATGTCTACAACAATGCACTTGAACATATTTCCATTGGGATCATATAGTATGTTATTGGGTAGGGAATGGATATACCTTCACAAGACTAAGGTGGATTGTTATGACAAAGCCATTGAGTGCTTGGATGAAAATGGGGAACCAAGAGTCGTACAAGGAAAGAACAAAGCCACATCAGTTAGGATGGTGACAACTATGCAGGCCAAGCATAGTCGCAGGAAAGTTTGTGTGTTATTTGTAGTATATATCTCTAGTGACAAAGGTAACGAAGTTGATGATGTAGATATTTTGAGCAGATACCCAGTTCTATAGTAGTTTCAGGATGCATTTCCTGCAGATATTTCAGAGTTTCCACCTCACAGGGAAGTATACCTTTCTATTGAGTTGGTACCAAGGGCATCTCCAACATCAAAAGCACCTTACAAGATGAGCACACCTGAGTTGGTAGAGTTAAAGTTGTAGCTAAAAGAGATGCTTTAAAAATTATAAATTAGGCCAAGTGTATCACCATGGGGCACATCGATATTGTTTGTAAAGAATAAGGATGGTACTCTCAGATTGTGCATTGACTATAGGTAGTTGAAAAAAGTGAACATCAAGAACAAGTATTCGTTGTTGAGGATTGATGACTTCTTTATTCAGTTGAAGGGAGCAACAGTGTTCTCGAAGATTGATCTGAGATTCATATATCATCAGGTACGCATTAAGGAAGAGGAAATTTACAAGACAACATTCTAGACTAGGTATGGGTATTATGAGTTTGTTGTAGTTCCATTTAGTTTGACTAATTCTCCAACTACCTTTATGTGTTTAATGAATAGTGTGTTGCATCCTTATTTGGAGAAGTTTGTTATTATGTTCATTGATGACATATTGGTATATTCTAAAAATGAGGAAGAGCATGTCGGGAATTTGGAAACAGTGTTAAGATTGTTGAGAGAGCATCAATTGTATGCTAAGCTCAACAAGTGTAGTTTCTTTCAGACTGAGGTACATTACTTGGGATGTGTTGTATCCAAGGAGGGAATAACAGTGGATCCAGAGAAGGTAAGAGCTATCATGGAGTGGGAAGCTCCTATAAATGCAGATGAGGTGATATCCTTCATGGGATTGGCAGGTTATTACATGAGGTTCATCAAGAAATTCCCATAGATTTCTTATCCTATTACATCATTGAAGAGGAAAGGTATGAAGTTTGAATGGACAGAGGGGTGTGAGGCCAGTTTTGAGTAGTTTAATAAATTGTTGACACATGCTCCAGTGTTAAAGATCGAAAATCCATACATAGAGTTTTCAGTATGTACAGATGCTTGCAAGTGAGGAATTGGTGGATTCCTTATGCAAGATGGACAGGTGATATGCTATGAGTCATAGAAACTGAATGATCATGAGAAGAATTATCTGACGCATGATCTTAAGATAGCAGCAATCATACATGCATTGAAGATGTGGATGCACTGTATTCTTGACAAGAAGTTTGTATTGATGAGTGATCATAGTGGATTGAGGTATATATTTGAAAATCTGAATCTGAACGCCAAACAAGCTAGATGGTTGTCCACGATCAAAGAGTTTGAATTCGAGATCAGGTACATTAAAGGAAAGGAGAACAGGGTTGCAGATACTCTTAGGAGGTGGATACAGGTAAATCACTATTATGAACCAAGCTAACCTAAGGTCTAGGTTGAGGGACCTAACAGAGCAGATGGAATGTCATCACAAGAAGCACTCTAATTATCAATTTTTATGCTTGAACTAGAAAATTAACGATAAACGACCTTACCCGTTTGTCCTAAATTTCGGGTCGATCCCGCAGGGTGAAAACCATCTGCTACTCTTCATGCTCCAGAACCTGCAAATCAGTCAAGACAAAGCACAAAAACTAGTTGCACAACATATATGTCCTAGATGTCAGCATGTTAGCATATATAATCTCATAAAAATAACATGAAATAAACCATTATAAGATCATTCAACATGTATAGGAGACATATAACACATAGACATCATGAACAGGACAATACTTCTTTTATTGATAATATATAAAGAGAAAGTGGAGAAATCACCTGAGATATGCCACGATTTCAAGCGAAATCATCCTCCAGATTCGTCCAGCCCTAGCCTCACAAATCTTCTTCCATAAATGGCGCACAAGGATGTCACATAAAGTGGGGGTGAACATCTCAAGGAAATAAGGGTTTCCTGAACCTGGGAAGTGCATGAGGCATAGGGAAATATCAGACTTTATCAGGGCTATAAAAGGCTATAATATCAATAGAATTATCTCTCTCCTCCTTTAAGCCATTCTCTTGAGGTGTATTTATACTTCCTCAAATTAGTTTTTTCAGTTGAGGAACATTTAGGCCACGGGCTGGGGTAGTTAAGTTACAAGAAAAGCCCGTAAATCCCGTTTCATTAATAGAGAATTTATATAATTTTTAATATTTTAAATAGCATACATAGGTCAGATATGGATGGATCCGCGCCTACACGCAGAAAAAATTGGGCAGAGTCGCGTATGGATTTTAAAATACTGTTTTTCAAGAAATGTGATCAAGTCTGAATGGAAGGGCTGCTCAAGGCTAATGCATAAGTCATCAAGTACATGGAGATGATAAATGATGCAATAAAAAACACATAGCAGCTATGAGCTTATATGGGATATATTTACAGGATAGGATCTTGCAAGTAGGTCAGAGGATGACATGTATATGGAGATTGTACACAGGTTGCAACAGAATAGGTACAGGTAGAAGTGCAGGTGTATAGGATGTGGACTATCATCTCACGAAAGATGGATTGGTCAGGTTTAGAGACAGGATATATATGTCAGATAGTAGTGAGATCAATAAGGTGATCTTGAGGGAGTTTCATGCGAAACTATATTCAGGTCAGCGAGGCTATCAAAAGACATTGACCGTAGTGAAGAAGTTTTATTAATGCTCGAATCTAAAGAAGGATGTATTAGATTTTGTGGCTAGGTGTTTGGATAGTCAGCAGGTGAAGGCAGAGTGTAGGCATCTAGGTGGAATGCTATAGCTGATTGTGATTTCAGAATGGAAATGGGAGGTCATTTCCATGGACATTATCACAGGGTTTCCAAGGATAGTGAGACAACACGATTCCATCATGGTTGTTGTGGAAAGTTTGAAAAAGGTAGCGCACTTCATTCCAGTGAACTCTAAATTCTCAGCTAGCGATGTAGCATAGGTTTTAATCGTAGATGTGGTCATATTTCATGGTGTTTCAAAGAATAGTGTGTCAGACAGGGATGCAAAATTCACTTCCAAGTTTTGGAAGGAGTTATTTGCAGGATTAGGTACAAAGTTGGCCTTCAGTACAACTTATCATCCACAGATAGATGGACAGACTGAGAGGGTCAACAGGATATTGGAGGACATGTTGAGGATGTATGTGATGCATCAACAGTGGAAGTGGGAAGAGTATCTTCCATTGGTATAGTTTTCCTATAACAACAGGTATCAAGAATCCTTGAAGATGAGTCTATTTGAGGCATTGTATGGGTGGAGTTGTAATAATCCCATCAGTTGGAGTGATCCAATGAATATGGTATTGATTGGAACAAACATGTTAGTAGAAATCAAACAGGAAATTTAGGAAATAAAGAAGATTTGAAAGAAACAAAAGATAGGCAGAAGAATTATCCAGATCGACACAGGTTATTTAAGGAGTTTCAAGTTGGGGAACAAGTGTACTTGGGCATCAAGCCCAAGAAGATCTCGTTGCGGATTGGATAATGTGCCAAGTTGGAACCATGGTTTTGTGAAACTTTCAAGATTCTTGAGAGGATTGGGCTAGTAGCCTATTGACTTGTACTTCCTACGAAAATGAAATTCCATGATGATTTCCATGTATCAATGCTTAAGAAGTCTGTTAGAGATGCCAATAATGTGATTGACTGGTCTGTATTGCAGGTGCATCCATATGGAGAATTCCTATCAAAACCTCTGTGTATATTATAGAGAAATGTGCTCATGCTCCAGAACCGAGAAATCGAGCAAACTATATTTTAATGGAAGCACTTTGGGCTCGATGAAGCTACAAGGTAGATGGTGGATCAGATGCCGGCTACGTATCCTTCATTGTTTTCTGGTTGAGGCAAAGCAGTTTTGGTATGATGTTTGGTATATGTTTTGGTGTGATGTTTTGATATATGTACATATTTATATCGATGAAAATACCGCCATGAGCTATGTTATAAATCTCCAATAAGAAGTATGGGTGTCATGTTGGTTTGATTTTCAGCATGGTGATCATTGTAAATATTGCATTGAGCTATGTTATAAAGCTCCATGGGAAATATGTTTCCTTTTTAGTGGTTTTTCTGAGGTATAGGTGTAGTTGAACACCGAGGACGGTGTCCCCCAAGGGGGAGGGTTCAATAACAACCCTGGTGAAAATTCCATGTAATAAAAGTGAATAATAACCACGGTTGATGGGGCACTTATTCCAAGTTGAATGTTGGGAAAAACATCCTAGTGAGGGTGTTCATTGGTTTATTATGGCTAAGGAAATTGGCAAAGGCTTTGGAAAGGAAAATGGAATTTTTTGCACATTTATTTATGAAAATAATGAAAAATAGGAGAAAAGGAAGGTGAAAGGTCACAGGTTGCATGTGAGGAGGAAAAAAAAGGAAAATAATGGAAAATGAATAAAATAGAGGCCTAATTGATAAAAAGGCTTATGAGGATCAGTTGGTACCTTTTTTCAGTTCGGTTTTGGAGCTCTCTCATTATTCTCTCCCTCTCTCTCACTCTTGGATACTTAGAGTTTTCTTGGAGCACTTTGGCATTGGATCAAGAAAGGAAAAGAAGGTAAGACAAAGGGAGAAGAAAACAAGGAAGAGCAAGATCAAGCAACTACAACAATATTCTTTTCAGGTATTGAGTTGTATGTGTGATTTCCTTGCTAGATTTGGCATGCATGGTATTGCATGTGGTTCTTTGTTGTCATGGCATGGGTTTTTCCAGGCGTGGTAGTGTTTTCAACCTAGCCTTTCCATTTTAGGATAGCCATGGTGTGATGGGTGTCTCATGATTTGGTTGAGCTAGATTGCCAGATGGATTTGAAGCTGAGTGAGGTGGATCTATGAAAGGAAGAACACATGGCCTAGTGATCCCTGAAACAGTTTGTGGATTTCAGTAAATCCATTGGCCTAGTGACCCTTGAATGAGACTGTGGGTTGTAGTAAAGCAAGGTATTGTGTGCCTCAATTTTCCTAGGAATCCTTGACCGGTTAATGGTGGGATATACGGTAAATATTAGAGGTTTTTGCCCTTGATTAGGCCTAGGAATCCTTACCGGTAAATGGCGAGATATACGGTAAAACCTAGAGGGTGGAGTCTCGGTTTAGGGCCTAGTGATCCGATGTGGATTGTGGTAAATCTGGAGAGACTAGGAGACAATACATAGTAAGACTTGATCGCAACAAGGTAAAAATGGTAAAGGAAAGGAATTGGGTAAGAATTCCTTTATCTATGTTTGGAAACCATAATTCCAAATGAATACATGCTTTGCATACACGAAGTCTTCTTAACCTTGATTTTGTATGACATTATGTGGGCATATGTTATATTCATAAACATATTTTTGAAAATACATTAGCTAGTTTCTAGTTATAGCTATGTCTATCAAGGGAATTGGAGTCCCTTGAGAGATGGTATGAATGTGTTCAGTTACATGGTAGCATGCTTGGCACAACAAGGTAAGATAACTGGTATATTTTTATATTTAATTATGCACTGATAGTTATGTGTTTATGGCATTATGATATAGGGAATTAAATGGAAAAATAGACTGTCGTGAAATATTGAAGAGAAATCAGGTTGAGATTTCCCTTGGAGGCACTAGGAACCCATTGGGATTGATTCATGTTGTTTGTTGTTAAAATTGGGCTTTTGGTCTTTTATGGTCTTTATTTTTTATTTTTTATTTTTATTTTTATTTATTTATTTTTTTCGGTTTGATTTGCAGTTTTGTTTATGTCTGGTGCAAGGACTTGCCACTTTGTTTGTGGTGTCATATTGTTATTTATTTTCATGGTTTTCTTATTGGTTGTTTCTTGTTTTCTCATTTTATGTTTTGAGGGTCTTGGGAATTGGTTTGGGAAAGAGAAAAGTTAACGAAGTTCAAGAAGGGTTGAATGGAACTTGATAGGTAATGTAAGACTCGAATGAAGCTCGATGCATGGATAAGGGAAGCATAAGGTAAGAATATGATAGTTGGTTGGACTAGTGGGGTTCATTAGGATAAATGGACGATGGCATAGGAATCATGAGAAAGGTAATGAGGTAAGGTAAAGTAAAGGGATTTGAGGTGTTAGATGCCTTGGCTAAGTTGGGAACTATGGTTCTCAATGTTGTGTATGCTGTGCACAAATAAAGGAAGTTCTCTTAACCTTGACCTTATGATATTTGGTAAGTGTGTTGTGACTATGATTATGTTTATGTTTATATATGCATATATGTATGTATGTATGTATATGATTGACTGACAAGGTCGTTAGGATTGTTTTGTGCTAGTGTTCACACACACACACACACACACACACACACACACACACACACACATATATGCAGTTGTATGACATGGTCACTAGGGATCATGATTGTTTTAGGTTGATGTATATATGTATATATGTATGTCATTGTATGACATGGTGGTCAATGATAATTCTTGTGTAGGAATTATTTCTTATGCAGGTGAATGGCTTGAAGACATTCTTGGCTTATGAGGAATCAAGCGAAAGAATAAACCTGGTAGATTACAAGGTTAGTATCATGTGGGTATGAATTTATATTATGTGATTATACTATGTATATGTCTATGTTATGGCAGGTAATAATAAGGGGTACATTAGTGGAATGAAAGAAGTGTGATCTGCGACATGCATGAATAGTGGAGAGACACTGGAAGCAAGGTTGCTTGGTAGAGTCAGTGTGTGGTCTCTGGATGTGTAATACTGCTGTTGTATATGTGTTTTACATGTTGCACCTATGATGTGTGCATACGGTGGTGTGCATATATTTGGTTGTGTATATATTGCGTATGCAGTGCTGGGTATAGATGGTGCTATGTACATGTTGGATATGCATAGTTGTGTACATATCGTATTGTGCGCATGTTGGATATGCGGTGTTGTGTGCATATGGTGATGTGCACATGTTGGATATGCAATTTTGTGTACATATAGTGCTATGTGCATGTTTTATATGTAGTGATATGTACATATTGTTTTGTGTGCATGTTGTACATGTGGTGTTATAGTGCTATGTGCATGTTTTATATGCAGTGATATGTACATATGGTTTTGTGTGCATGTTGTACATGTGGCGTTATGTACATATGGTGTTGTGTGCATGTGGTGTTGTGTACATGTTGTACATATGCTGTTGTGTGCAGGTGGTGATGTGTACATGTCGTTCATGTGGCGCTGTGTACATGTGGTGTCGTGTATATGTTGTGCATGTGATGCTCTGTACATGTTGTACAAGTGGCGCGATGTACATGTGGAATTCTGTACATGTTGTACAGATGGTGCCATGTACATGTGATGTTGTGCACATGTTGTGTAGGTGGTGATGTGTACAAGTGGTACTGTGTACATATTGTTCATATGGTACTGGTATACATGTGGTATTGTGTGCATGTAGTACATGTTGTGTTGCGGGCGTGCGGTACTATGTATGTGCATTATGTATTCGTGGTATTGTGACACATGTATATGTTATGTTGTATGCTGGGTGTAGGTGTATGTGTTGTGTTGTATGTCAAGTGTAGGAGCATGTATTGTATGGTGTTTTATGCCATGTATGGTTGTATGTGTGTGATGCACACTATATGTATGTGTATGTGGTTGAAGAGAAGGAACTGGGTGTTTTTCGGGTGTGGCAACTGATTCAAAGTGCATACAAAAAGGACAAAGGACTGATTAAAGGATAAGTATCAATATTTTATTTCAATTTCAATTATACATATGATCTATGATTCTGGTTTATGATGGTTACACGTGATCTATGATTTTGACCTATGATGGTTGTGTTTTGAGCTAACCAGATGTGATATGTTTATACATGATGATTTGATCAAACATCTAGTTTGACTTCTTGTGACAGGAAGAAAATAGGATTACAAGTGTACCTTATTAACGAGGTACCAATAAGTTATGATTTGAAGTTATTTCAATTTATTTTGAATCTAATGGAAATTATGTGCTTGGTACATGAAAGCATGCATGCTCGATTTTGGATGGTTGAAACCGACTACAAGAATTCACAACGTCAATGAAAGGAAATGGACACAAGAAGAAGTATGCTAGTAAAGTGCTTAAGGAGTACGGCCATTGTGCGACACTGGTACCTAATAGTGTCCATTGATTTCAATGAGCATGCTATGACTGGTATGATGGTTTTGAGGCAGGGATATGCCTTGGTTTTTGGAAATTCTAATGCGAGGAAACATTTCCAAGGGAGGGGTCACCCGAGGGACTGTGTAGCAGAGAAAGGGATGCCTGTAGAACTTGGAAGGTGTGTGATTACATGGAAGGGGGTGACCAGATTTCCCAAGGGAATGTGTAGCAGAGAAGAGAAGGCTAGGGATGGATTTATTTTGGTCATTAGCATTTCCATATGGAATCAAATGCACATTGGGAGTGTGCCTTGGAATAATGAGTCGATAATTGTTTATTGAGAGGACAAGTGGCATAGGATTGTACCACTGGAAATTGATTGCATACTTTGACTTAGTAGTTGATTATGGACTTCCTGGTAAGGAGGTGAATCCTGGTATTACTTCTCAGGGTGGAGGTGTGAGCCTCTAGATTCCCTTGTTGCGGATGCAAGCATCATATCCTTTTATTTTCTAGTTGAGAAAATGTGCATATGTGTATATTATTGTAAATATTGTCTTGAGATGGATTTATAAAGCTCTATAGACAATATTGTTACTTGCTGGTTGAAGCAAATGGCAAAGTATATGCGGTTGTTATTGTAAATATTGTAATGAGTTATATTATGAAGCTCCATTAAACGGTATGTTTGTCATGTTTTCAGCAAGATGTCATTATAAATATTGAAATGCACTATGTTATAAAGCTCCATGGCCAATATGTTTTATTTTCAGTGGCTTGCTATTTTATAGGTGTCATTGAACACCAAGGATTGTGTTCCCCCAAGGGGGAGGGTTCTGTAACATCCCTAGCTAACAATTCATGTAAAAGAATATAAGACCATGATCACAAGACAAGTATTCCAAGGTGAATGGTGAAAAAAACATCCTAGTGGGTGTCACTTTGGTCTATTATGGCTAAATGAAATTGTAAAAGGCAATGGAAAAGGCTTTGGAAAGGCAAAGAGGCATTATTGGAATTTTATTTATGAAAATAAAGGAAAATAGGAGAAAAGGGAGGTGAAAGGTCATAGGTTGCATGTGAGGAGGAAAATGAAGGAAAATAATGAAAATAAGAAAATTTAGGCCCCATTGATAAAGAAGCCTATGATTATTAGTGGGTAAAATGTTTTTAGTTCTAGCATGAAGCTCTCTCTTCTATTCTCTCTCATACTCTTGGACACTTATAGTTTTTTTGGAACACTCTTGGAGGGGTGTGGCATACTTGGGATCTAGAGCAAGAAGGAAAATTAAAAGCATTAAAGTGAAAGAGGACATCGAGATCAACAAATACAATGGGTTTTTCTTGAAGGTATTAAGTTGCATGTATGATTTCCCTTCTAGTTTTGGCATGCTTGACATATGCATGTGGTTATTTGGTTATGATCTGTCATTTCCATGGAGATTGGTTGGATTGCTAGTGGTTTTCCTAGCCTTTTCATTTCCTGCATAGCCATGGTGTTGTGGTTTTTTTTCTTTTTTTGGTTTGTTTTCTTGTACCATTGGATGTGGGTTGAATTATCAGTTCCTGGAAGCCTTGGTTGGAAAAATGCTCTGGAAGCCCTGTAAAATCTTGCGTTGAGTTACTAGTCCTAGGATCCATGGTTGGAAAAATTCTCTAGAAGCCCTTGGTGGGTTGAGTTACTATTCGCGGAAGCACTGGTTGGACAAACACTCTAGAAGCTCGACGACAGCTGTTGGTTGAGTAACTAATTCCTGGAAGCCCTGGTTGGAACAAACATTCTTGAGCCCTGGAAAACTTAGGCAGAGACCAATCTGGTGATGGTTAGTGATGTCTGACTGTGAGGTGGAATCGATGGTTAAGGTTTGAGGTGGTTTTTCCTCTAGAAGCCTTGGTTTGGTTTTGGTTAATTTGTTTTATGAGATCTCACATTCATGCTTGGAATATGGCATGAGGGTGATTGGATGAGAGAAAGATTTGGTTCAACCCAGTCTATGGTCGGGTGGTACGTGGAAATACCAAACCTGGTTTCATTTTTCATTTGTCAGTAAGAGCTCCTTTCTTCTTGTAATTGATGGGTAAATTTAATTTTTATTATGTGATCTTGATGGTTGTTTTATCATTTTTATTATGCTAGTTATATGTTGGTTATGGACATGGTTTATGACAAACTTGAGTTATGGATATCATCATGTTTTGGTTAGTATATGAAATGTTAATGAATGAATGACCTAATAGATAACATTGTAGCTATTGGGAAGAGATATTAGCCCTTATTGACGATTCTCAAATAAGTATGAGAACCCTATGTTCATATGTGTATTTATGACTTGTAGATTTCATGTTCATAATGTGTTTGACAAAATTTCTGTCATGGTTAGGCTTGGTTAGATCAATTCCTTGATCAAGTTTTGTGTTAGATTCCTTGTCTTGGTGTCATTTATTATATTGGAAAGTCTCATCAGGTCTTGGCCAACGGTTTGAAGACTAGCCCTGAAAAGTGGCTTAAATATCGTAGTCTCTGACACAGAACTGGCCCTGAAAAGTGGCTTAAATCTCGCAGTCTCTGACACAGAACTGGCCCTAAAAAGTGGCTTAAATCTCATAGTCTCTAAAATATAACTGACTGAAAAAGACTGCAGTCTCTCCCTTGCAGGCATTGTGGGAGCAAATATATTGTTCCAGTCGCATGTATGTCTTTTTGTGGGAGCGAATGGGAGTTTAATTCATCGAAAGGCTAGGTTAACTCAGGGGGTGGGCACCTAGAGTGGTGGATTAGCTCTTGGGGGTCCTGTAGCACTCGAGGGATGTTTGTGAAGTTTTTATTTGTCAGTTCCACTTCCTTAACTTCACGTAGGGATTTGAATCATATCATAGTAAATCTTCGTCACATGTTTACCTCGGTGGGCTGGTTAGCTTGGGTAAATGCAAGAGGAGGGTGTTACACCAACATAGGAAGACACAAGTTCACATGATGTTGGCCACCTTCAAGCTAAAATACCTCCCGACCCCCGAGTTGTGGACTTAAGCGCTCATCAGTTAGACCTTTGGTCCTAGCGCCTAGGGGATATGATGTTAAGTAATTAAGGGTGCATAATTCCATATTTGGCGACATTCATTGAATTTGGAAGCTATCTAATTTTGGAGTTATAGCTATAGTTGCTACCAAAAACCTGTGATATACCAAATTTGATAAATCAAGTAGATTGAATTAGAAAGTGACTCCAGATCAAAAAACACAACACGAAATTGAACTGGATTTGTTGAATGCAATAGATCACAGTTGATGCAGTTTATGTAGCACATTTTTTTTAATAATGGGATTCCTCTGGTATTGGATAAATGATAAAAGAGGAATTTTTTTAGATAGTTCATAATAAGAATGCAATCTATGTTTACAAACATTGATCAGGTACTGTGGTTAATTAATTGGTAAGAGGAAACATACTGAGAATTTAGGGATCACTTGTATCGTGCAAGAAACCATTCTATGTAATTATGATTATTGGTTTCATGCTCCATTATTTACTTCTATGTAAAATCTAATTAATTTAGTTCGGTTCTAGAACTATGGGAAAAAGTTGGAGGATAATATCTGTATAGTGTCGTAATGAGATCAATCAAATTTGGGTTGATGGTGTAGAATGAAAAGTGGTTGTGTGTGAGTGAGTTGTGTATGAGATAAAATAGACGAAAAAAATAGAGTGAGATATGTAGAATAATCTGTATGGTTGTGTGACATTTTCGAGTATGAATAGTAAGGAGTAGAGGGTGCAACTAAAAAAAAGCAACTAAGACAAGGGAAATTGAGTGGGTGTGCAAAGTGAATAAGAGGGAGCTATAGAGAGGCAACATATCAAGGTCGTTGTTTCATTTTATAATATACAAGCATGCGATTATTATCACTTTGAAAATTATAAGAAAATTAGAACACTTGGATGAAGCGGTTAGGGGCCTGCAATCATAAGAGGTTGACGCTTCTAGGAAATTTGGGTCATTTTTATTTGAAGGGGGTTAGGGCATATTGTGATTAGGTGATCACAAACTAGTGATCCAATCTAAGTAGGTGCTTTAGATTCACATCATAATGCAAGAATAAGGTTTGGTGGTTTTTCTCTCGGAAGATTTTGCACATTATATTATTGTGTTCAAACTTTGTGTGATGGTTGGCCTCTCATGTGTTGATTGAATTTTTGCAATTAAAATTTTAAGTGTTTATAATAAAGAAAGAAAAATTATAAATTACTGATTCACCCCCGCTTCTCAGTAATTCATGATTCTGAAAAATTTCTATCATAGCTTGGTTCCTTCAGGAACAACTTAACCAGTAGATGGTAGATCGATAGAAATCATGGCCAAACAATAAAGTGAGGATGCTTATTCAAGTAAGATACTAGACTTTGATGTACAAATTATGTATTTTGGAAAGTTAGGATGGAAGTCTACATCATGTCCTTAGGTGTAGATGTTTATAGCTCTTTGTTAGTAGAATGAAGTCCCAACAACCCCTCTACTAGATATAAATAGTCGAAAAATTTATGTGAATAATGCAAAGGCAAATAATTCCATTCTCTTTGGCCTCAATCAATATGAACTAGTAAAAGTCATGCACTTTTAGTTTTCCAAGCAAGTGTGTGAAAATCTCAAGAATAGTTATGAATTAGATGAGCAAGTTAAGCAAGCCAAACTTCACTCCTTCATAATGAGAACACAAGAGATTAAGAATGAATGCATAAGAGAACATAGAAGAATATTTCCTCATATTTGATGAGGTAGACAATATGATAAAAGGACTTGGTGAAGACCTCAAGAATGAAGTAGTTGTCCAAAAGGTATTGAATTATTTTCCAGTGAGATTCAATGCTAATATATGAGCTATAAAAGAGGTGTTAAATTTAAAATCCCTCACAATGGAGAAAGTACATGGACACTTTATATATTATGATATGAGAATAGGAAAAGAGAAGGTTGAGACAAAGGATGAAACATTTAGAGTCTTTAAGAGGGATAAGGAACATAAGAATCTGTTGGGGTTCCCATGTTTTCGCAAGTTTGGCAATACCAAAAGATGAGACAACATCAGAACCACTTTCAGACCTCAGGATCTAGCCCTCCTGGGTCTTGAGAGGGATCTCTCTATATAGGTAAAGGTGTTATGTCTTTTAAGCTCTATGTTAAGATATTAGTCTAGTTATAAGGCGCAGGGTTTGTTTTTCTTGTTTGGTTGTTGGGAATCAGGAAGGAAGGTTTCAGTATAAGACAAGGATGGGTAAAGAGGATTTTAGGCAAAGGGGAGATAACTCAGAGAAAAACTCGAGACCATTGGGTGATGGAGTCAGGAAAGGGTTTCCTTGCTGTTCAATACGCAGGCTTTCAGTTGGGCTAGTCATCTAAAGCATCAGATCTTAAAGATGATAGTGTGGCATGAAATGGAAAGAAAGAAGGTGAAAGGCAAGGAAACTGTTGAGCCCCAAAGATGTCCTTCTCTTTCACCAAATTTCACTTCAATTCCTTTGTCCTTTATCAGTTACAGGCTTAAAATATCAATAGGATTAATTAAAGTCACTTTATGAATGCATATAATGACTGAATTTCTATATTTTCGTGGTTTTGTTGTTGTAGTAATTTTTGACTAGACTTAGCTACAGAATGCAACCATTCTGTAGCCAGTCGCCTATTCCGCAGCTATCTTCATGTTTACACAGGTTACAGGTGTCACTTAGAGGAAAAATGCATATGGTTGAATTCCAGACTTCATCTACATCATTCCCTGTCCTCTACGAAGTCTGAGTAAAAATCTCCAAGTGGTTATGCACGTGGAAGAAATCAAAACTAAGAGGTAGACTTCTACCGGGACAAGAAATCTACAGATGTCTTCAGCAAGAGTACGAGGCTTCTACAAGAGTTCTAATTTGATTTTAATTGGGAAAGACACTTATCCCTATTTCTTCTCAAGGGTAGTTATGTATTTCTCTTATAAGAATGACTCGGGAGACCGAGAGACAACTAGCTAGATTGATGTTTTGTGGTTAGATCTCAAAAATCCGTAATACTCTGTTTCTGAATTATTTTTTTTCCTTTAATGAAAAGAAGTCCAACTTCATTGCATGATATGAGGAAATCTTGAGGAGATTTGTATGCTAATCTGGTGGTAGAGGGCCCCTACTGCCCGAGAAGATCTGTGCATATTGTTTAGATAAGTAACTTTAGCTCTGTTTCATTCCTAATTCAAGCAGCTTTTTTAACTCCATGTTTTATGCTAACTTACATCGAATGTTACATCCAGTCTTATTCTTATGAATTGATATCACTAACACTAAATGAGAGATAGCTGTAATATTTTAGAGATTAGTTGATTTTTAGTTTAGTTGTAATACTCTGGAGGTTAATTGCACTCTAGTTAAGTTATGTTCACTGTATTTCAAGTTTGATTGATTTCATTCTAGTTCAGTTCTGTTTAATGTACTTTAAGTTTTATTAGTTAGTTGTATTCTAGTTCTGTTCCATTAGACTTCAAGGCCTTCATTATTTACAAACTACTCTTGTTATTAATCTCTTCCAACACATCATCATATGGATAGGAATTAGTGATATCAGTTCGAGGCCTTGATTGTTCTGTAATTTCTTATAATTTTACAAATATTCTTTTTCCAAAACTATTCCAAAAGATTTCTAACTCTCAAATGAGGCTTAGTAGTGAAAATTTGAGTTGCAGAATGGATTAATTTCAGTATCATAAGTTAATTTAGAGTAGGGTTCCTTACTATGCTATAGATAATCTTTTCCAATTGTGTTCTAACAAATTTATAACCATGGATGATATTTTTGTGATATTGTAAGTTGTTTTTTACTTAGAAGAACCTCATTACATTAAGCTTATCCTTTTCTCAAGCTATTCCAACATACTTCTAATGAATGAATTGGACTGAGTTCATGTTATGGGTTATTTTTTTTCTTGTCAAGTTTTGCATTCTCTGTTCTTAAGTGCCATACATAGTTTAGAATAACCTTTGCTCTGTTTTAGTGTGACCAATAACTTCTCTTTGTTAAACACTTAGTTCCTTTCCTCTTAGCATAAAAACAAAAAGCCAAAAACACTAGAAAAAAACTAAACACAACGAAGTAGGAAGCAGATACCTAGGCACATATAGTGCACTTCACTTCAACAGTTTACTAGCCCTGATTGACAATTTATGACATCAATTTAGGAACACTAAGTTGAGCAGACAGAAACCTCCAAGGTGACCTTTCATGAATCAGATCTAGGGACAGGACACACCATTGGAAAACATGTGATCCAAAACCTAAAGGTTAACTCTTCAGACAAGGAAACATTAAAGATTTAAACACAAAGGTGAAAACCTAAGATCAGAGAGAGACTTTTAACTCTCAATGCTTTGGCATCCAACTCAAGGGAACTTGGAAAGTTTCAATTAATTGAAAAGGACCCTAGTAAGACAGAGACATAATTCTAAACTCCCAGTATCCCAATTCATTCAATTAAAGCCTAACAAGAACGTCTAAGAATAGATTCATTAACTCATACATCAGCTAGCAGTAAATATTAGCCACTACACTGGTTAAATTAACTTGAATCAGTGCTCAAATAACACATATAGCAGAAAACATTAAAGGTAGTGAGAGCAGAAGCTTAGGGTACCATGCGAGGGTATATCCTAAACCAGGTTTCTGATGCCTACCAGAGAAATGAAATGTGATGAATTACAAAGGAAAACAGAGACAAAGTAAGAAAAACATCACCGCTGCTTTAAATCAGGATCCAAAGAAATGTGCTTGTCATATTAAAGAGAAACACCAGTCATGTACAACATTTCCAACAACTTGATATTTAGTCTAAAAAAATCTTCCTCAGCCTATCTTACAACTTTACATAGAGACTATGTCTCAAGAGAAACAACTTATAATTCATAGATATCCGATCAACAACCCTTTCCATGTTTTCTCATGAGTTTTTATATCTGAAAGAGAGGTAGAGGAAGTAGATGAAACACTAAATGAAACATTAAAATAGAGTAAGAAGAGGGGCTCGACGCCCATTCTGTTTTAATGTCTATGCATTAATCTTCAGTCTTTTCTCTATAATATCAGGCTCTGAGCCCAGATTTCTCTATGCTCTATGCCACCATAACAGTGACTATGAACCATGGCGGTTTCCACTGCCTGTGACCCTGCAAAACATGTAAATCATGTTAAGAAAACCATGCATGGGGAGGGGGATGCAGTGGAGGATTGTGAGAATGGTAGCGCAACTGAGGTGAATGTGGTGGATGCAACAGAAAATAACTGAAGAATGCAGTGAAACGGTGAAAAATGGTCTGGCGAAATATTGGCAGAAGAATGCATGTGGGCCGTCCGATCATATCTGGGGGCGATGATCGACGGTGGAGATTGACTCACAGAATGAATTTGGGAGGTAGGGTGTTATAACATAAACTTTAACGCAAAAACATTAAAATTTGACCTTTGAACAAAATACACGGGAATGTATGCAAATGCAACGAAATGACTTTGAATGGTGGGACCCGGTCATGGGCGGAGGGTGATTTGATATGAATCGTCGGATCCCGAGCGATCAACGGTTGCGATCTAATCGCATCTGAGCAGAGTGGGGCCTGTTGAAAATGCAGCAAGATGATGGAGCTTAGTGAAATGAAGTCGCCTTCACTAAGTGGGCCCGCAGGCAAATTCTGGTGCAAAATCTATTTTTAGACTATGTCTATTTTTAGACATATGGAGCATGGTTCGGGGATTCCAGTTTGAGATTCTTGGAGCATTGGTCATGTTGGTAAAAATAGATGAGACTCTATTTTTTAGGTCGAAGAGGTCGAAGTCTATTTTTAGACTGCCTCTCCTTAAAACAGGGAAGTCAAATATTATTTACCCTTAATAATATTTAGACTATAAACAACAGTTTACTCTCTTGGAGCACTTCAGTTCGAGCTACATAAGTGGCTCATGCATCTGACAGAGGAATCACATGGTTCCCAAGGGTTTGATGGCATCATGCATGGTTGACTTCAGTTGGACTTCAGTGGCAGAAGTTTGGAGGAGTTAATGAGACAGATAGTGGAGTTGTGTTCTGTTTATTTTAGTTGAATTGATTGAGATTAGTTTAACTAGCTAATCAATTAGTTATGAGTGGAGTGAATTAAATATTATTTAATTAATTAATTAGTAACTCATTATTCAACTCAAGAACACATCGGTTCACTACAGTGTATGATCAGTTCAGTGGAGACCAGTGAAAGAGGTAGATGAAAGGGTGGAGTTAGCTATCAGTTGTGACTATACTGTTGCTATTTGCAACACACAGATAGGTGGAGTAAGCCCATGAAGATTGCGCAGTTCAGGCTGGTGGTTTATCTATATAAAGAGGCCATCCCATAGCATTGAAACACGCAATAGAGGCAAGGCAATTGGCGGTGAGTTTTGAACCAGTAACCTGTTCAAAACTGAGCTAGATTGTGAGTAATTGTATGAGAAAGTACTGAGTACTTGTGAGGAGTATTGTATTGAGTTTGTTACTTGATTTCTCCATTATAATATACACAATAGCTGCGGGGTTTTCAGCTATAAGCTTTCCCCATACATACTGTGTTAATGTGTATGATGATTTGATGTGTTATCGCTTGATTTTATTCCCGCATGTTTGATGATCTGAGTTGAGTTGAGTGGAAGAGATTATGTGTTATGTATGAAGCTCAAATAGTATGTGACCAGGATAGTCTCGGTGGATAATTAATCATTATTCAGCAAATTTCTACAGGGCCGAAACTCCGATGGAGAAATATGATCGAACGAGGCGATGCAATGAGGACCGTTGATCTCGTTTGAACTGACGGTTACGATTGGATCAGAGGATCATAATCGAGGGAGGCTGCGAGGGATGAATTTGAGAGCTTGTGACTGTGATTGGACGCCAGCCATCCGATCTGGAATAAGATCGACGGGAGGGATTCAATCAGCGGGGATCGCAATCGAAAAGTGCAGTGGGCGACACAGTTTAAAAGTTGCGATCGCGATTAGCACCGGCCGTCATACCTTAAAATATCGACGGTCGAGATCGCGGCGTGGGTCAATAGACCAAACCCCAGTCGCATCGGGATTTTTTCGTATAACACAGAAATGCACTCCCTGAAGGTTGTGATTGAGATTGGTGACCAGGCCCTAGCGCTTGGTCTTAGTGCTCAGGGAATATGGGGAAGTGGTTAAGGGGCTAGCCGAAGGGGGCTGAAGCCTTTAATGCAAAATATGGTCCTTTGGCCTATTTTCAATGCATTTTAAGGCCAAAAAAGGGGTAACGGTAGAGAGGAAAAGGGGTTATTTGGCCAAACAAAAGGTATTTGTGAGGTTTAAAGGGGAAAAAGGATGATTTTGAAGGGTAAGAAAGGAATTAGAAGGGGAGACAAGGGGATGAAAATAGGGGCTTAAAAGGTGTGAAATAGGGGGAAAAGAGGCTTTTTGGGCTTTCTTCTTCACAAACAGAGAGGCTTAAAAACTGGGAACATCAGTGAGGATTTCCAAAAGGACAAAGGCAAAAGGAGGCTTTCAAGGATGATGTTTTTTCAGAGGAAATGCATTCCTTGAAGGTTGAAAAAACATTTTAGCCCCATGTTTGCTTGTCAAAAAATTCATAGGGGCTAACAATGGCTCCACATGGGGATGGCATCTTCTTGAAGGTGTCAAGAATTCGAAAAATAATCTTTGAAGTAGGCTAGATGCCTGATCCTTGAACCATATTCTCTTCTTTGATTTCGGCTATTGCAAGCATGAAGGAGATTAATCAGCAGAAAACATTTCCCAAAAAATCTACCTACCCATCCTACAGTCCTAACATTTTTCTTCAAGGTGCATTTGAATTTGCAGACCTTCTTCATCATTTTTTATTGAAAATAGAAAACACACTATTCTAATTCTACCCTTATCACTCCATGAGACCAGATTCAACTGTTGGCCTCACATGTTTCTCTACCTCTAATATCTGCTGGGATTAAACTATCCAACAGATTCCTTCTCTACATTCTACAACCGAAATTTAAACACAATCAAACTAGGATTAGACAGTCTAGTTTGTTGTGGATCCAAGGCATAAAGACAGTTGCACATGGATTGAAATTGCAGAAAATTGGAAAACAAAAATTTGAAGGCTTGAAATTCTGAAGCTTTGAAGCATCCTTCTTTCTTCGTGACTCAAGTTTTGAGCTTGTTGGAGTCACTTTCTTTCTCTCTGTTTTTTGAAACATTTTCTCTTTTTCTTGAAAACATAAACACAGTAACAAAATTTACAATGGAAATGAAAACTGGAAATTGAAAATCAACAGTAGTAGTGTTTGAGCATCTTGCCATTGACAGGACCCCCAAACAGCTCTGTACCGTCTAGCTCTTGCAGAAAAAAGGAATTTGGACCAACAATGGCCTGGATGATGTAAGGACCCTACCACAAACTGTCGAATTTGTCTTGCTTTGCTTTGTCCTCTCTCCTAGAGTCCCACTTCAAAACTTTATCTCCAATTTTGAAGTCGGAAGCCTTTGCTCTCTTGTCAAACAACTTCTTCATATTTTCCTGAACTTTCAGAGCTCTGTTATAGACCTCTTCCCTTGTTTGTTGGAGATAAATTGTTTGGTTTATCCTCCTCACCATACTGTCCTCCTCTGTCTGAATCTCTTGGACAAATCTAATCACTGGTACCCCAAGTCTGGTAGGAAACACTGCCTCTGTTCCATATACAAGCTGATATGGTGATATGCCAATGGATTTCTTTGTTGTAAGCCTGTCAGCCCACAAAGCATGCACTAAATTGTTATGCCATGACTTCTTATTCTCCTCAAGCAGTTTTTTTATGATGGTCACCAAGATCTTGTTTGATGATTCAGCTAACCCATTACCTTGTGGGTAATAAGCAGTTGAATGACCGAGTGCTATTTGATACCTGTGACAAAAATCAATCATTTTCTTGGATCCAAAAGCAACGGAATTATCAGTGATTATTTTTCTTGGGCAACCAAAATGAAAGAGGATGTGGTCTTCTAGGAACCTAATGATGATAGAATCTGTGGCATTCCTAGAAGGTATGGCCTCTATCCACTTAGTGAAGTAGTCTGTGGCTGTAAGGATCCACTTGTGTTGTGCAGAAGAAGCAGGGTGTATTTCTCCAATGAAATCTAGGCCCCATTGCAGAAAGGGACCCTCAACAGAAATGGGTTGTAATGGTAATGGGAGGAGCTTTCTTTTGCCCTCGAAAATTTGGCATTTATGGCCGACCCTTATCATTTTATGGATGTCATTGAAAAGCGTAGGCCAGTAATAGCCATCTCTGAGTATTTTGTGAGCAGTGGCTTTCCAGTACAAGTGACCTCCACACTCTTCTGCATGGAACTCCTATTTAATCCTCTCTGCTTCAGTTTCAGGTAAAAATTTAAGCAATAGGGCATTTGTATTTTTCCAGTATAAACATTCATTCAGTATGAAATAGTTTATGGCTTTTAGCTTTATGAATCTGGCCTTAGTTTTTGATAGTTCGGGAGGGGCATTGAGGTTTTTGAGCACATACAGGATATCAGAATACCAAGGAGAGTTTTAAAATTGTTCCTCAATTGTGAGATCAAGCAGTCGTTCCTGCTCATCTAAGTCATCTACCATGTTAATGTCAAGGGATTGTAAATTTGATTCAGCCATTAATCGAGCTAAGCCCTGACCTTTGATCAGTTTTGTGGGTTTTATTTCCAGGTCATATTCTAATATCACGACAATCCATTTGCCCCTCTTCCCATCCGGGTCTTGGGACAAAATGTCTTTAACCATTATGTTAGGTATGTAGGCTATGGTGCGAGAATGCAATATGTACACCCTAAAGTCTTTCAAGGCCTTAACCAAAGCATAGGCCTGTTTTTCCATTATGTTATATTTTAAGGGTGCATCCCTCAGAGCCTTGCTGAAGAAAGCAATAGGCTGTTCCATTCCCTTTGGATTTTTATGCAATAGAACTGCAGCCACAGTATGCTCAGAGGCAAATGAAAATATCAGGAAATATTTTGAGAAATCTGGGCTGATTAGGACAGGAGCCTGGGTGAGGGCAAGTTTAACTACTTCAAAAGATCGTTTAGCCTCTACAGTCCACTTAACATCTGCACCTTTTTTCAGCATGTTAGTCATATTCCTGAGGTGTTCAGCTAAGTTGGGAATAAACCTCCTTAAGAAGTTAATTTTCCCAATAAAGGACTGTAACTCTTTAATGTTTCTTGGGTGTGTGATTTGTAGTATTCCCTCAACTCTCTGAGGGTCTATCTTAATTCCCTTCTCAGATATGATATGGCTGAGAAAATTTCCTTCCTGCAGCTCGAATACAGTATTTTTGGGATTTAATGACAGACCAAACCTTCTACATTTTTCAAAAAATCTTCTCAGATGTTTTAGGTGCTCCTCATCAGTCTTGGAGTAGACTGTTATGTCATCCAGATAGATGACAATGAAGTTCCCTATTTCATCTGAAAAAGCTATGTCCATCGCTCGTTGGAAGGTCACACCAGCGTTCATCAGTCCAAAAGGCATTTTTACGTACATAAAAGTGCCCCATGGAATGGTGAAAGCAGTCTTGAGTTGGTCCTCTGGGAGTACTAAAACTTGGTTATAAATTGAAAAACCATCTAACAGGGAGATCCTTTTTGAGCCTACTACCCTCTGAAGAATGTGTTCCATCTTTGGCAAAGGGTAATTGTCTTTAAGTGAGGCTCTGTTAAGGTTCCTGAAATCTATGCACAGTCCGATCTCACCTGTTTTCTTCCTCATAGCTACAAGGTTTGAGACCCAATCAGAGAACCTCACAGGAACTATTATTCCTGCTTCGTACATCTTTTTAATCTCCTTTTCAACCGTAGGCAATTGTTTTGGGTTAATCCTGCGAAGTTTTTGTCTAAAGGGTTTCTGGTTATCCTTCAAAGGTATTTTGTGCTGTATGATGTTTGTGTCATAGGCCTTCAAGTCCTCGTAGCTCCAGGAAAACACATCGATGAACTCTTTGAACAGGTCAATATATTTCTTTTTCATGTTTGTGGGCAGGGATTTAGCCAACTTAATCACCTTAGGCTTATCTTCAGTGCCTATGTTGCATTCCTCGACATCAGAGTCTGAGTGTTCTATAGTGGGCTTTTTCGCTACATCGTCAAAGTCAAAAAGGTCCTCTAAAGGTGCCAATCCCCTGGGTATATTATTATCTTTTGACTGCAGCACATCTACTTCCTCTTTATATGTGTTCTCGTATTCTTTGGTTGGATTTCCAAGTTGTTCAGTTAAAGTGTTTATTTCTATATTATGAGGTGATTTTTCTTCGTCGGGGGGCTCTTCACTTAGGCATCTATCATTGGAATTCGAGTCTGAATCAGAGAATTCAAACTCGTTCCTGCCAACCAGGAAGTCCTCAATCTGCTTATCACCCTCAAAGACCTGCCAATATTTTTCATTATCAGGTACTGCAGGTCTGAACTTTGTCTGAATGATGATTTGTTGGTCACTAGGTGGCTCATGGTATGAACTAGCTATGCAGGCTAATCCATTTGCGATTACGTTCTAACTCCTAGGAACAAACACCAGTTCATATTCTACAAGGGTCTTCAACAAATCCATGGCATCATTCCTGTATGCTCTCAATCAGGGATGTTTAGTTGTATATTCATCGTTCACTTGTTTGATGATTAACTCAGAATCTCCTTGAACAGGTACCCTACGGGCTCCTAGTTTTCTCAGTAAATCCAGTCCTAGAATAAAAGCCTCATATTCCACGATATTGTTTGTACATTTGAAGTTCATATTGAAGGCATGACTCTCGGCATAGTCAGTCTCTGTGTTATGCAACCACACTCCCGCCCCTGTAGTTTTTCTAGTACTAGACCCATCGAAATTCATTTCCCATAAAGGTTCTTTCTCGGGTTTATCATTGGTTTCTTTCCTATCATTAGTTTCATTGTTATGCTACAATGGAGGGTCTGTTTTGGGGTGTGGAGGGTTTTTCTCTTCATGACGCGTATGGAGTCCAAAGGGCCGACTAGTTAGCTGTTTGCATTCTGTTTCTTGTTTACTCAGAGTTTTGTTTTCAGTGCATTGTCCAAAGGTTTCATCCTCGTTTGCTTCTAAGTCTAGAGTGGCCATTATGTTGAAACCTATGGGCACTATCTCATTGTTTGTATCTCTGCTTTCTAGTTTTGGTTCTTCTAATGATTCATCATTGCAAAGGATAAAGGAGTCCAGATCTATGTGTACAGAGTACAGAGGAGAATTTTCAGGCTTTTCAGGGCTGCTGACCAGGAATTTCATTTGTGCCTCTCTATACAGTCTCCTAAGCTGGCTAAATACAGGGATTGTGGCATATGCCCCATCCATCTGCATTGTACCCTACAGCTTGGCTCCCCATGACCTTGACAATAGCATACCATACTTAGGTGGCACATCCGTCACTACAACATCCATAACCATACATTTTGCTGGAATCTGGGTCAAGTTCACACATAGGTCTTTGATCAGGCCAAGACACTTTACCCTATTAGAATCAAATGAATATAGGTCTTTATAGGGACGAGTTATCTCTAGGCCTAACCTCTCCATAACTACCTTAGGCATTAAGTTGTGTGATGCCCTAGAGTCATGCATTGTGTTGTGAAGGATCTTGTCATGGATATTGAGACTGATATAAAAAGGAGGTACTACCCCTTCCTGAAACTTCCCCTCTATATTTGGACCAAATAGAAGGGCTGGTTGATCATCACTCAGATTGACGGTGTCACTGTTTTCCCCTAGATTTAAAGCTTTCAAAATTTGGCCTTTATATACATCTTGAGTGGCTAGCTTAGAGAGCGAGATAGGGATTTTAATTTTTGCAAGCTCCCTCCCTAAGTTGAAGAGGGATTGACTCTTTGTAACACTCAACTCAGCTTTGTTAGCCACTAGTTTAGTGGTAGAATCAGTGTGCTGATTCTCACTATGTATAGTGTTAGGGACTGTTTTATCAGGAACACTAGCTGCAGTGCTAGTGCTGCTAGTTGGTTGACTTTGTTTTTCGGTATTTTGGTTGTCTTGTTCTTTGTTCTTTCCATAACTCTCAGCTGCTGATTTGTTACTTTTAGCAGTTACTTTAGAAGTTTTCTCAGGCCTTTTCTTGATATTAAACTTATAAGCTTTTGGTTTGGAAGTGTCTAAGCTCTTTTTGCTTCTAAGTTCATACTATTCTTTGACCTGCATGATGGAATTTTCAAATCCTAGCCTGTACTCCTCAGATTCTAATATTTCCTCATCCCAATATGAGGGTGAGGGCTGATCTTCCTCTGTGGAACAGTTGTGGATTGATTTATCTGTCTCAAACATATTTATTGAGGTTTCCTCAGATTATTTTACGATTCCCTCATCTTCATCAAGAAAGTTATCTTGAAATGGGGGAATAACTTGTTGATCTGAGTCTCTTTGTCTGTTGGGAGGGGTATTGTTTCTCCTAAAGTTCTGGTTCTGGTTATGATTTTGGATTCTGTTCTGATTACTAACTGTGACAACCATCTTTTCCATCATTTGTTGTATCTTTTCCATGTTTTTGGCTAGATGGTCATACTTGGGATCAGATGTGGAAGCTGCAACATCATCCCTATATGTTACCCTTTTCTCAGCCCTCATTCTAGCTTTCTTCTCAATCAGGTTAGCCTCTACACTCACTGCTCCTTTTTTCATATCCTCCAATGTGTTGTAATCTCTCTCCCTAAGCTGGTAGGCCATGTCAGCATTGAAAACTTCAGGGTATTTCACTAGGGCCATACCTTGGGGAGGTTTCATGTGTGGAGGAAGAGCGTTATAAACGCTGTTAAACCTTGTAGAGTAGTCATGGACGCTCTCTCCTACGTTTCTTTTCAGGTTCTTGTATTCTGCTAAGATTTGGAGAGGGTTGGCCTTGACTTCCCATTTATTTATGAAGGTCTGATATAAGCAGGGCATGTCATGGATGGTATTAGGAGGCAAGCCTTTAAACCATTTCTTCACATCACCTCCTAAACTATGTGCAAAAATTCTCATCTTGACTGTCTCATCATCTATTTCCATATAGTCAAACGAATCTTCCATCCTATCTACATGGTGTTGAGCTGTTGTAGACTCCTTTGCAGTGAAATGTGGGATCTTTGATTAATAATCATTGGGCAAGGGAACTAGGGTCTGAGGTAACACTAGAGGTGCATACCAGGCTGCCATAATGGTATTTTGAGGAGGTAAAGGGTTGGCTTGAAAGGCTGGTATGTGGGTGACAGGGATATTAGGACCAACAGTAGTTTGCTGAACTGATTTAGGATGACAGAGCCCCAATTTTTGAATGAAATGAATATTCGGAGGTGTAGATGGAGGGGTCTCTCTGTCCCTAGTGTGCTGACCACTGTGAGAAGGTGAGCCAGGAAGCTCAAGGCCTAGCTAGTCTACAACACCGAATGACCTATTTCTAGGTAATCTGCTTGGAGAGTTTGGGTCAAAATGAATATCTGATAGAGTTGTAAAGTCTTCTAGTGCAAAGTTAGCTCTATGGATGTATCTGGAAATAGTCGGCCTTCTAGGTATAGGAGATTCCCTAAGAATACTCTCGGGGTCGCCAAATATCTTAGGTGGGTTTGGGTTAGGATAAGCTCTCGTATGAATGGTTCTTGAAGCCAGAATGTTGTCTTTAAACAAGGAGCTTAGTCCTACCTGCTACTTCTATTATGGCTGATGTTGTTATGGACTTTGGTCTCCCAGTGGAGTCTTATGTGAACCAAGATAATCAACAGGCCTATTGATCACCAATGGAGTCTTTAGTCATTAGGGAATTATGGAGTTTCCAGGTGGAAGGTTTTAGAATGTTTCAAATATGGTATACTGTCCGCCAAAGTGATTAACCACCAAAATAAGGCTACTTGGTCTTATTTGAGTCTATGAAGTGTTTAAAGGCGTGTTTTACTCAACATGTGTCCCTAGCGGAGTCGCCATTATGTTGGGGTTCCCATGTTTTGGAAAGTTTGGCAATACCAAAAGATGAGACAACATTAGAACCACTTTCAGACCTCAGGATCTAGTCCTCCTGGGTCCAGAGAGGGATCTCTCTATATAGGTAAAGGTTTTATGTCTTTGAAGCTCTGTGTTAAGATATTAGGCTAGTTATAAGGCACAAGGTTTGTTTTTTCTTGTTTGGTTGTTTGGAATCAGGAAGGAAGGTTTCAGTATAAGACAAGGATGGGTAAAGAGGATTTTAGGCAAAGGGGAGATAACTCAGAGAAACACTCGAGATCATTGGGAAATGGAGTCAGGAAAGGGTTTACTTGCTGTTCAATACACAGGCTTTCAGTTGGGCTAGTCATCTAAAGCAACAGATCTTAAAGATGATAGTGTGGCATGAAATGGCAAGAAAGAAGGTGAAAGGCAAGGAAACCTCCAAGGTGACCTTTCATGAATCAAATCCAGGGACAAGACACACCATTGGACAACCTGTGATCCAAAACCTAAAGGTTAACTCTTCAAAGAAGGAAACATTAAAGATTTAAACACAAAGGTGAAAACCTAAGATCAGAGAGAGACTTTGAACTCTCAATGCTTTGGCATCTAGCTCAAAGGAACTTGGAAAGTTTCAATTAATTGAAAAGGACCCTAGTAAGACAGAGACATAATTCTAAACTCTCAGTATCCCAATTCATTCAATTAAAGCCTAGCAAGAACATCTAAGAACATATTCATTAACTCATACATCAGCTAGCAGTAAATATTAGCCACTACACTGGTTAAATTAACTTGAATCAGTGCTCAGATAACACATATAGCAGAAAACATTAAATGTAGTGAGAGAAGAAGCTTAGGGTACCATGCGAGGGTATATCCTAAACCAAGTTTCTGATGCCTACCAGAGAAATGAAATGTGATGAATTACAAAGGAAAACAGAGACAAAGTAAGAAAAACATCACCGCTGCTTTAAATCAGGATCCAAAGAAATGTGCTTGTCATATTAAAGAGAAACACCAGTCATGTACAACATTGTCAACAACGTGATATTCAGTCTGAAAAAATCTTCCTCAGCCTATCTTACAAATTTACACAGAGACTATGTCTCAAGAGAAACAACTTACAATTCACAGATATCCGATCAACAACCCTTTCCATGTTTTCTCATGAGTTTTTATATCTGAAAGAGAGGTAGAGGAGGTAGATGAAACAATAAATGAAACATTAAAATAGAGTAGGAAGAGGGGCTCGAGGCCCATTCTGTTTTAATGTCTATGCATTAATCTTCAATACTCTTTGGGTGAAAGAGTGGTCTTCAACAGGCTGAAATTTACTCCAAGTATGCCTTTGATGTACTCTTGGCTGTAGTACTCTGTAGTACTCTGGTGGATAAACAAAAGGCAGATAAATGACTTCCAGTCTGCCATACTGCGTAACAAATGCTCTGGCAGTATAAGGAATGTTCTGTCAGCGTGGAAATCTCCTTAGGAGCTAGAGGTAGGATAAATAACAACATGGGAACTTGTCCCTCATGGGAAAAAACCTTCTGCTGATGTGAAACATTGTCAATATTGTTTTCTGTGCATTGGGCCCTATTAGGCCTTTCGTGTGAGCCATGAGGTCTTCAATATGGTATTTTTCCTTTAAAACACTGAATTAAGGCTTAAAATTCTCAATAATGTGCATTAGAACTCCTTAACTCTGTACTGATACTCTTTGCCGCTTCATGACTGTCTCTGTCAGTGAAATGTGAAATTTAGTGGCACTAGAGAGGTTTTGCAAAGTTGAAATCTGTCCTTTAATGAAATTTATGCTCTAAGAACCTTCTCAGGCTTTTCTCTGTAATATTAGGCTCTGAACCCAGCTTTCTCTGTGCTCTGTGCCACCATAACGGTGACTATGAACCATGGCGGTCTCCATCGCCTGTGACCCTGCAAAACACGTAAACATGTTAAGAAAACCATGCATGGGGAAGGGGATGAAGTGGAGGACCATGAGAATGGCAGCAAAACTGAGGTGAATGCGGTGGATGCAGTAGAAAACAACTAAAGAATGTAGTGAAACGGTGAAAAATGGTCTGGCGAAAGATTGGCGGAATAATGCATGTGGGCCGTCCGATCATATCTGGGGGCGATGATCGACGGTGGAGATTGACTCATAGAATGACTTTGGAAGTTAGGGCGTTATAACCTAAAATTTAACGCAAAAACATTAAAATTCGACCTTTGAACGAAATACACGGGAATGTATGCAAATGCAACGAAATGAATTTGAATGGTGGGACCTGGTCATGGGCGGAGTGTGATTTGATATGAATCGTCGGATCCCAAGCGATCAATGGTTGTGATCTAATCGCATTCGAGCAGAGCGGGGACGAAACTGCGATGGAGAAATATGATCAAACGAGGCGATGCAATGAGGACCGTTGATCTCGTTTGAACTGATGGTCACGATTGGATCAGAGGATCGCAATCGGGGGAGCCTATGGGGGACGCATTTGAGAGCTTGCGACTGTGATTGGATGCCAGCCGTCCGATCTGGAACAAGATCGATGGCGGGGATTCAATCGGCGAGGATCGCAATCGGGAAGTGCAGTGGGAGACACAGTTTAAAAGCTGCGATCGCGATTAGCGTCGGCCGTCAGACCTTAAAATATCGACGGTTGAGATCGAGGCGTGGGTCAACAGACCAAACCCTAGTCGCATCGAGATTTTTTCGTATAACACAGAAATGCACTCCCCGAAGGTTGCAATTGCGATTGGTGACCAGGCCCTAGCACTTGGTCTTAGTGCTCGGGGCATATGGGGAAGTGGTTATGGGGCTGGTCGAAGGGGGTTGAAGCCTTTAATGTAAAATATGGTCCTTTGGCCTATTTTCAATGCATTTTAAGGCCAAAAAAGGGGTAACGGTAGAGAGGAAAAGGGGTTATTTGGCCAAACAAAAGGTATTTGTGAGGTTTAAAGGGGAAAAAGGATGATTTTTAAGGGTAAGAAAGGAATTAGAAGGGGAGACAAGGGGATGAAAACAGGGGCTTAAAAGGTGTGAAATAGGGGGAAAAGAGGCTTTTTGGGCTTTCTTCTTCACAAACAGAGAGGCTTCAAAACTGGGAACAGTAGTGAGGATTTCCCAAAGGACAAAGGCACAAGGAGGCTTTCAAGGATGATGTGTTTTCAGTGGAAATGAATTCCTTGAAGGCTAGAAAAAAAATTTAGCCCCCTGTTTGCTTGTCAAAAAATTCATAGGGGCTAACAGGATCACCAAGAGTGTTCCAGCTGTAAATAAAATTAGTAGTTGGCTTTGTTTTCCAGAAAACTAAAGCACGACTTAGGAAAGTATAAGGTTAATTTACTCTTCAAGTTTTTGAATGTGGTAGAGTTGGGAATTTTTCCTCCAAGTGTCCTTATACCAAATCAGAGAAGATTTAGAAGGAAAAGGATTAAAATCCCTGAGAGAAATCTAAAAAAATACCAGAAGAAGAAATCCTTTGATAAAAAGGGGCTCTACTCCAAAGAAGGAAACTCTTCAATATGATCAAGCAGTGAATAATCCTTTGGGTATGAATATGATGAATGTATTCTTATCACATTTGAATCAAAATCTGAATCCAAAGAAGAATTAGACTTTGAGGAAGAAGAGGAAGGTGTCATGGATCTTGAAGGGGAGCTCATCAACGCTCTTGATGAATTAAATAAATTTATAAATAAGAAGAAACAACTAAAGGAGAATCTATTGCAAGTTAAAGAAGGTATGTCTGGGTCTAATAATGAAGAATTTACTTATCATAAAGAAAAATTTGAAGAAGCCATTAAAAATAAAGATACCCTAGTCCAACAATTAGAAGAAAAACAAAAGGAATGTATGTAGAAATTTGAATAACTGATATGTTATCCACCGAGATTCTCCTGATCACACACTATTTTATCTTCATGCACAATACAAAATTTCTTCTACCATTGATCATTACATGCGGAAATAAAATCAATTGCATGCACACATTAAAACCATAAAAATTCACACATATGAACACAGTATGTAATGGGAAAGATTAAAGCTAAAAACCCCCAACTATCTGTATATTATATATGTCATAGAGATCATGTAACAATCATCATACAAAGCTCCTCACAAGCTCTCAGTATAATCTCCACTTGCTACACACTAATCAAGCTAGATCTAGCAAAACACATGCTCCAATCTCTGCCACTTGATAGCCTGCCTCTACTGAGCAATCCCTGCTGAAGAATGCCTCTTGATGAGTTAAGATGGAGCCTTGCTCACGCAGTCTTTATAGGCATCTCTACTGAGTGTTGGATGCAAACCATGCATCACTTATAGTCACAACTGATAGTCACACTTGCCCTTTCTCCTATCTCTGCACTGGTCTCCACTGAAACTGTCCATGCACTGAAGTTAACTGATGTATTCTTTAGTTGATTAATGAGTTTATAATTAGTGAATTAATTAATAATTAATTCACACCACTCTCACTAATTGTATCAATCAGTTAACCTAGATACAAATAGCTCAACTATGTTTAGATTAGTTAAACTGAACACAACTCCATTAACTTCCTCAATCAACTCCACCAAACTCTGTCACATGAGTTCTAACTGAAGTATCCATGCAATAGTTCCACATAACCCTTAGGAATAGCACAATTCCTTCTGTCAGCTCTTGTGCCACATCTGTGCACTTAACTGAAGCGCTCCAAGAGAATAAGATAATGTTTAGAGTCCAAGTATTATTAAGAGCTAATAATATTCGACATATCTATTTTTAGACTGGCAATCTAAAAATAGATTCCACCCAATATGTCTAAAAATAGAAATCCATCTATTTTTCCAACTTGACCAACCATCCATAAATAACATCCCGCAACTTATAGAACATGATCTATATGTCTAAAAATAGACATAGTCCAAAAAATAGACTTTGAGACAAAAATCACCTGTGTGGCCCCCACCTAGTTTTGGTGATCACTTTCCAACTAGGATCAGGAATGATGTTTCAGGATGCCTCCTTCACTGTTTCTTGTTGCAATCTTCAACAATGTATTGATTTAGAGGAAGAGAATAAGATCTTAAGACACGAGCTAACTAAAAA
This sequence comes from Pinus albicaulis, assembly GCA_034641835.2. Taxonomy (NCBI): domain Eukaryota; kingdom Viridiplantae; phylum Streptophyta; class Pinopsida; order Pinales; family Pinaceae; genus Pinus; species Pinus albicaulis. The sequence continues at coordinate 1,520,735,913 of CM076584.1, forward strand.
AAAGGAAAAATAATCCTAGAAGGATATACGGAAGAAATCATGTCCTGTAAACTCTAGCTAAAAGAAGAAAAAAGATAAGAGGAGGTCCTTGGCGAAAAAATTGATGAGTGGGAAGAGAACTGCCACAATTTAGAGTCTCGAGTTTTATCTCTGAGGATAGACCTAGAAAAATTCAAGGCTCAAATAGATATGGAGAGAAAATTTGTTGAATGAGAAAAAAACCTAAACAACATTCTCATCGGTCAAAGATATCCAACAAATAAGGCATGTCTAGAATACTTCGATCCAAAAAAACTCTTTAAAGAATAGGTCAACACCAATTTCACATGAATTAAAGGCTTTCAAGGCTATGAAAAGGCACTTCAAAATGGAGCCAATGAAGATAAACAAAAGACAAATCAGAGAAGCAATCAACAATGGATTAGGCCCATTAAAAGCTCAAATGTTCCTCCATGAAGATCTATAATCCAACCATCAAAACAAACGAGGTAACATTAATATATTTAAGCCTATAAATTCTCAAATTTCAAATACTTAAGGTTTTTCTATGGAAAATTTTATGAGTGTCACAAGTTTGGACATAAATCCATTAATTGTAGAATTGTTAATTTTGAAAGAGATGAAAATTTCATATCTAGATATTATCAAAATCTTAGGTCTAAAAATTCTTTGGTTGGGAGTAGAAATCCTTTCTCCCCTCTGATAAATGAAATTGAGTGTTTCAAATTTAACAACTTTGGCCACAACGAAAGTGAGTGCAAAAGCAAGTTTGACTATCCATCTAAACAACAAACCTATGAACAATCAGTAATCCAAGAAACATGAAGAGATGGAAGCATAATACTGAGAAAAATGAGGAGTTTGGACTTGATTTATTTGCACATGATTAGGAAGTAAAATGGTATGTGGATAATGGTTTCTCCAAGTACAATTGGAGATAGGAATAATTTATTGTTTCCAAAAGAGAAAAGTAAGGGAAATGACACATTAAAAAATAATGCTCCAACACAAATTAAAGGAAAGGGCATAGTCAATATGGATGAAAAGACCAAGGCACAAAATGTCTTATATGTGGATGGTATCAAGATCAACCTACTGACTGTAAGTAAAATGTTTGACAATGGATATGATGTGGATTTTCACTCTAAGGACTCTGAGATATGAAAATCTAAGAATGGAAGACTCAAAATAACATGTATGTGTTTTATGATTCTAGATTGAATCACTACTTGAGCAAGACATATCAAATGTGGTTTGGCATTAAAGGTTCGGGCATGTAAATTCCATATTAGTAAGTTAAGGGCATTTAGAGGCTTACCAAGATTATAAAATCATGATAACCCAATCTACAAGTCCTGTCAATTTGACAAGAAGACAAGGACGTAATTCAAAATAAAGGAGTTATCATCTTCTAAACCTTTAGAGCCACTTCACACATATATTTTTGGTCCCATAAGAACAAATAACTTAAGAGGAGAAAGGTAATTTATTTTATTTATTTATGATTTTACTAGAACTACTTGGATAATGTTGTGGAAAAAAAAGTCAAAATCCATAAGTAAATTTCAAAGATTTAAGGTTCATGTTGAGAATGAGAAGGATCTTAAGATTGAGTGCTCGAGGTCTGATAGGGGAGGAGAATTCATCTCAAAAGAGTTTGAATATTTTTGTGGAAAACATGGCATAGGGAGGCAGTACTAAGTATTAAGAACACCATAGCATAATGGGGTGGTTAAAAGGAAATATATAACCATTCAAGAGATGGCAATAACCATGATGGATGAAGCGAAGGTTGCACACACCTTCTAGGGAGAGGAAACTCAAGCAACTATTTACTTATAAAACATAACACAACTTAGGCCTAACAGTGATAAAACCCTTTCTGATTTATGGAAATGAATACCAACATTTGTAAAACATTTCAAAGTATTTGGGAGTAAATGCCATATAAAAAGAAATGTTAAATACCTTAGTAAGTTCAAATCTCAAGTTGATGAGGGTATATTGGATATTCAATCAAGAGAAAATGCTACAAATGCTTCAACAAGAGGAAAAATAGTGTTAAAGATTAAATCAATGTCATGGTTGATGAAATGATGCCTCATTTAATGAAGTATAAATAAAATGAGAAACCATACAGTGAGGAGGAATTTTCTCTTAGATATGCAGATCAAGAAGAAGAAGAAGTTGAAGAAGGAGATGAATCAAACTATACAACACAAAGGCATAAGACCCCATCTAGGTTTGTACAAAAAAAACATCATAAATTCAAATAATTGGTGATCGAAGGCTTAGTGTCCAAACTAAAAGGAAATTCATTGGCAGTCCTAATCACACAATTATTACCTTGCTCTCACAAACCGAGCCAAAAATATTAGTCAGGCTAGTGAAGATAAGTTTTGGATGAAAGCGATGAATGAAGAGTTGGACCAAATTGAGAATAATGACACTTGGGAGCTTGTCCCCAGACCCAAGGAAAAAAATGTTATCAAAACCAAATGGTTTTTTTAAGAATAAGCTAAATGAGGAAGGAAAAGTTGTAAGAAATAAATCAATACTGCTCTATAAAGGCTATGCACAAATAGAAGGGATAGACTTTGAAGAAATATTTGCACCATTAGCAAGATTAGAAGCCATAATAATGTTTCAATCTTTTACTATTGATAAGAATATTAAGGTATATAAAATTGATGTAAAATAAACCTTCCTCAATGGATATTTAGAAGAAGAGGTGTATGTAGAACAACCAAAAGGTTTATTACTCTTGGAGAATGAAGTTTTTTTTTGCAGATTAAGAAGCCTTTATAGGGGTTAAAATAAGCTCCAAGAGAATGGTATGCCGGACTAGAAAATTATCTCTAGTTGCAAGGTTTTGAAAGAGGGACTGTTGATAACAATATGTATATAGAAATATTTATGTCAAATCTAAATATGATCACTTGCTAATTATTGTGGTAAATGTAGATTTTATTATCTTTGGAAGTGATTTGGAGAAGATGGGACACTAGTTTGTTGAGGTAATGAAAAAATAATTTGAAATGTCTATGATAGGGTAGTTTTTCTTCTTTCTCATATTTCTAATTACCCAATCTAAAAAAGGTATCTTCATGTCTCAATCCAAGTATCTAAAGGAAAAATTGAAGAAATCTGAGATGGAAGAGTGCAAGCCAGTTTATACCCCATGGTGACTGATTGTAAGCTAAGATGATTAATCTCTTCTTGCGAATCAGATGACCTATATATCAATGAATGAATTATTGTTGTATATAACTACTTCAAGGCCAAACATAATGCAAGCAGTAGGCTTGGTGACCATATTTCAAGCAAGTTCTAAAGAAATCCATGTCAATGCAATGAAGAGAATTTTCAAATATTTTCAAGGCACATCAGAATAGGGCTTATGGTATGCTAGAGGTAAATATTTCAACATAAAAGATTATAGTGTTGTTTATTAGGCTAGTAGCATTCATGACAAGAAAAGTACCTCTGGAGCAAGTTTTTTCTTGGGGGGCTATCTTGTATCTTGGGTAAGTAAAACACAAGACTCAATCTCTCTATTTACAACATAAGTTGAATATATAGCTGCAACACTTGTTGCACTAAAATTATTTGGATGAATTAAACTCTAAAATACATCAAGGTCGAGTTAAAGGACCCAATACCAATCTTGTGTGATAACAATAGTTCTATCAACATCTCCAAGAACCCATTTATGCATTCAAAGATGAAACATGTTCCTCTCATAGATCATTTCTTGAGAGAATGTGTTGCTACTAATATTGTTTTCCTTGATTATGTGGCCACTAATGAGTAGCTTGTACATATATTTACAAATCCCCTACCGCAGAATATCTCGAGAAAAAAATGGAGTAGTATGTTCGACAGACAATTGACTCAGCTCAGGTAATGGTCTGTAGCTACTATATGTTGGTGATTAATTTAGCAAGTAGGTTGCATGAGAAGGGCATCAAATTCAGTTATGGTTTCAACTAGAGATGGAACTACCCTTTACCATTGATGTCAAAGGGGGAGAAATGGCCCAAAAATTGCGAATTGACAACATCTAAGGTGTATAAATTATACAAACATATGTATATCAATGGATTCAATCTGATCAAGCAATGTACTAAAGCTAGATATTGAATCCTTATACAAATCAATTGAGGAAATTAAACACAATCGCCAATCACAACAAGTACAGAAAGAATAAAATCAAACCACAAAAAAGATAATTTCCTGGGGAAAGCTTGCAACTCAAAACCCCTCTATCATATATTGTATATTCCACAAGGAATCATGAAATAATTACAATGCACTCTTCTTACAAGAGTCCCCTACAATCGACCTATCGTCTCACATTGATCCAGAAAAAATCGGGCAAACACAACCAATTCTCAAGCCTGCCTTGCTCACGCAATTCCTAATGAATGCAATCCCTATTCTTTAGGAATTTTAGCCTTCCTCAACTTCGCTGAGTATCATGGGAATCTTGTGGTATTTTAACTACATCTGGGCAGCCTGCTAATATCACAACTGATAGTTAACTTCCCTTTAACCTTTGTCTCAATTGGGTCTCCACTGGAAATGACATGCATGCAACTATTACTAGTAAATCATCAGTTGCATGGTAGATCACTGATTGTGAATTAAATATGATTTAATTCACTTGATCTCTCACTATTGCAAAAACAGTTACAACTAGTTCAACTGACTCTAACTCACCTAACTAAGTTAACTGATTTCTCTTTCATTAAACTCATGGAATTAATTGAAATTTGAACTCTAAAACACATAGAATCACTCTGCATGTCTCACCAACTACCCTCAACTAAAATTCCATGAGCTAACTGAGTTTATCACACTCAATTAACTATTACAATTGATTATGAGATAAGATTACATTTTATTGTCCAATTTAATTAAGGGATAATTAAATTTGACACATATCCAATTTATTAAATAAATTTAATTTCACACTAATGTATCGTTAGGACCCATCACTTCATGACCTGTGGTCCTACAGTCCCAAATTAGTGTAGGTGTTGTCATGTTGCTTCTGGATGCCAATTTCACTTTTTCTTGTTGCAAACTTCAATGCTCCCTCTCAACAAGAAAGGTATGTCCTTGCATGCGCACATGCACCTCTTGCATGTGACATGCAACTCTTGCATGCAACACTTCTCTAGTGTTTCTCTCATATGCAACTCTTGCATGCAACACTTCTCTAGTGTTTCTCATGCATGCAACTTTTGCATGCAACACTTCCGAAACTGAATAGCCTCCAAAAAACTGAATCCATATAATGCATCTATCATTAGAGTCTTCTGACTGCTAGTTCCTACTGCACATGTATACTATACTCTCTACGCTGTTGACATCTGCATCCATGCCCTCTGCACTGCTACCAACTCTGATCTAAGCTCCATTATCCAACACCTGTCACTCTGATTTATGTCCTCCTGACATTTGATTGCATCAATCTAACTGATCCTGCTACTATTTTACTGTGGGTTCCTCGTAGCCAGGTTCGATCTATGAGGCGCACCATCTCTAGGACCCTGCCCAAATTTATTCTTGGGATTAATTTTGCACATCGCCCTACCTCACACCTGGAGGTATAGCTGCATGTACTCCCTCTGCCCATCTGGCTCAAAATTTCTCTCCTTGAGTGGTTTCTACCACTCCATGATCCTCCGCATTTGGTTGCTCCACAACTTGAGGTTCATTCTTTGGAACCAAGAGTTCCTCATCTACATGAAAATCAAGCTCCCTCTCAAGGGACAATTGCATGGCTTTCTCACACTTCCCCATGGTACATCCCTTGCATGTGTCTTGTTGGGGTTCCCATGTTTTGGCCAGATTGGCAAGACCAAAATATGAGACAACATCAAACCACTTTCATACCTCAGGATCTAGCCCTCCTGGGTCCAGAGAGGGATCTCTCTAATAAAACAAAGAATGATATATCTTTGAAAGCTCAAATGAGATGTTAGGCTAGGTATGGAACGCAAAGGGGGTTTTAAAATGATTTGGTTGGTTGGTTGCTGGGTTGGTCATGAGATCATAGACTGAGAAAGTAATGGGAGGAAAGGAACAAAACAATAGGATGTTTTCACCAAGAGGATAGGTCAAGAAAAATTCCATCCATTGGGCTATGGAGTCATGAAAGGTAATAACATGCAACAACTAGCCAGAGCTTTCAGAGGGCAAGTCATATACACTAAAGGATCTTTTAGATAGATGATGGAATGGAAAATTAAGGATTGAAAGTGAAAGAAGGAAAGCAGCCCAATTTTTGTCTATAGATTAGGTCAGAGGTCATTTAACTCCAGACCTGCTTGGAAATACTCATAAGCAACTCTCAGGGAGGCCACCAGGGGAAAAAAAAGAGATAAGTTTAACAGAGCTAGGGTATATAGATCAGAGAAGGACTTTGAACCTTCACTGCTTTGACACCAGCAAGAGATCTTAGAAAGGCCAGTTGGTCGCACAAGGATCCTAGTGGACAGGGATAACTCTAATCCCCAGTGTTCCCAAATATTCCAGTTGAAACCCAACAAGAACAAACTAAGCAGTAGAAAACATTAAATGCAAGGAGAGAAGAAACATAGGGTACCTAACAAGGGTAAATCCTATGCCAATATTCTGATGCAAGCCCAGAAGAAACTGAAACAGTATGGAAATGCAATAAGCAGAGTTAGAAAAACATCACCAATAGTAATAGACCAGGATCCTGTGAAATGTGCTTGATTAAATGATGAAAAACCAGTCACATACATTGAGCTCAATGGCTGTTACAATCCAAACTTCTCCTCCCAACCCAATACATAACAACTACTCTGCTACTCTCTCCCAAACTATTCTAACAGTAAAAACTGAATCCCTCTAACTACAATCGGCAACAACCGAACAACAACTTTTACAACACGTTCTTCAGGATTCTTATAGGAGAAAAGCATAACAGGAGTAGATGTAAACTTAAATGCAACATTAAATTCTGAAGTAGCAGGAGGGTCGAGGCCTTGCTCTGTTTTAACAGGGCATTGAACTTTCTGCACTATTTGGGTGAAAGAGTGGTCTTCGCCAGGCTGCAATTTACTCCGGTATGTCTCTGGTGTACTGAACAAAATGCAGAACGATGATGCTAGGGTATGCCATACTGCATAACTAATGCACTGGTAGCATAGGACTGCTATCAGGGCTAAACAATCTCCCTAGAACACGGTATAGAATGCAGACGGTATGGGCACCTTGTCCTTTTATGGAACAACGTTATGCTGATACGGAAACCCTGATAGTATGGTTTTCTGTGCATTTGACCTTCTGAGCGATCCACGGGGTCTTTAATTCTGGTACCTTGCCTTTGAATAATTGGATTAAGGCTCAAAATATGCAATTACAGGCCTTAAACGTTTTGTTTTCCCACCAATACTCTTTGCCGCTTTCTCGTTTGCCTCTGACTACGAAATCTGTGTTTTAATGGCTCTGGAGAGGTTTGACAGAGTTTAAATCCTGCCCCTTTGATGATATTAGTGTCAAAACACTTTCCCAGGCCCTTTTTCATTAATTTGGTCTCTGCACATGGTCTTTTCCTGCGTTCTCTATTACTGTGAGAGAGACTGTGAATTATGGGGGTTTATTGCCGCTCGAAACCCTGCAAAGCACGAAAACACGTTAAAAAATCATGCACGGGAAGGGTTATTGTGGATGACTGTGAAAATGGCAGCGTGGCCTGTGTTAGCACCCAATCTGAACCTCAGGCTGAAAAAGGAAAATCAGGTTAACAACTAAACCACGCTCAGCCTTGTAGCTAGCCCTACAAGGACAGGAGAGGGCTCTCTCCGTAGAATAGATATTCAATAAAACAATAATGAACTGATTTTAGGCTAGGTATATAAATGGGAAAGGGGATTTTAATAAATGACTGAAAGTTCAGGGATGTATGGGCAAAAGGACAGCATGAGCTGAGGAATTAAATCAGGATACAGGATATTTCATGGGGCAAGAAAGGCAGGAGATTTAGCAATCAAACTGAAATAAGATGGAGTGTAAAGATGGTTGAGAAGCTGAAAAGGGCATAATAAATGAATCCTTTTCAAACAGAAGAAAATACACAGAGTATGAATGATTCCCCAAGGCAGAGCATATAAAATGGATTCTACCTTTCTAACTTGAAAACATTCAACTGGAAATGTTAATGAATGAATGGTGAAACATAACAATGTACATATGACACATAAAGGAGAAACATATGCTAAAACTCATACCACATGAATCCCATGAATCAGAGCTGCATCATTTTATTAATTCCCGTCAAACTGTACAATGTAGCGCAGAGATGTTTCTGCCACAATATTCCCCTAATTCTGAGTTTTTCAGACCTCAGACCTTTTTTTGCAAATAATTAGAATTTACAATAAATAGACGAATTTTGCCGGAATACAAATCGATGGAAGGGGAGAAATCACAACTGAAGATAGAAGGCCAAAAGCCAACAGTCTCTTCGTAAAGGAAGAGCTGCATTACATCTGGCCAGTGAGAAGGAAAAAAATTGTAACGTAGATTTCTCTACAACGTAACTGAAGATGTGACTGTCACAATTTGGGTCTCGGCTTCTGGCTGTCGCTTTGCTTTCCATTATTCCTTTTGAATAACTGGCTTTTAATAAGATGCTGTTGCAGTAAACTGGAATAAATTGAAATAATGCCTTACATGAAGGGAAATAGTGAATAAGAATGAAGGGAGAGGAGGCGGGACCAGCTTCTTAATCGCAATCGGGATAGGGGAGCGGGAAAATATATACAAAATAAAACTTTCGATGCGGTTGGATTAAACCATGGGAAGTCCTTTAATAAATGTAATAAAATGCGATTTTGGGAATTACAAAGGGGAAAGGGCCTTTATATTATAATGGGGAGTAAGTGCTGTATGGTGGGCTCGGGGATAAAATCACAATCGCAATATTGGAATTTGCGATGGGAATTTGTGACGGGGATTTTGCAAAGGGAATTTTGCGATGGGAATTTGCGATGGGAATTTGTGACGGGGATTTTGCGACGGGAATTTTGCGACGGGAATTTGCGATGGGAATTTGCGATGGGAATTTTGCGATGATCGCACATCTCACATCGCAAATTCCACATCAACAAGACACTTGAATCTCTAAACTTGCGATCTTGCGATTTTGCGCTAAAGTGGTGGGGTTTATATATATGATATAACTTTGTTATAAAGTTTGTGGGGTATTGGTCAGAGAAGTGTTTAAGGGGAGGGACTTTGTAATATGAAGTTTTTTATTATAAAGTCCAAAGGCATGTGTTGGTCGCTTTAATTGCTTTCACAATTCAAGCTCCACATAAATTGTCAACCCGAGGAAGTCTTTTTATTTCAAAGATAATCACGCACTGGATATGCTCAATTTCAAAAGCAGAAACAATGTTGCAGTAAAAAGCCACACAATTATTAATCTCACAAATCTACTGATCCACACTCTGTTTAATCAAAGCTGAAGTCACTTAAGTTATAGCAGAACTAATTTCTATGTTGCAGTTAAAACCCAAACAAAAGAAGACCAATCTGCAAGAAAAGAAATCAATCAACCATAGCAGGAACAGGACCCTATTCCTTGGTTAGGAACTTCAGCACCTGCTGCCTGACACTTAATCACACTGTAGGAAAGGTAGCTTCAAGAGACCAAGACCCTATTCCCATGAACAGGAATCTTCAGCACTTGTTCTCTTGTTTCTAATCACACTGCAGAAAAAGGAAAATGAATGGGAGCAGGACCCTATTCCTTTATACTGAAATCTTCAGCACCTGCTTCCCAGCATCATACACTCATACAATTAATAAAAATGGATTTCTCAACTTCCAAGAGTGAATGTGTTCAATACATGCAGCGCTAGAGAAACAGAGTACTACTAAACTGTGCAATTAGTGTTCAACAGCAGTATTAAAGTAAAGTGCAAACAACGTAAAGAATTAAACAAATTACAGGAATCAAAGGGTGAATCTTGTGAGGAAGGCAGGCCCTTTCCCTCTCACAAGATTCCCCGGGGGGAAAGAATTAAATTAGAGCGCTCAAAAGAAGAATTTATTCATCTGTCAAAGTAATTGATACATTACAGATGGAGACTAGCTCCAGTTCTCACACAATGTTCTCCTGTAGCTTTACAACAATGAACTCCCCTCTAATGATGATGTCTCCTCTTTTTAAAGAGGAGACATCTTTTACAATTTACATGAGAGCAAATCTACGTTATCCCAAATCTGTTCTTTTTCCCAAAACAGGACTATTCTGTTCTTCCAAAAAAAGATACTGTTACAACAGAGACAACAAGAATGCTATCTTCAGGATAATCCAGGTAACCGTGTCTTCATGCTGTTATTACTATTTCACAAAAGGTTCTTCCAAAATCGCAAATTACGCATGACGGAATTTGCGTGCTTGACGGCTGTTTCAGCAACTGAGTCAGCTGTTTCAGCAACGACCGCTTGTTCCTAGAAACGCATATAACTTATCTGCGATCTTTGGACTTATGTTAGCAACGATGCACTTCAATTAATGATAAAATATAAGAGTATTATGGAATTAAATGTAAAACAGATTAAACATATAATAAAGAGGAGGATTTTATATACCTTGGGATAAAGTAGATGAAAATGATAATGAAATCCTTTCTAATCATGGTTATAAAAGTAAAATGGTGTCAAAGTATATAGCAAAAATGATACATAGTGGAGTCCTAACATCCCCCCCAGCTAAAAATGTTGCATGTCCTCAGGCAACCCCTAGTCTGAATCAGAGTCTGAGTACTGGGACTGAGCATGCAAATTACTCAAGAAATAGCTGGAGAAGGTGGCATCTGTAGGAGCTCTGAATCCTCTGTTGTTCTGCAAGTGTTGCCATGCCGAGGCTTCATCTCTGTCAGTCAACTGGTAATGACACTGATATTTCTCTGAAGGCAGCCATAAAATTGGAAAATGAAAATGATACCCAATCCAGTTTACTCCACAATGTTGAATGTAACCAATGTAATTAGGAACCCTGGATAATGCAGCTTGAAGATTGTGAGGGTTAAAAGGGTGATAATCCTGTCTCTCTTTACATGACTGCTGCCAAAACATAATATTGGCCTTCAATGCAGCAGTACCCTTTACTCTAATTTGCTGTTGACACTTAAGAAGTGTTGAAGCCCGTAACTGTTGTATATACCTATGCATTCCTGGCTTCTGTAAGAATTTATGATATTGTGCTATGAACATGGCTGGGCTTAAAGGTTCTGGTCTGATCCACAGGAGTCTATTCTCCTCATTATGACTGCTTGCAGTGAACGCAGTTTGCCAAGTGAGCTGGTTAGACAAAAATGAAACAAATGCCCTTATTTGTATATCTCCTACAATTGGAATAAGATTAACTCTTCTATTGTCGGGAATGGCCTCATTATGAAGGTAGAGTTCGCATAGCAAATGCTGATCACTCTCGGGGGCCTCATTAAAAGTCTCAACAAATTTCTCTGAAGTAGTTAACTCATACGGTCTGCCATCTTTTATTGCTTTTAATTGAAAATAAACTAATCGTTCAGAAAGAAAGAGAGAGTAGTTTACAGAGGGTTTGCGCGTAGCCATCAACTTCTGGACTAATGAAAACATCAAGGCCATATTTTCCTTAGATTCCTTGACTTCCTTTTTGGAGTCCTTGAGCTGTTGCATCATTTGATCCCAACTATCCCAGTTGGCATATACATGGTTCTGCCATTGTAACTTATGCTGTCGTAATATTATATCTTGTTCTTCAGCATATTGCCTCTTCCATTTGTTCATCTGTTCCAATTGATTCCATGGCAAGGTCTGTGTCTTGGCATCAGAAGTACTGGGTTGGGACGTTGTTTGAATGGCTACACTGACTAACTTAGGCCGAGATATCTGTAGTGGTGCTTCTGTCTGAGTGGCTGCATTAACTGGCACAGGGTGAGGTATCTGTGGTGGTGCTTCTGTCTGAATGGCTGCATTGACTAGCAAGGGACGAGATATCTGTGGTGGTGCTTCTGTCTGAATGGCTGCATTGACTAGCACAGGGCGAGGTATCTGAGGTTTAATTTCTTTTTCTTCCTTTATAGAGAGCCCTACTGGTTCTTGTGGAGCAGTAGGGCATCCTTCTTTTATTCCAGCTGATGTAGATGCCTCAGATAATTGAATTTTAACTAGTTTGTAGCCTGCCTCCTGGTAAATGTTGCCACACTCATGGCACATGTATTCCTTGCATGGCTCCTTATTTTGCGTTGAGGCTGTGTGTGCTAACATATAGAGATTCAATTCTTTATCAAAAGCCTCTCGTGCCAAGGTTAATTCATTCTTGTAGGCTTCCAATTCAGACTTCAAGAATTCATTCTCCTCCAATAAAGATGTCATAGTATGTAAACCCTGTGCGCTGGTTGACTCTGTTGGGGTAGTTTGCTGATGCACAGTCGTAGCTAGTTCTTGTGGGACAGCTACTGCTGATCTCCCACTATCATCATGCTTGGTGTATTTTTGTACCACAGTGGCTGGTTCTTGTGTTTCAGCCTCTGGGTAAGTGACTGGTTCTTGTGTGACAGTCACTTCTTGAGCCATAAACAATGTCGTATTATCCCGGGGCACTGGTTCTTGTGTGGCAGTGCCACCGGACGAGACGGGTTGGGAGGGTTGAAATGGGGATGAAGATTGGAGTTTTAACAGAATAGTGGCAGGGTCAGGGGAAATGGAGGTCAGTCCTGTCTCAACAGTCATCTTCATTTTTCTTTTTGGTAGGAAAGCAGCAAAGTCACTGCCTTTCCTTTTCTTTGAGGGGGAGGGTTTTCCTCTGGGGGAAGGGCTTTCAGAAGAAGTGAGAATTTGAAATTTAGCCCTTGTCCATCGTTTGGAGACTGAGACTGTTGGGGTTCTTTTCTTTTTATGAGTGGGTGGGGAAGGGGGTGTTAGAGAGTCGTCACTAGGGACAGAAATAGTGGGGACAGTTGACTCTGCTAAATGGGGCGAGCTCAGGGTTGGGTCAACTGGGGAATATGGAATATCGTCCTGCTGTCCTTCATAAGGAATTTCAGGAGTATCATGAGAACTTTCGGGTTGTTGGGACGTTTGAGCCTGCTGAGGAATTTCAGGCAGCTGGGGAACAGGGAGTGGGACATGCAGAGGGGGATTTTGTTGAGCAAAACCCCTCTGTATCAACAACTGGCATAAACGGTGGTGGGTGAGGGATAACATTGGGAATTTAGACCGTCTACAATAATAAGACATGTTTCTAATACAACCAAGCAGATAATAGGGGATATTAATCAGTCGTCCATTTCTCAAATGATTCATCAAGACAAAATCGTGATTGTACACTACCTGGTAACGCCCTTCACACGTTAAGTAGTGTTTGATGAATTCTGCCACCGATGGCCATGGTTGAGGAAGTGAGTGCAGACTAACCCCGCGGCCTTTGAGTTCGACTGGCTCATCTGGTCGAAGAAAATCTTGTTGCGCATTGAGAATAACCCGCTTTCTGCTGAACCAGCGAGTACCAATAGCTGGCAACCCTGATACCTGAACTATGTCCTCCTCTATTACTGAAATGCGAACCCCTTGAACCACTGAAAAATCGCCTTGAAGGTTTTGTGCAAACTCTAAGACTTGTTCCTGGTCAAATTCACCCAATCTTTCAAAATATACTGTCCATCCCGCTTGTTGGAAAATCTGATAGGCTTCGGGAAACAATTGAAGAAGATTTATGGAGCCGGGCTCATGTCTAATGGCCGACCCTCCCATGGCTGTAGCTTTGAGTTATACGCAGAGGCACAGAACACAGTAAACACAGACCCTGATCGCGCTAGTTGTTGCAACAGAGGCTGCAAGGTCTAAATGACGGCGGAAGTAGATATGACAAGGGATAGAGGCTTGATTAATGCGAAATGATTGTTCAATTTTTGAAATTCCCCCCCCTACGTATGGTGTAATGATGATTGGGCGTGTAAAGATCTGTAATCATTATGAATGAAATCCTTTCTTTAATATAATTTAACTGAATTACATTAAAACCTCATACCTTACATTTTCACCTTTGATTTAATAATTCGAAGTGTCGAGTGCTTCAGAATGGCTTAGTATACATGGAAGAATCTGTAGATTTCTCTAAAATTTAGAACAGGAGTGTAACCGGATCTTGCTCTGTGCTGAATAATTTTTCACCCAAAGGATCTGAAGTATGAACGTGGAGAACCAAAAAGCTTATATAACAGTGAGGAGAAATGATGCTTTAAAGAATCAGGTTGCTGAAACTGGTGTTTCAGCAACGAATAAATGAACGATACGTTGCTGAAATAGGTGTTTCAGCAACGGGAAAAATCAGAAAAATGGGATAAATGACTTGGGTCTGTAAGAAGTGGGGAAAATATTTGATAGGGGATAATTTCAGCAGTAAGGGATGGGAAATACTGACTGAAGGAAGATATTTCAGGGATGGTAGGAGTGGGAAAAATGGAAAAATGGGAATAATGTAGGAATGGGTATGAAGGGATATTGCTAGGAAATGGGGTAAAATGATGGAAACAAGCTTCTGTGATTGAAGCTTCAGATCTTCTCATGATGAATCTGTCCTCCTTAATGAGCTTTTCCAAAATCTGCAAAATTCACTTGCAATATGCCAATCCTTGACAGGGATTATTAGTGCTAAATCTAATCTAATACTAAAAATACAGTGCAGAAAATTAAATGCTGTGAGGAGCAGAAGACTCCCCTAGAAAAAGATAATGAATATCAGTCATGCAAGCAGTCTTAAAATCCTCTTTAGAAACAGGGCGCTGGTATAGACGTAGCCTATGACCATTGACTAGTAGAGGTGTTTTAGAATCATCAATTGTTAAAAGTCTTACCGTTCCATTTGGAAAAACAGCATCTACCTCATATGGTCCAAGCCAGCGTGTACGTAGCTTACCCTGAAAATTTTCAAACCGAGAGTCATACAACAAGGCCCAATTACCTTTTTGAAACTGCTTGTGTTTGATAATTTTGTCATGCCACTTCATCCTTTGTTGTTGTATCATGGTTGTTTGATGAATGGCATCTAATCTCTTTTCATCCAACTCAAGAAGCTGCTGCAACCTAGCTGTCTGCACATCAGTCAAATCAAGATTAACAACTAAAGCAGTTCTTAGAGTTTTAATCTCAAATTCCACAGGAAAAACAACACTTTTACCATAAACCAATTCATAGGGAGAAAAACCTGTAGTGTTTCTCCAAGTAGTTCTATAAGCCCATAATGCCTCAGGGAGCCTTTGGGACCAATCCTTCCGGTTGTCCTTCACTGTTTTAGTTAGAATGGCTTCTAATACTTTATTTGTGCTTTCCACCTGCCCATTGGCCTGGGGGTGGTATGGTGTAGTCATTCTATGTTGAATATGATATTTGTGAAGGGTAGATTTAAAACCATGAGAATTAAATGGAGGTCCTCCATCAGTAACTAGCTCTTTAGGAATTCCAAATCTAGTAAAGATTTCTTCAAATAAGAAAGCTAGGACAGCCTCTTCATTGGCTCTAATAAGTGCTTTGGCCTCCACCCATTTAGTCATATAGTCTGTACAGACTAATATATAAGTTCTTTGATTGGATGGAGGGTTAATGGGTCCTATGAAATCCAAGGTCCATCTTTCAAATGGTTCAGAAACTACCTGGGGGTTTAATGGCATTTGGTCTCTATGATTGGGTTGACCCATTCTTTGG
The DNA here is from genome assembly GCA_034641835.2 of Pinus albicaulis. NCBI lineage: Eukaryota > Viridiplantae > Streptophyta > Pinopsida > Pinales > Pinaceae > Pinus > Pinus albicaulis. The sequence goes on from CM076584.1 coordinate 1,520,751,651, forward strand.
CAGCTGTCACAAGCCCTTACATACTTTTTTGCATCCTTGAATAATGAGGGCCAATAGTAACCCATCCTCAGAATTTTTTGTGCTGTTCTCTTATCAGCAAAATGCCCTCCACAAGGGCCATCATGACAAGCTTTCAATATGTCATACACTTCATCTTCTCTAATGCATCTTCGGATTTCCTGATCAAGCCCAGTGTAGAAAAGACACCCGCTTATCCAGCTGTACCTGGCACTTTGTTGAACAATTCTTCTCTTTTCTCTGTATGACAGGTGTGATGGTAATTTTCCTGCAACCAAATAATTAGCAATATCCGCATACCATGGAGAGTGAGCAGAAACTGCAAACAAATACTCATCAGGAAAAGAATCATCTACTGGCATATCATTATCAGTTTTTAACCGTGAAAGGAAATCAGCCACCACATTTTCTTTACCAGGCCGATCTACAATTGTGATATCAAATTCCTGCAATAATAATAGCCATCTGGTAACTCTAGCATTTGTGACAGATTTATTCATTAAATACTTAATAGCTGAATGATCAGTGTGCACAAAAGTAGAATAACCAGTGATATAGTGTCGAAATTTATTAATGGCATAGATTACTGCAAGAAACTCCTTCTCGGTAACTGTATAATTAAGCTCAGCAGGGGTCATATTCTTACTGATAAAGTATATAGCATAAGGAAGATGATTTTCCTCTTGTCCCAAGATAGCTCCAATTGCAATGTCTGAAGCATCAGAAGATATATGAAAAGGGAGATTCCAATCAGGCCCCCTCAAAATAGGAGCAGTAGACAACTGATGCTTGAGTTCTTCAAAAGCTTTCTGACAAGAATTAGTCCATTTAAATTCAGCATTTTTCATAAGCAACACAAATAATGGAGAAGCTATCTTAGAGAAATCTTTAATAAATATTCTGTAGTATCCAGCATGTCCTAGAAAACTTCTCACATCAGTTTGAGTTTTAGGAACAGAAAGATTCTGAATGACCAATATTTTAGATGGATCTACCCGAATACCTTGAGATGAAATAAAATGTCCAAGCACTATTCCTTCACTCATCATCATATGGCATTTTTCAGTACTTAGGGAGAGGTGAGCTTGTATACATCTTTTAAGTACTTTCTCAAGGTTTTGTAATGCATCTTCAAAAGACACACCATAAGGAGTAAAATCATCCATAAATATTTCCATAGAATCATTCAGCATATCAGAAAAAATTCCTATAACAGCTCTTTGAAAAGTTGCTGGCGCATTACATAGCCCAAATGGGAGAACTCTATAGGCAAAAGTTCCCCAAGGGCTGGTGAAAGTGGTCTTGTCTTGGTCTTGGGGTGCAATTCTTATCTGATTATACCCACTGAATCCATCTAGAAAAGAAAATAATTTCTTCCCTGCCAGACTATCCAACACCTAATCAATGAAGGGTAAAGGAAAGTGATCCTTTTGAGTAGCTTTGTTTAAGGCTCTGTAGTCAACACATACTCTCCATTTCCCGTTTTTCTTAGGGACAATTACTAATGGGGAAACCCATTCACTGTCAGATATAGGGTATATAAATCCCGCATTAAGCAATTTTTGAAGTTCTTCCTTAACAATTTCTCGTAAATTAGGATTCATTCGTCTTTGGGGTTGACAAACAGGTCGGCATCCTTCTTTAATGTAAATTCGATGAGTACATAATTCAGAAGAAATACCTTTCATATCCGTATAATCCCATGCAAATGCCTCCTTATATTCATGCAATAACTTCATTAATTGATGTGTTTCAGCATCTGTTAGATCATGATTTATGTTTAATGTCTTGCCGGGTTCAATTTCAACTGTTATGCTTTTAGATGAGATGGTGGTTAAAGTCTGAGATGAGTCTTCAGATTCAATCTTTTCTTGTGTATCAGTTTCAAAAATTGCAGTTAATTGATTGTGTGTTTCAGCAATGACAAAAGAAGGTTCACAAATAAAATTATTAATTATCTCATCCTCTGTATTGTCTTTAAGAGTTAAAGCTTGTCCAATAGTTAGAATAGGCTAAACAGCATTATCATCATAATCCATCCATATAGAATCTTCATTATTAATTATTGGTGTAGCATGAGGATAAAGAGTAAGCTGTTTTGTTTCATAACCATTAGAAATTGTCATTGAACCTGATCTGCAACTGATAAAAGCATCGGCTGTGGCCAGCCATGGCCTTCCTAGAATTAAGGGATGTCCCCCCAGCTTTGTTTTAGTCTGCAATACAACAAAATCAGCTGGGTATTTCCAGGATTCAACCGAAATAAGTAGATCCTCAACAACTCCTTCAGGTTTAATTGTAGAACGGTCAGCCAACTCTAAAATGGTGGGTGTATCTCTGATTGTGTTATTCAGCTGTAACAATTGTGAGGTTTCAAGAGTCATTATATTAATTGCAGCACCTAAATCTACCAGAACTTGGGGAATCATTGTTTTACCAATCTGAACTGTTACTGTAGGATGGCCGGGATCACCATATTTCACAGGAGGGGCTTTTCCGGACATTAATGCAGACAAGTCCCCCATCACGTGTACTGTAAGGGGGTCCTTAGTTTTCCTACCAGGTTTCTTAACACAAATATCCCTTAATGTTCTGGCATAAATTGGTACATCTCTTAATGCTTGTAAAAGTGGAATTTTAACATACAAATTTTGCAATTCCCCTAGAAGATTAAAAGCAGGTGTTTCAGCTGTTCTGGTTAAAACCAAACGCTCGGGGAATGGTGGTTCTGTTATTTCCACATTCTTGTTAGGAGGTGGTTGTGCTTTCTTATGTTTCTCAGTTTCCTCTTTATCAGAATCAGAAGAAGTTATGTCATCAATAATAGGCTCTACTATTTTTCCAAATCTCAAATGAATATCGTTACATTGCATAGTAGGAAATATAGACTGATTCTGAATATCAATAACTTGCACAACTTTATTATTGGGGTTAGGATTTGGTTGCACAGGTAGCTGGGGTCTCATTTGGTTATTTGGCGGAGCATTTGATGGCAGAGGAAGTGGTTGTTGAAATTGAGGCAATTGATTTGGATACGGGAGTGGTTGACTTCTCCAATTTGAATTCCAAGGGTTAAAAGAAGATGGCTGCTGTGAGGGCCAGGGAGTCCACATTGAAGGATCAACAAAGGGTGGGTTTGATTGCTGCATGGGTGGGAAATCATTTGATTGAAGGGTGGGTATTGCATTTGATTGAAGGGAGGGTAATTTGTTTGACCAAAAGCAGAATAATTGTTCCAACGATTAAATGGCATACTAGAGTTCATACCTTGTCCTTTTGGTTTCCATTGTCTTCTTTGAGTTAGCAGGTAAACTGCTTCAGCTTCTTCTTCTGTTGGCTGCAATGCTGCCTTTATTCCTGGTAGAGATGGACATTGTTTTGTCTCATGATCTTTCTCACAAAGGGTACAAATTGGTATTTTATCCATTGGGCATTCCCTTAGTGGATGTTTGTCTCTACACTTCGGGCAAAAGACAGCCAGAGTTGCTTCTGCTTCAGCCTGCTTCTTCTTAACCTGCAAAGTGTCAATTTGTGAAGCAAAAGAGCTTAACATCTCAGTTTTAAATTCCTCAAGTAAATTACCTATTTCAGCTCTTGTTGCTCCTCCATTGGCCGATTTCTGCACTCTTGAATAGGTGGAATCTCTTGTTCTGTTTCTTGCAGCTCCCCTAGAACACCTCTTAGCCAGTTCACAAATCTCATCATATGATTCCTTAGATATATCTCCTTTGGCAAGCATGGTTTAACATATCTGAACAATCATCCCTTAAACCTTTAAGTAATATTGTTTTGCACTTCTTTACTTATATTCGATGATCGATCTCTCGTATATTGTATTGGCACTTTTCTATATAGTCCTCCTGGACTCATCCGTCTTGTGCCATATTGAATAGTTCATCCTTCTTTTCTCTTTGTCCGGCAATAGTCTTGATATTTAAGGTAATTGCTTCTATCTCGCTCCCATGTTGTGATCACTCGAAATCCAAGGCTCATGAACCATCTTAAAGCATTCCCTTTACATATGGCTAGAAATGCTTTCAACTTTTGAGCATTAGTAACATAATCATAACTTCGCATAATATATCAAATTCAAAGAAATTCATCCCATCTTCGCAGGATAAACCATGAAAGTTAGGTAAAGCAGACAATGGAATATTTTTCTATGAGTATCCCCACAGTGGAGATCACCGATAGGAAATCCCAAGGTAGAGGGGGAATTTTCATTCCTTCCTTCTCCTTCAGGATCTACACGTCCACCACCAAAGAAACCATCATTGTTTCCTTCCATTGTTGGCTCTCCTACTGCACGTGCTCGATCGTCAAGATCTTCTACTGGCTCTTCAATGTTTTCCACTGGTCGTCCAACGCTCTCTACCACTCCTCAATGTGCTCGCCGATTTACTAACACTTCCTTCTCATTTCAAAGATCGACCGGCTAGTTCTTCTATATTTTCTGGGTGACTCACAACTTCCTCTCGTTTAACCGATTGAGGAGGTCGAAGTTTTGATCTTCGGTGAACTTAATCTCTGAGAAGATTCACCTTTTGATACAATCTCGTCAATAAAAGTCTTTCTTCCTCCCCTTCCTTTTCCCTTGCCACCTGTAGGGTTAGTTTTCTTCTGCTTTCCGCGTCCTCTCATACAATCTGCACATTTAAAAAGAAAAGATTAATGCTTTTGAAATCTATAATTACCTTCCCCGGCAACGGCGCCAAAACGTTGGTCGCTTTAATTGCTTTCACAATTCAAGCTCCACATAAATTGTCAACCCGAGGAAGTCTTTTTATTTCAAAGATAATCACGCAATGGATATGCTCAATTTCAAAAGCAGAAACAATGTTACAAAGAAAAGCCGTCAGTAATTATTAATCTCACAAATTCATCGATTCACATTGTTTAATCAAAGCTGAAGTCACTTAAGTTATAGCAGAAATAATTTCTATGTTGCAGTCAAAATCCAAACAAAGGAAGACCAATCTGCAAGAAAAGAAATCAATCAATCATAGCAGGAACAGGACCCTATTCCTTAGTTACGAACTTCAGCACCTGCTGCCTGACACTTAATCACACTGTAGGAAAGGTAGCTTCAAGAGACCAAGACCCTATTCCCATGAACAGGAACCTTCAGCACTTGTTCTCCTGTTTCCAATCACACTGCAGGAAAAGGAAGACAATTAATGGGAGCAGGACCCTATTCCTTTATACAAGAATCTTCAGCACCTGCTTCCCAGCATCATACATTCATACAATTAATAAAAATGGATTTATCAACTTCCAAGAGTGAATGCGTTCAATACATGCAGCGCTAAAGAAACAGAGTACTACTGAACTGTGAAATTAGTGTTCAACAACAGTATTAAAGAAAAATGCAAACAACGTAAAGAATTAAACAAATTACAGGAACCAAGGGGTGAATCTTGTGAGGAAGGCGGGCCCTTTCCCTCTCACAAGATTCCCCGGGGGAAAGATTTAAATTAGAGCGCTCAAAAGAAGAATTTATTCATCTGTCAAAGTAAATGATATATTACAGATGGAGACTAGCTCCAGTTCTCACACAATACTCTCCTGTAGCTTTACAATAATGAACTCTCCTCTAATGATGATGTCTCCTCTTTTTAAAGAGGAGACATCGTTTACAATTTACATGAGAGCAAATCTACGTTATCCCCAAATCTGTTCTCTTTCTCAAAACAGGACTATTCTGTTCTTCCAAAAAAAGATACTGTTACAACAGAGACAACAAGAATGCTATCTTCAGGATAATCCAGGTAACCGTGTCTTCATGCTGTTGCTACTATTCCACAAAAAGTTCCTTCCTTAATCGCAAATTACGCATGACGGAATTTGCGTGTTTCGATTTATCAGCCAAAGAATCGAGTCACGCTTTCAAAGAATTCATCGTTTGTTCTTATAAATGATATAACTTATCTCCACATCTTGAATTTTATGTTAGCACGATGTAATTTTTCAATTAATGATAAAATATAAGAGTATTATGGAATTAAATGTAAAACAGATTAAACATATAATAAAGAGGAGGATTTTATATACCTTGGGATAAAGTAGATGAAAATGATAATGAAATCCTTTCTAATCATGGTTATAAAAGTAAAATGGTGTCAAAGTATATAGCAAAAATGATACATAGTGGAGTCCTAACAGCATGGAGGGGAAGTGGTTGGGTAATAAAATCGCATATTTTATTAAATGATTTACAATGCGATATTATAATCGGAAAGGGGGAAGGAAGGGGTTTTTAAAGGGGTTTGAACATAAAGTTAAAGGGGAAACATGGGAAATAGGTGGGGCTTAGGGAATAGAGGGCTTTTACTTCACTTAAGCACAAAATTCAATCAAGAAGCCAGTTTTGAGAGTGTAGTATACCGTTGGAAAGCTCTTTCCAGGCTCTTTCTGATGGATCTGCTTTGAAGATGATTTGGCGCTGAACATACTACGGAAAAATTCTCTGAAGGCAGAGACATCACTTTGTGGAGATAACAACTTTCTGAATTGTGGCTGAAAGGCAAAGTATCATGTCTTCACCTCAAAACATGGTTTTGAGGTGAAGCTTGCATCAAACCAAACAAATGGTATCTTTGATCTTCCTGGTGCTATGAATTTGTATTTATTGACTTTCTCATGACTTCGCTGATCTTTATTTGACACTTGACTCATTAATTTGACCATGGCGAGACCTTAGAGACTAATGAGACCTATCCTATGACCTACTAATATGATTTTGAGAATGAAAGTGACAAATGACTGAAGATCATAGGAAGGAAAATCAGCAAGTACCTCATGAGGGAAAACTGTTAACAAATTACTACCGTCAATGAATCCATGACCTAGCGGAATGGTGAAATTGATTATTATGGGACTCCTAATATGCAAATGCAAAGAGCAATTTTGATCACTGATGGCAGTATGACTAGATTGACACTAACAGCCCGGACGCGAATGATGAATGCAGTGGATTCTGTGGAGGAAAACCATGGAACAATAGAAAATGCACGGGAAGATGTCGAGATAGTCAGTTTAACGTAAAACATTAAACTTTGACCTATGAATGGAACATATATAGGGGACGGGCGAAAAACGACGAACACACGTGGAAAAATGACGTGGTGTTATGGGGTTAATTGGCGAGCGTGCGTTTAATCTGGGCCGTCCGATTTCCGGCAGAGATCGACGGTGGAAAACACGTCGGAGGGCGATGGACAGTGGGCCAGGGGTACGACTGCCTTGGTTTAACTTCCGTGCGTCTCCGGGGGGCGATGACCATTGGATGGGCGATCGCAGATTGGATGGTTTATATGCATATCGCGCCGGATCAAATGCCAAACGATAACGCGCGATGAGTGGGCGGTTTTCAAATAGTGCCGCTGCCACGCATCGTGAGATGAATGGAATCGCTCTAAAATGGAAAATACCGCAGCCCTAAGAAAGCGGTGCGATAGATATAGGAAGTTTTCGGACAGGCGCATTGGCATGGGGACCACCAAGGCTTGCAGATTCCGGACCGTCGAATCTGGGTAAACGAACGGTTGTGATGCGATCTGAGCGGTGAACGGGGTGAACGGTGGACACTGTGGGGATGTGACGACCGTCCGATCTATACAGATCGACGGTTTAAAACGTGCCCGATATGGATTTGAGATAAGCGCTTTTTGGGCTGGGGGGTGGTTCTAGTGCCTGGGTCACGTGGAGAAAAAGGTCGAGGGGCTGGCCTGAAGGGGGCTAAGACCCATATATGTACAAATGTGGGTTTTGGCTCATTTTTAATGCATTTTGAGGGTAGAAAAAGGCAACGATAGAGGGAATAAGGGTTTATTAAACTAAACCAAGGGTGTATGAGTGGTTTAAGAGGGGTATGGGGATGATTTAGAAGGTTTAGGGGGGAATTTGGGGGTAAGAAAGGGGAACTTTGACAAAGGGAAAAAGGAATTAAATGAAGAATTCTACAGGGGTACAAGGGGCAAATGAAGGCCTTTAGGAACACAATTTGTCACAATTAGAGAGGATTTTTGGATGGATACAGCAGTGGGGGTTTATCCAAGGATAAGGACACAAGGAGGCTTCAAGGATGATGTGGTTTCAGGGGAAATGCCTTCCTTGAAGGCTCAAAAACATTTTAGCCCCTTGTTTGCTTGTCAAAATTTATAGGGGGGCTAACAGTGGCTCCACATGGGGATGGCTTCTTCTTGAAGGAGTCAAGAATTCAGATATTAATCTTTGGTGTAGGCCAGATGCCTAGTGCTTGAATCATTCCTTTCTTCTCTTGGATCATCTGCCACATATTGTGAAGACATCAAATCATCAAAAAAACTCTCAAACAATCTACCTACCCATCCTACAATCCTAGAATTTTTTCTTCCAGGGTGCATTTGGACTAGCAGACTCTTCACATCATTTATTTTTTACAAACAAGAAAATAAACCTATTATATTTCTACCCTTATTACTCCATGAGACCAGATCAGACTGTTGGCCTCATAGTTTCTCTACCTAAACTACTGTCTGCTAGGATTAAATTGTCTAGCATACTTCTTCTCTACATTCTAAGACTGAAATTGAAAACAGTCAAGCCAGGATTACATTGTATGACTTGCTGGACTTTACAGAAATTAGAAACAACTAACTATATGCTCACAGAATGAGCTTATTTTAGCTTTTCCTACCTACCCTACTCTAACTGGAAATATCTGATGCTCTAGGTGATACAATAATGCCAATGCAACTAGTCAAGCAATAGCAAAAAAGGGAAGAAGAACTGATTGCTCAACAGAGACAACCGTAGGATGCTCTGCATGTGGATCTTCAAAACTGAGGCCACTAGCAGTGGTGACCAATTCTGATGTGTTTGGCTCTTGCAAAATATTAATTCTTGAGGGGCTGAGCCAACCAGGGCCTCCATGTATTCTGCCATAGGATCAACAAAACATGATGTAGAATTTTTTCTTCAAAGCCTCCCATGACTGGTAGGCTGTCTGTATCCTGGGAATTTTCAATCATTGCATCTGCAATGTGGCCTCTGTAATCACACTCCTCCTTTTCCTAGTTGGGAGTATTTGGCAGATGAGCATAAACAAGGAATACCTCTTCTTCCTCTAGGTCAAGACAAAGATGTCCGTGGGAAAGAAGATCTCGCTCATCTTCACTGCAGCCTGAGCTAGAGGTCTCATTATATTCGACAGTGATGTCCTCTAGTAACGCAGGCTGGTTCTGCTGAAACGGACTGAACTCTATGAAAAAATCAACATATTCTTGAGCGGAGGCTTCTTTTATTACTTTAATCCTTTCGGGAGAAGGCTCAGGGTATTCATTCCGCTCAAGATTTTCTTCATCTATTTCCTCCTTGTCCTCTGCGCCGAAGAGCTATTGGCTTCTGTCCTCTTGGCAAGTATAACTGATGTTCGGATATAAGGCAGAGAGAATATTCAACGACTCTTCGTCTGCTATCATGCTTTCACCGCTTTCTCCATCAGTATCATGGATGGCCTACATTAGCTCATCATTTTCTTGAATTTGATGGTCGTGATCTTCCTTCCATGAATCTACTGATGATGGCCCTGCAAGCTCAGTTTTCCTTTGGAAAAAATCATCATCAAACAAATCATCATTAGATAAATCATAATTATAAGCAACGTCACCCATCAAATCTTCAGGACTCTCGACAAGTCTTTCTTCAAAATAGTCTGCAAGTTCATTTTGTGATTCAAGCTCTGGTTCATCATACGTGCTTGGTGTGTGAATTCTATCTTGCAGTGATCTGGTTTGTCTTTTTTGAGGACAAGGATCAGGTCTTTTCCAATCATAATTTCTGGTTTCAACCTCATATTCTTCCTCTTCTGTGTTCAGCAGGATATTGGCAGTCTCTATCAATCTTTCCAGCTTGTTTTCTTAAGAGATCTTCCTTATTTGCTCTGCTCGGTCTTTATTTGCGGCTTTTAACCTTTCCTCTCTGCACTTTATATTGAATTCGACAGTAATTTCTATGCTCTGCATTTCCTCCAGGCTCAAAGGCTCTCTTTCCCTTATATGGAATTCCACCTCGGGGTCAAAAGAACTTGGATAGTGCACTAGGGCCCATCCTAGAGGTGTTTTATATCAGAAGGTATTGCATGATATACCTTGTTGAACATGGCTAAAAATTCTTGTACTGTCTCACCTGGCTGCCTTTTTAAATTTTGATACTCTTTTAGGATGAGGAGAGCACTCTTTGGGGCTGCCCACCTATCAAGGAAAACTTGAGAAAATTGATGAAAGCTGAAAATGCTTACCGCCGGAAGGCTTTTGAACCAACTCTTAACATTTCCTTGTAATGAAAAGGCAAACATTCTAATGCACACATCATCTTCTTCTATTTCATACAATTCAAGTAAATCCTCAAGGTTTTTAACATGTTCTTCAGCAGTGGCCCCTTTATTTTCTCCATCAAAAAGAGGCAGTTGGTTTATAAGTTCTGAAGGAAGGGGTTGAAAAATAAGAGGTAAAACCAAAGGTTTATATCTTTCTATGACCTTTTTAGGGGTAGGTGGTATAAAAATGGGCTCCTGGCTGCTTGAAGCTTTTTCAGGAGTGGGAGATACAACATGAGCCTCTTGTTCGACCAGGTTCTTCACAGGAGTATAGGTCTGCTCATGGTCTGCAGACTGAGGCTTGAGATCTTTCCCATATTCAGTGTGGGTCTCATCTTTGTAAATTTGATTAGGCTTAAGGTAGGATAGAACATAGTGGTAGAAAAAAACAAAGAATTCTTTAAACCAAATCCAACCCATGTGTTCTACCCTTCTATGAGGTCTGGCCATAATTCAGGTTCTTCCTCCAGTGGAGTCTTTGAGAGTTATGGAGTGTGGAGTCGCTAGGTGGATGTATACGAATGTAGCTTGAAGCAAGATGCTGTCCACCATCAGCAATTGAATGCCAATCTAACCAAAGATCTTGGGTCTTTTGAGTGCCTAAGAGTATGTAAGATAAAATGCATTCAATTCCCCAGTGGAGTCGCCATTATGTTGGGGTTCCCATGTTTTGGCCAGATTGGCAAGACCAAAAGATGAGACAACATCAAACCACTTTCAGACCTTAGGATCTAGCCCTCCTGGGTCCAGAGAGGGATCTCTCTAATAAAACAAAGAATGATATATCTTTGAAAGCTCAAATGAGATGTTAGGCTAGGTATGGAATGAAAAGGGGGTTTTAAAATGATTTGGTTAGTTGGTTGCTGGGTTGGTCATGAGATCATAGACTGAGAAAGTAATGGGAGGAAAGGAACAAAACAGTAGGATGTTTTCAGCAAGAGGATAGGTCAAGAAAAATGCCATCCATTGGGCTATGGAGTCATGAAAGGTAATTACATGCAACAACTAGCTAGAGCTTTCAGAGGGCAAGTCATCTACACTAAAGGATATTTTAGATAGATGATGGAATGGAACATTAAGGATTGAAAGTGAAAGAAGAAAAGCAGCCCAATTTCTGTCTATAGATCAGGTCAGAGGTCATTTAACTCCAGACCTGCTTGGATATACTCATAGGCAACTCTTAGGGAGGTCACCAAGGGAAAAAAAAGAGATAAGTTTAACAGAGCTAGGGTCTATAGATCAGAGAAGGAATTTGAACCTTCACTGCTTTGACACCAGCAAGAGATCTTAGAAAGGCCAGCTGGTCGCACAAGGATCCTAGTGGACAGGGCTAACTCTAATCCCTAGTGTTCCCAAATATTCCAGCTTAAACCCAACAAGAACAAACTAAGCAGCAGAAAACATTAAATGCAAGGAGAGAAGAAACATAGGGTACCTAACAAGGGTAAATCCTATGCCAATATTCTGATGCAAGCCCAGAAGAAACTGAAACAGTATGGAAATGCAATAAGCAGAGTTAGAAAAACATCACCAATAGTAATAGACCAGGATCCTGTGAAATGTGCTTGATTAAATGATGCAAAACCAGTCACATACAATGAGCTCAATGGCTGTTACAATCCAAACTTCTCCTCCCAGCCTAATACATAACAACTACTCTGCTACTCTCTCCCAAACTATTCTAACAATAAAAACTGAATCCCTCTAACTACAATCGGAAACAACAGAACAACAACTTTTACAACACATTCTTCAGGATTCTTATAGGAGAAAAGCATAATAGGAGTAGATGTAAACTTAAATGCAACATTAAATTCTGAAAAAGCAGGAGGGTCGAGGCCTCGCTCTATTTTAACGGGGCATTGAACTTTCTGCACTCTTTGGGTGAAAGAGTGGTCTTCGCCAGGCTGCAATTTACTCCGGTATGTCTCTGGTGTACTGAAAAAAATGCAGAACGATGATGCTAGGGTCTGACATACTGTATAACTAATGCACTGATAGCATAGGACTACTGTCAGGGCTGAACAATCTCCCTAGAACACTGTATAGAATGTAGACGGTATCGACACCTTGTCCTTTTATGGAAGAATGTTCTGCTGATACGGAAACCCTGATAGTATGGTTTTCTGTGCATTTGACCTTCTGAGTGATCCACGGGGTCTTTAATTCTGGTACCTTGCCTTTGAATAATTGGATTAAGGCTCAAAATCTGAAATTACAGGCCTTAAACGTTTTGTTTTCCCACCGATACTCTTTGCCACTTTCTCGTTTGCCTCTGACTGCAAAATCTGTGTTTTAATAGATCTGGAGAGGTTTGACAGAGTTTAAATCCTACCCCTTTGATGATAGTAGTGTCAAAACACTTTCCCAGGCCCTTTTTCATTAATTTGGTCTCTGCACATGGTCTTTTCCTGCGTTCTCTGTTACTGTGACAGAGACTGTGAATTATGGGGGTTTATTGCCGCTCGAAACCATGCAAAGCACGAAAACACGTTAAAAAATCATGCACGGGAAGGGTTACTGTGGATGAATGTGAAAATGGCAGCATGGCCCGGACGTGGATGATGAATGCAGTGGATTATGTGGAGGAAAACCATGGAACAACAGAAAATGCACGGGAATACGTCGAGACAGTCAGTTTAATGTAAAACATTAAACTTTGACCTATGAATGGAACATATATAGGGGACGGGCAAAAAACGACGAACACACGTGGAAAAATGACATGGCGTTACGGGGTTAATTGGCGAGCGTGCATTTAATCTAGGTCGTCTGATTTCCGGCAGAGATCGACGGTGGAAAACACGTCAGAGGGCGATGGACAGTGGGCCAGGGGTATGGCTTCCTTGGTTTAACTTACGTGCATCTCCGGGGGGCGATGATCGTTGGATGGGCGATCGCAGATCGGACGGTTTATATGCATATTGCGCTAGATCAAATGCCGAACGATAACGTGCGATGAGTGGGCAATTTTCAAACAGTGCCACTGCCATGTGTCGTGCGATGAATGGAATTGCTCCGAAATGGAAAATACCACCAGCCCTTAGAAAGCAGTGCGATAGATACAGGCGGTTTTTGGACAGGCGCATTGGCGTGGGGACCACCGAGGCGGGTGGATTCCGGACTGTCGGATTTGGGTAAAAGAACGGTTGTGATGCGATCTGAGCGGTGAACGAGGTGAACGGTGGATGCTGTGGGGACGCGACGACCATTCGATCTATACAGATCAACGGTTTAAAACGTGCCCGATATGGATTTGAGATAAGCGCTTTTCGGGCTGGCGGGTGGCTCTAGCGCCCGGGTCACGTGGAGAAAAAGGTCGTGGGGCTGGCCTGAAGGGGGCTAAGACCCATATATGTACAAATGTGGGTTTTGGCTCATTTTTAATGCATTTTGAGGGTAGAAAAAGGCAACGATAGAGGGAATAAGGGTTTATTAAACTAAACCAAGGGTGTATGAGTGGTTTAAGAGGGGTATGGGGATGATTTAGAAGGTTTAGGGGGGAATTTGGGGGTAAGAAAGGGGGACTTTGATAAAGGGAAAAAGGAATTAAGTGAAGAATTCTTCAGGGGTACAAGGGGAAAATGAAGGCCTTTAGGAACACAATTTGTCACAATCAGAGAGGCTTTTTGGATGTATACATTAGTGGGGGTTTATTGAAGGACAAGGACAAAAGGAGGCTTCAAGGATGATGTGTTTTCAGGGGAAATGCATTCCTTGAAGGCTCAAAAACATTTTAGCCCCCTGTTTTCTTGTCAAAATTTATAGGGGCCCTAACATGTCTGTCTACGCAAGAGTACCTTTTGAAAGCCCCATAGAAATCTGCTGCATGACCTTCAAAGCTCCATGGTGTAGATGGCCCAATCTCCTGTGCCATAACTCACCCTCATCTCAGCTCACCACTTTGTATACCTTACCCATCAATTCTGTGCAGCCATCTACATCAATTTTATAGAGATTCTTCACACGAACCCCAATATTATTGGCTTGTCTTGTGGCTTTGTGTCGAAGGAAATCTTTCCCTTCACTAAAAACCACATCATAACCTCTATCCTCCAACATTGCGACTGCAACTAGATTATTTTTCAAGCCTGGTACATGCATTAAATCTTTTAATAAGAAGGGTTTACCTGACTGTCTCTGGAAGATAATAATACCAATCTCGGTAGCACTGTACCGCCCGTCATCACCCATTTCGATATTCATCTGGAGGTCCTTCTCCTCCAAGCTACTGAAAATTTCTTTGTCTCCCATCATGTGGAAATATGCACCACTATCCAAGTACCACATTGATCCCTTTACACTTGACACCGTGGATGCGATGATCGAGAAGTCAAACTCAAATTGCAAGGCCAAAGCCTCACCAGCTGTAGATCCCGAAACCTTCTTGTTCTTCTTCTTTTGTGGACAATTTGTGGCATAATGTCCATGCTCGTGATAGTGAAAACAATTCACTCTGGACATGTCATGCTCCTTACCTTCTTTGCTGGTATCAAATTTGGAATACGATTTCTCTCCCTTCCCCTTCTTTGCCTTACCATCCAAGGCACAATTTTCTTCATCATCTTCCTTAGATGAAGATCCATCATTGGTATTCTGCCTGAATTCTTCTTGCACCAAATCCGACCAAAGTTGTTCCCAATTTGGTAGCTTCTCCCTCCCATTGACAGAGTCCTGATAACTATGCCAACTCTTGGGAAGGCCTAGAAGAGCTAGACTCACCATGTCATCATCCACGATAGTAATTCCTACACTCCCAAGCTCATCTCGACATTGGAAAAACTTGGTCAAGTATACCAGAATATTGTTGCCTTTCTCCATTTTGATTTTCCTGAGCTTGTCCTTCAGTGCCAATTTTCTATGGTCACTGTTGCTCTAAAAAAAATCTTTCAAAGCCTTCCACATTGCATATGTAGTCTCTTTTCCATGGAGACTTGATACAATGTGGTCTTGTACTCCCTCCAGTAAGATCCTCCTTGCCCTTGCAACCTGCTTTTTCCAAGCATCAAGATTTGTGGCATCTGCCGTAGCGGGTTTAGGAATGTCATTATCAATGAATTATTTCAACCCATTGTCCTCCAGTAATGCCTCCATCCTGTATTTCAATGCAATATAATTGGAACTTCCCTCAAGTGCATACTCCAATATCAATCCATTGAAATCCATCTTGATCTTGATCTGCCTGTCACACCAAGAATACTTTTGCAAATTGGAATTCTATTCAATCACAAACTCAATTTCTTCTTCACTATAGTGATTTCCTGTGCTCTGATACCATGTAGAAATTATACAAAAATATGTATATCAATGGATTCAATCCGATAAAGCAATGTACTAAATCTAGATACTGAATCCTTCTACAAATCAATTGCAGAAATTAAACACAATTGCTAATCACAACAAGTATAAAAAGAATCAAATCAAACCACAACACAGATAATTTCCTACGGAAAGCTTGTTGCTAAAAACTCATCTATCATATATTGTATATTCCACAAGGAATCCCGAAACAATTACAATGCACTCTTCTCACAAGAGTCTCCTGCAATTTTCCTATCATCTCACACTGATATAGACAAAATCGGGCCAACACTTAGCCAATTATCAACCTGTCTTCAACCTGCTTTGCTCACTTAATTCCCGATGAATGCAATCCCTATTATTTAGGAATTTCAACCTTCATCAACTACGCTGAGTATCATGGGAATCCTGTGGTGTTTTAACTGCATATGGGCAACCTACTAATATCACAATTGATAGTTAACTTCCCTTTAACCTTTGTCTCAACTGGATCTCCACTGGAATTGACATGCATGAAAATATTAATAGTAAATCGTCAGTTGCATGGAAGATCATTGATTGTGAATTAAATATGATTTAATTCACTTGATCTCTCACTAGTGCAACAAACAATTACAACTAGTTCAACTGAATCTAACTGACCTAAATGAGTTAACTGATTTCTCATGCATTAAACTCATGCACTTAACTGCAACTTGAACTCTAAAACACACAGAATCTCTCTGCATGCCTCAACAACTACCCTTAACTTGAATTCCATGAGATAACTGAGTTTATCACACTCAGTTAACCATTACAAGTGATTATGAGATAATATTACATTTTATTGTCCAATTTAATTAAGGGATAATTAAATTTGACACATATCCAATTTATTAAATAAATTGAATTTCACACTATTGTATCGCTAGGACCAATCACTACATGAACTGTGGTCCCACACTAGTGTAGGTGCTGAGTTGCTTCTGGATGCCGATTTCACTATTTCTTGTTGCAAACTTCAACACAAGGGGGAAACTTGTAAGTCTGATAATTAAGGGGGAGTGTTTTCAAGAAGAGAAGAGTTTGAAAGATGTTAGGGGGAGTGTTGTTATTTGTTAGGGCCACCAATGTTACAATGTTGTTTACTAATGTTTCCATCAATGTGAAAGGGGTAGATAGTTGGGAAAAATGTTTTCATTGATGTCAAAGATGGTGGTTTCATGGAGCTTGCCAAGGAGTGTCAAGTTTAGGGGGATTCCTGTGGTAGTATTAATTTTTAGTACTAGAAAACCATCATAGTAGCAGGTTAATTCAGGATGCTAAAGATATTATAAATATGATAGTTGGATGGCCAAATATTTGAAGGAATTTATACCTTAGGGGATCTTCTCATTTTCTTTTATAATATGTTTAGATGGATAGACATTAAAAATACCTTTCCATCAGTATAAGCTAGCCTGAAAAAATCCCAAGTGATCAAAAGTTATGGTTGGTCAAAGTCTCATAGATTACAGGGTCAATAACTCAGGTTTTTGGCTTATATGGTTCCACGCACAAGCCACAATGGCGAGATGATGTTGAAACAAGGTGATGTGGCACCTAAGGCATGGGACACAAGACATGCACATTTGGACTCTTTAGGTTCCTAAGTGGACTAATTCTAAGTGACATGTGTTACTACCAATAAGAGACATGTTGCATAGATGAAATTGGCATGATTATGTGAAAATATCTTTAGGTTCACGCCAAGAGCATGTTTTGGTGAAGTTTCTCATGTTATTGATTTAGATAATAAATTTTTCGTTTGGGCCCAAAATAGAAGAATGGCATGAAGTGAGCTATCCTGAGCTACTTGGGCCTTTAGGCTAGTCGGGAACAAGTGTTGGTACATAGAAAGGAATTAGGTTGACCCTCAAACTCTTGGATAGTGTGGAACCCAATGCGGGAAGACACAAGTGAAAAATACCTATCGACCCTCGAGCTATGGAATTAAATGCTCATTAGTTAGGCTTTTGGTCCTATCCCCTTGGACGTATTATATGAATTCATTAAGGGTGCAAAATTCCATATTTGGCACCATTTGTTCAAGCTGATAACTAGATAAATTTTGAATTATAGCTATAGTCATTGCTAAAAACCTGTGATATACCATATTTGTTAAATCAAGTAGATTGAATTAGAAATTGACTCCAAGTTAGCAAACACGACACTAAATTAAACTGCACTAGTTGATGCAACAAATCACAGTTAATGTGGTTGGTGTAGCACATTTGTTTCAGTAATGGCTTCCTCTGGTCTTGGAAAGATGATAGAAATACCTTTCCAGTCATATAATGTAACTTGAAAGACTCCCAAGGGATCAATTGTAATGGCTAGTCAAAGTCCCATAGGTTATAGGGTCAAAAACTTAGGGTTCCAGGCTTATATGGTTCCACGCACAAGTCACAATAGTGAGATGATTTCAGCATAGGGTGAGACGACACTCAAGGCATGGGACACATGGCATGAAAATTTGGACTCTTTAGGTGCCTAAGTGGCCTACTTCAGAGTGATATGTGACACTACCAGTAAGGGACACATTTCATATATGACGTTAGCATGATGATGTGGCAAAGACCTTGAGGTTCATGTCAAGGGTGTGTTTTGGTGTTTGGTTTCAAAAATAAATCTTCATTCGGGCCCAAAATAGAAGAATGGCCTGAATTCGGGCGTCCTAAGGTACTTGGGCCTTTGGGCTAGTTGGGTTTAAGTGTTGGTGCACATAAAGGAAGTGGGTCAACCCCTAAACTCTCGACCAGTGTGGAACCAAACACAATAAGACACAAGTTCATGTGAGGTTGGCTAGTCGACAATAGGGTAGTTGGATTACCTACACACTAAGATACCTCCCGACCCTTGTGTTTTGGACTTAAGCACTCATTATTTAGGCCTTTGGTCATATCCCCTTAGGCATATGATGCCATATCATTAAGGGTGAAAATTTCCATAACTGGTGGTATTCATTGAATATGGAAGATATCTAATTTTTGATTTATAACTATTGTCATTATCAAAAACCTGTGATATACCAGATTCGTTAAATCAAACAGATTGATCTTAATTTGACTCTAGATCAAAAAACAGGACACAAAATTGAACCTACACTAGTTGAATGAAACATATCACAGTTAATGCGGTTGGTGCAGTGAATTTGTTTCAGTAATGGGCTTCATCTGGTATTAGACATGTGATAATGGAGGGAAAGTATCATACAATTAACAATGAGAATATAATCCACGTTGAAAAACATTGATCAGGTACCATGGTTAATTAACTGGCAAGAGAAACCATACTGAGAATTTAATGATCACTTGTGTCGTGCAAGAAACCATTGTATGTAATTATGATTGTTGGTTTCGTGGTCCATTGTTTACTTCTCTACAAACTCATTCAATAGTGTGGTTCTCAAAATATGTGACAAATTTGGAGGATACTCTCTATATAGTGTTGTAATCATATCAATCAGATTGGGGTTGATGGTGTAGAGTGTGACAGGGTTGTATGTGAGTGAGTTTTGTATGAGCTAAACCAAAGGAAAAAAAATAAGTAAGTTGAATAGAAAATTGGTGTGGATGTATGCCATTACTGAGTATGAGTATTGAGGAGAAAAGGGTGCAAACGAAATAAATCAACTGAGACAAGGGAAGATGAGTGTGTGTGTGCAGAGTAGAGAAGAGGGAGTTGTAGAGAGATAGAATATCAAGGTCACTATTTCCTTTTGTAATATAGAGGTAGGCCATTTTTCTCAATTTGAAAATTGTATGAAAAGTAGAACACTTGGCTAAAGAAGGTAGGGTCCTATAATATAAGAGTTTGGTGCCTCTAAGCAAGTTGGGTTTTGTTGATTTGAAGTGGGATGGGGCCACCTATGATTAGGTGCTCACAAACTAGTGATGTAATCCGAATAAGTGCATTAGATTCACATCATAATACAAAAGTAAGCTTTGGAGGGTTTTTCTCCCAGAAGGGTTTCGACGTTATATCAACGTGTTCAAATGTCATGTGATTGCTGGTCTCCCATGTGTTGATTGATTGTTTGCAATTAAAATTTGAAGTGTTATTCATAAAGAGAGAAAAAAATTTAATTTCTGATTCACCTTCCCCCTGTTAGTAATACCCGATTCCCAACAATTTGGATGTTGCTGCATTGCAGGAAAAGTTTGGATGTAATTGCACTCCAAACAAATTAGCTTTTGTTGAAGAAATCAAATTTTATTTGGAATTGGAGGTTTTTGGATCAAGGCGTTGCATGATTAATGTGGGTTTGAAATAAGATCCTATGACACTACTTGGGCATAACTACGACATGTGGTCATGATATATGTAGATTTTTTAATTTTCAAATGAGGGATTATACCTCACTTACTTTACCAACATGGATCCTTTATGGAATTTACTCTTGATATTTGTTTCCCTTCCTTGTATAAATATCTCTATTATTGAAATATAGACAAATATTACATTCTATATGTAACTTATTCCCTATGGATTAAATAACTATGTTATCTTAGTGGTTGCAAAACCAGTAATATGCCTACCAAAGGCCTAATGTTGTGTAGTGTAATCCACACACATATACTAATTGCAAACCTCTCTCTTCACTATCCTTTAACACCCATGTAAGGATTGTATGTTTGTTGGCTCCAAGGTTTGAGTGGTAGTTTGTCTTATGTAGAAACCTTCATCCTCTAAATGAATACAAGGCATATGTTCTCATTTTAGCTTGCACACAACAACTAGTTAACAACAACAATAATAAGGGGTATTTAAGTGTAAACTTGTCTGTCTTAATTATCAACAAGAAAAAAATATGTTTATGTTTTTGAATTCCATGTAGGAATGTACCAAATAACCATGCTACTTGGCTTCAATGCTTATGTTCTATCATGTTTTTCATGCTTTGTCACTCCAATGCAAACTGAGTGATGCACATTCCAACCAAGTATGCACAAAAATACATCAAGGATTCAATCCAACTGCTCACATATGTACCACGGGGATATGAAACTACAATTCTTATTCAACTTTTGAAGGCCAATGATTATGTAGCATTTTTGAAATTGATATATAAGCAACTAAATTCTAGCTGCTATGGTTTGAAGGTTGTTTAATGAGACTATGTTTCATTGAAACATTACAACACACCAATTCTCATTGTACTAAATATTTATCCTTTTTCTAAAAATAGCTTGTTTGGATTTCACTTGTCTATTCTTCACATCAACCTTTTTTCCACAAAGAACAATCAAAATGTTCTCACACTCCTTATAAGATCATTATGCTAAGTTGGGGCATCTTGTAGATTAAGTGAGCAATAACATAAAACATGATGACTCCACATTTCTCATGAATATAGTAACTATCCCTAAGGCCACCTAACTTAACTTCCCCAACAATATCCTCAAAATGAAAGAAAATGCTCCCACAATATTAAAATAAAAAATAAAAAAAATCGAGGATGGACTTCAACAGTAATGGTGGGCTCGTATTTATTCTCAAACAAAGAAAATTCACTAACTAGGAATTGTTTATGGAAATGGAGGTATAAATTGTTCCAAAGCGTAAGGAATCGTTTAATCAATATTTTAATTCTCACATAGGCTATAAAAAAGGAAAATTAGCGCATTGGAATAAAAAATGATTTGCACATTGGTTGTATATGAATGCTCATGAACAACACTTGTAGAAAAATGGCTTGAGTATTCTTTACCTATTCACAATTATTGACAAGTTTAGAGTAAATTAGAGCAAACGTGACTTATTAGATACCCAAATATCCTAAATGATCACACATAACATTGTACACCCCATGGGTGAGAGACAACACCCAATTGAGAGGAAAAGTGACTCAAAAATATGAAATTTATCAGGTAATATGGGAATTCAATATAGTAAGTGTGAATTGACCTCACATTGAACTAGAGGAATTATGTGCAATCCATGGGAAATAAAAAATGCCCAATTGGTTGCTCAACAATTTGAGTAGAGAAAGAGAAATTCAAAGAATAAAAACTTGAAAAAATTATAAAGTCAAAATTCCAACCATTGATCTTATAATTTAGAGTTAAAATAATGGTAAGTAATTCAAGTTGTTGGATTTTGTAGAAAAGTAAGGGGGAGTAATTTATGAGTGTTACTAATAGAAATATAACATAGAATTATTCATTTCAACCATGATTTCAATTATGTGGAGCATAATGAGCATAAGTAATAAGACTAATGACCCCTACAAAATATTTAACCTAAAATTTATTATATTTCAAATAAAAATTCATTACACAAACGTATAATGTTTACCCTATAAACCCAAATGGAAAAACCAACTTTGAATGGTTGTCCAGTTCTCATTTTAGAAATATCTGGTAGAATGCAACTATTGTCCCCATGTACATCTTCATCTCTTGGCTAGAAAAAATGTCTTTGAGGGTCAAAGTAATGGAACAAATAGGGAGAGTTGGGTAATGAGAAGGCCAACATGCATGACCTTTCACTTCCCATTCCTTAGCCTTCTCTCCTATTTATATTTTTGATTTTCATTTAACATTTTTATCTATTTATCTCATTCACTTTTTCATTTACATTGTTTTGCATAATTTGTCTCAACCTTCATAAATTGTTTAGTTTCCTTGTGGATACTCAGTATTAAAACCACTCATTGGTTTGGATACATCTTAGATCACACCTCCCCATTAAGAGGCCTTTTCTTCTCCAAAAGTTTGAAGGAAAGAAATTTGGATTATTTTGGCTTCTGTCTACTTCTATGTAATGTTTCTCCAACTTTAACTCCTAGTTAAAGCTTTGATTCTAGCTCTTGGTCATAGCTTTGACTCTTGCTACTGACTCTAGTTCTATATATGGTTATGGATCTAGTTACTGTCTTCTTTGTTCTTACATTGTTTAAGTATGATCATTGAATCTCAACTTCAAGCAATCTCCAAATATGAACTCCATATTCAACATTCATTCTCATCTTTCTCACATTTAGATATGATCCATCTTGGTAACTAATAAAAGTAAGTTGAATTCCATTATCCTTGTTTAGTGTGACATGAGTAAGCGATGCCATCACGTAACAATTCTATAAAAATTCATGTTGTTTCTTTTCTCTATTAGGACCAATTGTTTCCCAACATGTAAATAATTCTTTGTGACCATGTCAATTGAATGACCATCTTGCAAACCCCTACATGTTGGTTGTAGGAATATTGATCATTGTTGGCCCTCATTTTTTATCTCTTTTTGTTTATGAAATACATCTTAATTGCCATACTATCCATATATACACCATCATATCCACCTTATTTTGACCAATAAATGAATATATAGGTATTAAATTTTTTTTTTTCAATTCTTAGAAGTTTTTGTAAAAATTGAATTTTAAGTGCATTTTTGGACAACATCAGAAACTCCCGTAATGGCCTAATGGTTTTCATATTTGCAGGAAACTTGGGCTCGAGATGGATATATTTATATAAGGCTTGGGAACTAAGATTAAGTGTACACCTATTGGTACAGTCAAAACAAGCTTTAATAGGCCTGGTCAAAGGTGATCAAACATGACCTATTTTTATGGAGGATCCCTAGGAACTAGGTCAAAATTCTTATTTTGTGGGATTTTCCATATTTTTATGGATATGATGGATGAAATCAACCTGATTAGATAATATAAGGATATTCATGACTATAGGAGATATTTTAGATGATTTTTTTGGATACTTTATCTATTTAAGCCTCAAACTTTGAAGGCATTGATATGTAGAATTTGTATGACTTAACATTATTATTTCTGAGACTTTGGAGACCTAATTGAAGATCTGTTCTATTCCATTTGCTGTTGTTATATGATTATTTATTGAATGAAGTTTTAAGTATCTGAAAACACCTTCAGTGTGTGAGGCAAGGGCGGAGGGCCCCCACACGAGTTAAGTGCACTTCCTAGTTTATTTGTAGTTGCAATTTCTAAATTAGTTTGCTTATGCTTAACTTGTTTATTTGATTTATGTTGATTATTTATGAGTGTTGATGAATCTAATTATCATTATTATTCTACATATGAAAGAAAAAACAAATGTTTAATTTAAACATTCTTCTATCTAATTGAAATCTTAAGCTAGAATTCATCTTTACATGATTTTAATGCTTTTTTGAATTCTTGTTTTCTAACAATAGAATTATTGATAAATGGATTTATGATGAAGGAAAATTAGGACCTCTTCAGTGAAGAGCCTCTTCAATTGTTGTTTCATGTATTTTAATATATTTCTCAATTAGTATTTTTTGATTTTTAATTCATGAAGTAATCTTGTTAGAGAAGGACAGACAAATCTCTTAAGTTAGGAGATTCTTCTACTTCTGATTACATACTTGAATTTAGAAATTATCTAAGTTAGATTTATATTTGTAATATGAATTTCCTTAACCTTTGATAAATCATCTTCTAACTTGATCATAACTGAAACCCATATACTTTGGGAATGCTTCTAAGTCCTACTAGCCCAGATTGATAATAAATACTTGCATTAGTTTACATAGTAAATTGACCCAACATTTTGGCGCCATTTCCGGGGAAGAATATTTCAAAACGGTCAATTAGGAAGATAAAAAATAATAATAAAATCATCAAAAACAACAAAAACATAGTTTTTCTTTCAAGTTATGTTTTCTTATGCCTAGAGATAGAGACCAGAAGGGTAGAGTTGTGAAACAAAACCCCCCAACAACTCATTCATCCACAAGACTAAAAACACTAGTTGCTGGAAGACCTACTATAGAAGAGTTGGAGGAAAAACATAGATCAGGACAAAGATTAACTTTAGTTGAAAGACAAATCTTGTTAGCCTTGGAGGTAAAAAGAAAAAAATCACCTAAAGAACCTCCTTCCTTAGGGAAACAAAAAGATACAACAAAACCAATTGTTGAACAACTAGAGCAGCTAGTCCTTGAAAAAAATCAAAGTAGTGGAAGAAATACAGAATCAACCTCATATTGAAACACTACATATCTCTGAACAAGAAATGGCTGAAGAAGGAGAAGGATCAACTAGGCTAAACATGGCTCCTGAACAAAGGCTTGAATATGAAAGACAAGAAAGGGAATGGAGAAGAAAACAAGAGGAAGAAAGAAGAATTGAGGAAGAAAGAAAGACAGAGGAAGACATAGGAGCATAAGCACTTAGAAGGATATAGGAAGAAGCAAGAAGAGAAAATCAAAATAGAAGAACACAAGAAAATGAGCAAGAAACTAACAATGATTAGGAAACTAGTTTTGGCTTTCCAATCTTAGATGCAAGAGAAATATTAGGAGAAGAAATAAAAATGAAAAACATTCCACCTTATGTATTGCCTAACTTCTATGGAATGTCAATAGAAGATATTGATGCATTCATGTTCGATTTTGATATCTTGTGTAGAACTTATGGATATACGGATGACATACACAAGCTTCGACTTTTTCCTGCTACTCTGAAAGAAACAACCTTGAAATGGTTTATGGGATCAAGAGAATATTTTATGGGGTTAGGAGAATATACAATAGCTTCTTGGGATGATATGAAGATTTTTTTCTTAAAAAGAATCAATCTTATTGTAGGGCTAGAGACTCAAAAGAAGACATTTTTAGAATGACACAACAAGAAGACGAAAGTTTGGAAGAATATTTGGAAATATTTCTTTACAATTTACAAAAATCCAAACATCATTCTCTAAGTATCGATACCCTTCGTACCATATTTCTTAAGGGTATCAAAGATGAATATTTAGACATATTTAATGTGATGGGAAAAGGATATATCTCCAATTTACCAGTTGAATAAATTGCTGAAAAGCAAAGAGTGGAAAGAGAGATATTTCATCAAAAGCTTCCAAATCTGTAGCAAGTGCAGTAACAAGAGCAGAAATAGGAAGTTTACTAGAAAATTTCAAAACATATCTCTTGAGAACTTTGGGAACACAAGTACATGTCTTGAAAGCTAAGAAAAAGAAATAAGAACACGATGAAATCTTAGCAATTTTCTGTATAAAGTGTAGGCAAAAACATCCACTCAAGGAATGTCCTTTGCAAGGTATACAAGTGTGTGGACTATGCACAGAAAATCATGCAACAGAAAAATGTCCCAAATTAAAAGAATTTCAAGGAGAATAAGTGCAAGGAGTAGATTCTCTCTACTATATGGCACCAATGAGACCTTGGAAACCAAGGATGCCTCAACAATTCCCTCAAAAAAACCCCCAGAATTTTCAATATCCTCCAAATTCATGGAATACACCATTGCCATGGAAGGCTTGGCCACCACAACAATATGAAAACCAACCTGCACAAGGTTGGAGGGGATATGGTTATGAAAACCAACCACCTCAACATATGTATCCTCAACAATATCAATATCAACAACCATACTCTCCACAACCATTTCCTCAATACCAACAATTCCAGCAACATCAATCAATGCGATTTCCACCTCAAAGTCAACCAATGCTAACTCAACCTCAGCAACTTCAGCTGCCTACTAACCAACCACCTCCTAGACCAACAGAATTTCCAGCTCAGCTAGTAGCTAATCCAAGTAACAAGGTGGATAAACCAACATATCATGTGGAAGAGACAACATATTATCCTAATTATTCAATTCTTCCCATACAATATGTCCACCTAAGGTTTGGGAAGGTGTTACAGAAATATTCTCCTCCGATAATTGAAGAACAAACCGAACAAGAAGAATAAAGTCAACAATCTCAACTAGAACAACAAATTCAGAAAGGTAAATCTATTATGACTCAGACTCCACCATATCTAGAGAGATTGATACAACAGAATATCCCAATATCTCTTCCTGAATTTAATGTTCTAGATGAATTGAAGAACACATAGGTCAAAATTCCTTTATTGCAGGAAATTAAAGATATTCCGATATATGCAAAAAGAATAAAGGAATTATGCATTAACAAATATAGCAGAAAAAAGAAGGATCCACCTACAATCTAGGTAATTGGAAGTTTGGATAGTCTCATGTCTACAAACACAACCATTGAAAAATATTTTGATATAGGGATTCCTATGGTTACAATTTCGATTAAATTTTTTTGAGTGCCAAATACTTTAATAGACTCGGGAGCAGCTATCAATGTAATGACTACAGAGACTATGAAAAATTTGAATCTGAACAACATTAGACCTACTACTATAGTATTAGAACTTGCAGATAGATCTAAAGTTGTACTAGAAGGTATATTGGAAGATATCATTGTCTCACTGGATTCATGGGAGTATCCTGTAGACTTCTTGATTTTGTAGCCAAAAACAAATTAAGGAGGGCATCCCTTAATTTTAGGCAGACCATGGTTAGCCACTGCAGATGCTTACATTGGATGCAGTTCAGGAAGTATGATTATTTCACATGGAGATGAAAGAAATCATGTTACATTGTATCCTCCCGCTCAATCTCATTCTTTATTATCATGTCTTGATGGGGAGGAGCCACAAGAGCTTCACTCTGTTCTTAGTCTTAATCAAGTTTGTAATTTTAGAGAGGAGGAAGAAATTGAGGAATTATTAGATCTTTTCATCTCAGAACCAAATATTTCAGAGTAGCTTAGAATACCTCAATTTGAAGCTGCTAGTTATCTTTTAAATGAATGTTTTCAGAAAAATTTCACTATACAATCATTGCAAAATACATTCGAAAGTATTTTTCCTGTGAATTCAATTACCAATTCAAAAATAAAAATCATTGAGATTATTCCTGGGAGACATTTGAATATTGGTAATAACTTACAACCATCACAAGAGGAAAAACTAATAACACTGTTACAAAAATATTCAAAATATTTTGCTCGAGATTACACAAATATGCAGGGGATTCATCCAAAAAAAATGTATCCATCACATTTACACTGATGATCAAATTAAAACTGTAAGGAAACCACAAACAAGGATGAACCCCATGATGAAGGAAATAATGAAAGAAGAATTACAGAAACTATTACAAGTCAGATTTATCTATCCTATTTCAGATAGTCCATGGGTTTCACCCTTAGTTGTAGAACCTAAGAAAAATGGGAAATGAAGAATTTGTGTAGATTACAGAGAACTCAATAAAGCTACATTACAAGATCATTTTCCTTTACCATTTATTGATCAAGTGTTAGATTCATTAGCTGGAAAGAAATTCTTTTCATTTCTTGATGGATTTAGCAGATATAATCAGATAAAGATAGCATTGGAAGATCAAGATAAGAAAACATTCACATGCCCATGGGGAACATATGCATACAATGTATTACCCTTTGGTTTATGTAATTCACCTGCTACCTTTCAGAGAGCAGTTCTTGTAATCTTTGCTGATTTTATCCATGAGTGTGTAGAAGTTTACATGGATGATTTCACTGTGTATGGTGGAACATGTGATGATTGTTTACAAAATCTTGAAAAAGTGTTAAAAAAGATGCATAGAGACAAATCGATCACTCAATAATAAAAATGTTTTATGATTTTAACTAAGAGAATAGTGTTGGGACACCATATTTCTTCTTTGGGAATCAAGGTGGACTCAACAAAAAATCAAGTCACTGTGAATTTAATACCACCCACAACACAAAAATAAGTTAGAAGTTTCTTGGGTTATGCAGGATACTGTAGGAGATTCATTGAAAATTTCAGTAAAATAGATTTTCCATTATTTAAGTTACTTTCGAAAGATGTGGAATTCCAATGGACAAATAATTGTCAAAATGCATTTGAAAAATTAAAAGAAAAATTTTCAATGCACCCATTCTTTGAGGACCTAATTGGTCTTTGCCATTTCACATTTCAACTGATGCATATGATACTGCTATTGGAGCATTACTTGGACAAAAAGAGAAGTAGTTTAATTATGCCATATATTTCATAAGAAAAAACTTAACACCTACAGAATTGAACTACACTGTTATAGAAAAATAAATGTTAGCTGTAGTACATGTAGTTAACAAATTTCAACATTATACATCAGGTTATCAAGTTGACCATATGGGAAATTGATAATGAGGATGGAACAAAAGGCTCTACATTTTCTCATCTTGCACAGAAAGGCATCAACCATTTCAGGGAGATCTACAAGGCACCTCCCCAACCATCCTTGGCAGAAATCATCAAGGTGGCATCTCTATTTCCTAGGTTTGTTGATGAAACGACAGAAAATGATCTACAACAACCTGTTTCTAGCCTTGAACTTGAATACGTTCTCAAGTGGTTAAAAAATGACAAGAGCCCAAGGTCTGATGGGTGGGTGGTGGAATTTTATCTTGCATTCTATGATCTTTTGGGTCATGATCTCTTGGAAGTAGTGGAAGAAATTGGACAATCTGGTCACATATATGATGCTTTGAATGCTACATTTATTTCCCTCATTCCCAAAGAATATCACCCCTCATATTTCAAAGATTATTGTCCCATTTCCTTATGTAACTGCATATATAAGATCATGTCCAAGATTCTTGCTAATAGATTGAAACCTTTCTTATCTACTTATATATCTTCTAAACAATTTGCATTTCTTGAAAATAGACAGATCCATGATGCTATTGGCATTTCTCAAGAAGGTCTACACTCTATGCATACTAAGCGCATAAAAGGCATGATTCTTAAGATAGACCTGGCAAAAGCCTTTGACTAATTAAGCTGGCTCTACATCCGCATGATACTCACCCATCTGGGGTTTCCCTTACAAAATATCAATTGGATCATGTGCAATATTACTATTGTTTCGTACAACATACTTATCAATGGGGGTGCAACCAATTTCTTTCATGGAGCGGGGACTTCGTCAAGGATGCCCCCTATCACCCTTACTGTTCCTATTAGTTATGGAGGGGCTAAGAAGACGCATTATTGATGAAAATTCTAGAGGCATATTTAAGGCATCAAACTATTAGAAAACTGTGTACTCACACATCTCTTATTTGTTGATGATATTATTCTCTTCCTTAATGGGACCCTTAGTCACTCCATGGTGATTAAAGTGAGATTTATTCTTTTTTGTATTGCCACAGGTATGAAATGAAACAACCATAAATCCACATTGACCTATCATGGTTGCACTCCACATGAAATATATTATGCACAACAAAGATTCCCCTTCAATCTCATCAGATTTGAGGATGTATTGAAGTATTTTGGATTCTTTCTCAAACCTGTAAACTCTAAAATTGCTGATTGGAATTGACTCATTACTAAAATTGAAAAAAGGTTGAACAAATGGTGCCATCACTGGCTGTCCAGAGATGGTCGGCTAACACTGATCAAATTTGTTCTTGAGGCCACTCTTATATATTGGATGTCACTGGCATGGATCCCCAAAGGTATACTCCATAAAATTCAGAAAATTTGCAGG
This sequence comes from Pinus albicaulis, assembly GCA_034641835.2. Classification (NCBI taxonomy): domain Eukaryota; kingdom Viridiplantae; phylum Streptophyta; class Pinopsida; order Pinales; family Pinaceae; genus Pinus; species Pinus albicaulis. The sequence continues at coordinate 1,520,781,713 of CM076584.1, forward strand.
CGTTTTCTTTGGTTCGGTGCAAAAGAGGGACATACATTTTCCTAGACCAATTGGTCTCGTATTGCTTTACCTAAGAGATGGGGTGGTTGGGGTATCAAAGACCTGCCAACCTTCACACTTGCTTTAGCAGCTAAGCTTGGTTCGACTTTACTAACGGGAAAAAACCTATGGACCAGGGTGACTACACATAAATACATTCATCCGCTCTCTCCCATAGATTGGATTTGGTCACCACTAGTGCACCACTCAAATTCCTCAACTATCTGGCATGCGATCACTACAACAATCAGGCATATTAAGGATTACCTGACCTGGAAAATAGGCAATGGTCACAATATCCATATCAGAATTGATTCTTGGGTTGGATGAGGGAATGCTCATATACTCCCACTGGCACTTATCGTGTTCCTCAACCATGCCGGTTACAGAACACTTAATTAGATTGCACTGGAGGAGCGAACAACACTCTTCTCATAGGGGTGGATGGATCATTGGGCATTAAGAATACACCCACAGTGGAAAGCAAACTAGAATGCATACTTGCAAGCTCTACATGATACCCGTGTTCAACTGAAGGCATGTGAAGATGAAATCATTTAGACCATATCAAAATGGGGAAAATATACACCAAAAAAATGTTACTCCCATATCTATCGGGTTAACAGACTTGATCCACTCATCCCTTGGTGGTGCTACTTCTGGAAACTCAAAAGCCCAAATGAAGCACGACTTCTCATGTGGTGCATACTCACCAAAAAAATTCCCACTGGTGCCAATTTACAGAAAAAAACCTTCTCTAGACCACACAGGTGTGCACTTTGCAAGAATGAGGCAGAAGATACACATCATCTATTTATAAACTGCACTGTTGCACTTGAACTATGGACTATTATACTCTCATATATCCATACCAATCAGCGTTGGACTGGTCTCTCCCTTATAGATGCTTGGGAACATTGGTGGCACGCTGTTAACCCCCAATAACTTCAGAACCTACCCATTCTTATCTGTTGGAACATATGGATGACCCAAAATCAGACAATATTACATGACATCCCACAACACTAGCTCTCATCCGCTGCTCATATACTTTCCATCTATCATTTCATCCCTGATGACCCACCTCCTCCCTGCCCCTGCATTAACCTCCCCGAGATCATTGACCACTCACTTCCATGGGCATATTTTGATGGGTTTGCATAGGCTCATGGTTGTGGTGGTGGGTTTATCCTTCAACTCTCTGACCATTATTTTTATAAAGTCAAAATTGGACTTGGCCGCGACACCAATAACTTTGCAGAACTATCTTGTCTCCTGTACCTACTTCAGTTTGCCATCACTAAAGATATACATGCTCTAAAATTTTTTGGGGACTCCAAGATTGTCATTGAATGGTTTTCTGATCTATTGATATGTCACACACATACACTTCAGAATATATTGGTTGAAACTCATCTGCTCAAAGCCCATTTTGATCATATTTAATGTCGACACATTTTTAGGGAGAGGAACACAATTTCCGACCTCCTTTCCAAGGAGGTGACGCACCTATTGACCGCACATATGGAGGTACAGGAACATATAGATCATGCATACTATCAGTACTTTCACAAACCTTTTTTTCTTGCACCTGGGCAGAGGGATGGCCCTCGATAGATTAGGCAATAGAAAATTATACACATTTTTTATTATAGTTTATTTTGTATATATATCGATCCAACTCCATATGGAGAAGTCTTTTGTATTACAACATGATACATTAGAAACATATAGGAAATGTATTTTTTCTGAATGCTTACAACACTATCTATTTGGCAGCTACAAGCTGATCTGCATATGCTCATGCATCTAAAACATGTAACTCTTATTTACTTTAATAAAAGTTACGATTTATCCTTGGGAAAAAAAAACAGGTTATCAAGTTTACATCCATACGGATCATTCAACCATAAAATATTTAATGAAAAAATAAATCACAAATGGAAGAATAACTAAATGGATGTTATTAATGCAAGAATTTAACATTACTATGCAAGATCGACCAGGCAAAGATAATCAATTTTTAGACTTTCTATCAAGACTGCATTAACCTGGTGATCCAAATCCAGTATAAGATAATTTTCCAAATGAACATCTATTTTCTATAAATGTCAAACTCCATGGTTTGCCAATATAGCTAACTATTTATCATCTGAAATCCTACCATATCATTACACAAATAAACAAAAAAGAAGAATAATTAGATAAAGTGCTAGATATAGTTGGGTCAATGGAGATTTATTATATACTGGTGCTGATCTAATGATTAGAAAATGTGTTAGAGAAGATGAGATTATTGATATTTCGAAAGCATGTCATGACGAGCCATGTGGTGGTAATTTTGTAGACAAGAGTAAAACATAAAAAGTGCTGAAACTTGGCTACTATTGGGGCCCATCCATCTTCAAATACTCCAAGGACTATGTGAAGAGATGTGACAACTGCCAAAGAATTGGTAGACCAGTGGCATTATATGAAATTCCATTAAAGCCACAAGTAATGATTGAACCATTTGAACAGTGGGCTTTAGATTTCGTGGGACCAATCAACCATCCATCCAATGGAAATAAGTACATCCTAGTATGCACATATTATGTAACTAAATGGGTGGAGAAAAAGGCAGTAGCACAGGCAGCATAAGATACTGTTGTGTCTTTTCTGTTTGAATAAATATTTGTAAGGTATGGAGTTTCGAGACAGATAGTAACTGACCAAGGCACGCAGTTCACATGAAATATTTTTCGAGTTCTTACGGAGAAATACAAGATCAAACATAGAAATTCAACTCCGTATCATCCTCAAGCAAACAGATAAGTGGAATCAACAAACAAAGTCCTAGAGAACATTATGACAAAGACTGTACAAGTGACCAGAAAGGACTGATAAGAAAAATTAAGATATGCACTATGGGCATATAGGATAACATGGAAAAACACAACTACGTTAAGTCCATATCAGTTACTGTATGGAAAAGAAGTCCTATTACCCATAGAATTTAAAATACATACATTCAAGATAGCAACATAATTGGGGATGGAATTATCTGAGGCACAACAACAAATAATTATGGAATTAAATAAAATGGATGAGATACGACAACAAGTAGTAGAGCACACATCTCTTGTGCAAGAACAAAGAATTAAATGGCATGATCTATTCATAAATAATAAAGTGTTTCAGAAGGGAGATTGGGCACTCTTGTTCGACTCCAAGTTCAAAGATTTAAAAGCAAAGTTTACGACTCATTGGCTTGGGCCATATGAGATTGAAGATATCTTTGACAATGGAGTTGTGAAGATAAAAACAATTGACAAAGCATCTGTTTTGTTTATCGTTAATAGACATACGCTTAAAGTCTACAATAAGCCTATAAATAAAGAGGATTTTATGAGAAAAATTTCCATAGATTCAGATTTGGAACTAATGGGGCAGCATAACAATATGCCTCCCATAATTCCAAGAGAAGAAGAAGAAAAGAAAATAAAAGAAAAGAATAATAATAATAATAAAAGAGTTTGGTTGTGAAAATGCAGGAAACTGGAACAATACAAACTCGAATTCATATCGGAAAACCAACTTGTTTGGCCAATATGAATTCTGTTTTTGTTTTCATTTTACTTCACTATGATTTTTGCAGATATACCCTCCGAGACATATCAGACTTGAGGACAAGTATTAACATCATCTTGGGGGAATGTGTGTAATAAAACTAGAAAATAGTTTCAACAGCTGAATTGAAGACGAAATATGAATTACAATTACAAAGGGACCTGGTACATCATTCAACATATACAGAAGGGACCTGAATTATTATTGAGAAAATTATCTAGAAGGGACCTGTATCATTAAGACAGAATATATTTTCAAACATTATTGCAAATTACTCCAGAAGGGACCTGAAAATACAAAATGTCAGAAGGGACCTGAGCTACATCAATATTGAATATCGTGACAAAAGGGACCTGAAATGTCAAAATTTAACCTGTAGAAGGGACCTGAACAACATCATTCCAAGTCAAATTAGATGCGAAGCTGAATAAGTCTCTACATAGTCTGGAAGAACCATCATTATAAAAAACGCAAGGTCGACCATCATGAACATGAAATGGTTAGAGGGAATATGAGTACAGTAAATAAAAAAATTACTCTTAAAATTTCATTTTTTTTTGAAAATATTCTAGAATTGTAAAACTAATTTAGTACTGGTTATGCATTTTAATCACCTACATTTCATCACCTATGTTGTTAGCCCTATTTTATCCATATCTATACCACTATCCTAATCACTCAATAATCATTCCATAATCTATCCATACCATACCCTACCCTACTTTTCTAAACAAAAGAATCATAAACACAAGGCTTAACATTAAACCTTTGTTGGACCTACAATAAACTAACAAAGAGGTTAGTTTCATTGTAAATATTTGATTTTAAAACATGACCATTTCATTGGTCATTTTTAAAATTAAATAAAAAAACAAAAACTAAAGTCTAAATAATATGATAGTGCAACTATTTTAATTTCAAAACAAAAGCGTAATCATAAAATCTGGTTATGAACTAAGGTAATGGAGTGGAAGTGCAATCATAATGCAAACAATGAAATGCATATGAAACAAACTAACCTAAACATTAAAATGATGCTATGACAAACAATGCATGGCAATGATGCATATATGGAAAGACGGGAATATGATGAGATAGTGGTGGAACGTAAATATGATGGCACACAGTGATGTATATAAAAGCAATGAAACGAAAATATGATGGCACATATTCAATGAGGTATGATGCATTTCAATGGAGAATGGAAGCGAACATAGTGATAAATGAAAATCATGAGAAAAAAACGTGAAAAGGACTACGTAATAAGTGAAGCCGAGGACAAGATATACACCATGGAGTCAGCATGCCAAATTAGTCAAGAAAGGTAAGCCACGGATGCACCAGTCAAACGGTTGATGAACAATCAAAACAAATTCAAAATGCAATATTACAACACTGTATAAACTGTTGAGAGAACCTCTGCCATTTCTAAGACCTCAAGCAACTGAAACACACTGTGTTTTTCACCATTATCGCCTTTTGAAGGCTCAGTGAGAGAAGGAGTGTTGTGTAATCAAAACATGCATCCATTTTGAAACTATGTGAGAAACAAATAAACAAGAGAAGAGAAGGGAGATATGTGAGGATAATAGAGGAAATATAACGCAACAAAGAGAGCAGGAGATATAGCAGTGAGAAGAATAGAGAGATAAGGAGAATTGAATGAAGTTTTGAAGCCAACATATCCGGCAAATGTGTCAAGCAAGCACGCTGTTATGAGGCAAAAATCCTGTGAAGAATAAGGTAAGAAGAAAACTCCGATTTTCTTGTTTAAAACAATGATTGTTTGTATAAGTAAATATCGGGGTTGTTGAACAAACTGTGAGTTATAAATGGAGATCTTCTACCACGGTTTTTAAAACTCATCATTGCCTTACGTTTTGTCATTGCCACCACTCATAAACACTCCGCCACCAATCAACACTAAATCCTATGTTGATTGAATGAGTAAATGATGAATATATTGAGTGACATTTTGATAAGATTGGCACTGCTTGAAACATAGAGACTCTAGTTAAACTAAAATTAAAATCATGAGGATCATAACATAAAATCATGAGGATCATTGGAAAGACAGGTAAACTTGAAAACATTTTCATGCACAGTCTTCTATTTCAATTTGAATGCAAACAGAGAATGGAGAGTTTGGTTTGAGATGTACAATGAATTCGTTTTAATTGGGTTGTGAAGTAAATTCATTTCATTTGCACACTCAGTAAGAGAATTCAAACCAGAAATTATGGAAAATGTTTGGTTTAAAAAGGCACAGTCAACATGTTTTTACATTTTTCATAACGAAGGGCAGAGTCTCGTGAATTTTGAAGAAAATAGTGAACTCATTTTATGAGATTTTTGATGAAATAAGTGAGATATTTTTACAAATTCTCTTGCATAAACAATGAGCTTATATTAGCTATATAATGCTTTTCCTTAGAAAAAGAATTTGTATGGAATCAAAGGGTTAGAAAACACAATTGTATAAAAAAAATTCATTTTTTTTACACATTCAAACAAGAATTTTTTTACGAAACAAAGGCAGAGGATTTTTATTTTTTTAAGAGACAGAGGATCAAATAAGAGTATAGGATAATAGAAAAATGATTTTTTTAATGTTTTTATAAACCTCTCTATATAAAATCTTGTGTCTGTTGAAGTAGTAAGCTCACTTCTTCCAAAGAAAATAGAGGATTGATTTCAATTACTTGGCAAAAAAAACAACAGAGGTAAGCCTCACTACTGTGATAACATCTAGTACTTGAATTTTGATTTCAAAAATGAAATTAATGATAGTTGAATGGTACATCAAATGGTTTTTAGACAAGATGACATCAAGAACAGAGCCCAAAGATTTTCAGATTGAATATTGGAGTAGGGACACAGGTGAGAAACTTTATCAATCAAACTTAATAGGCTTCCTTCAAAAATTAAAAGGGCACAATGAAGATATCACAAGGGAGTTTACAAATAATTTCAAACGAGATGAAACTATGGTGGGTAATTTATACATTAATTTAACTCCAGAATCTATTTCTGAAGCCCTAGAGTTGCCATTCTCAGGTGAACTTTACCACAAAGGATTGCATTTCAAGGACAAGGGTTGGACCTTCTTCCTGGATAAGAACAGAAAGGGTTCCTTTGACATGTCAAAGGGGGTTCCTAGGGAATTTTTTAATGAACCTTGGGCTGAATTATTTTTGATAATCCAAAAGTTTTTCACTTGTGATAGCAGACATAGTGTAGTACACCTATATCACATTAGGTTGCTACAACATGTTAAAGGAGATATTAGGATTAATTGCCATAATTATTTTATAGAAACTTGATGAGGATGATTAAAATTGAAAAATATGGGACCAAACCCAAAGAATCCCAAATTTATCACTAGGGACTCATAAAAATCATTGTTGACTACCAGCTGAAAACTAAGGGAATGGTTTGGAAATATTTCCTGATTCAAAATAAGTTTGTAGAGAAAGCAACAGAAGAAAAACTTAAAACAATAGAGGAAACAAGAAATATAGTGAATTAGCCTCTTTACCCAAGGACCAGATCAAAGAAACAACATGAAACAGTCATGGTAGAGAGGGAAACATCATTCTTGACCAGTTATAGGAGACAGAAAAAGAGGAATTCAACAGATAGAAGTAGCAAAGAAAAAGAACCTGAAGTGAAAATCATAGAAACATCTCCTTTAACCAACCAAGCCAATGAAATCCTTGAGAGGTTGCAGCAAGAATTTTATAAAAATCCTGTAGAGAGAGATTATTATTTTGAAAATGATGAGGTTCAAGCTACTTCAGTTTCCAAAAATACCAAGGAGGAAGATCAAAAACTTAGTAGGATCAGAAAGTTAACTGATAATCTGGAGTTAAGAATGATAATATAAAGGCACATGAAAAGAGAGAATGAAACATATAATAAAAATAGTGAAAAAGTGAATAAAGAAAATGAGTAGATAAGTGAAGAAATGGGAAAATTGAAAGAAAAAATCAATCTTCTTTACATAAAAACATTCAGGTGGCTTAAGGAGAAGAATTATTGGAAAGCCAAAGGTATGGATTCTCTTCTACATGCAGCACAAAAGTAAATTTCAGGGTCAGGAATGGGATCAACATCAGAGCTCAAGAGGTCCAAAAGGAAAAAGAAAGCATGATGACATGCTTGAACATCAGCTTGGGGGAGATGTTGGCCCTTGTTTTTTTATCTCTTTTTGTTTATGAAATACATCTTATTTTCCATACTATCCATCTATACACCATCATATCCACCTTATTTTGACCAACAAATTCATATACAAGTATTTAAATTAAGTTTTTCAATTCTTAGAATTTTTTGTAAAAATTGAATTTTAAGTGCATTTTTGGACAACATCAGAAATTTTCGTAATGGCCTCATGGTTTGCATATTTTCAGGACACTTGGGCTCGATATGGATATATTTCTAAAATGCTTAGGAACTAATATTAAGTGTACACCTATTGGTACAGTCAAACCGATATTTAATAGGCCCGGTCAAAGGCGGTCAAACATGACCTGTTTTTATGGAGGATCCCTAGGAACTGATGGATCCATAGGATTCTAGATTTTGATGGATCTGATGGATGAATTCGGCCTGATTGGATAAGATAAGGATATTCATGACTATAGGAGATATTTTAGATGAATTTTGTTGGATACTTTATCTATTTAAGCCTCAAAATTTGAAGGCAGTGATATGTAGAATTTGTATGACTTAACATTATTATTTCTGAGACTTTGGAGACCTAATTGAAGATATGTTCTATTCCATTTGATGATGTTATATGTTGATTGATTGACTGAAGTTTTAAATATTTGAAAACACCTTCAGTGTGTGAGGTAAGGGTGGAGGGCCCCCACACCGAGCTAAGTGCACTTCCTAGTTTATTTGTAGTTGCAATTTCTAAATTAGTTTGCTTATGCTTAACTTGTTTATTTGATTTATGTTGATGATTTATGAGTGTTGATGAATCTAATTATCATTCTTATTCTTCATATGAAAGGACAAAAAAATGTTTAAGTTAAAAATTCTTTCTATCTGATTGAGATCTTAAGCTAGAATTCATCTTTACATGCTTTTAATGCTTTTCTGAATTCCTGTTTTCTGACAATAGCATTATTGATAAATGAATTTATGATGAAGGACAATCAAGACCTATTCAGTGAAGAGACTCTTCAATTATTGTTTCATGTATCTTAATATATTTCTCAATTAGTAGTTTTTGATTTGTAATTCATGAAGTAATCTTGTTAGAGAAGGACAAACAAATCTCTTAAGTTAGAAGATTCTTCTACTTCTGATTGCATACTCGAATTTAGAAATTATTTAAGTTAGATTTATATTTGTAATATGCATTTCCTTAACCTTTGATAAATCATCTTCTAACTTTATCATAACTGAAACCCATATAATTTGGGGATGCTTCTCGGTACTACTAGCCTGGATTGATAATAAATACTTGTGTTAGTTTACACAGTAAATTGACCCAACAATCATTTGTGAGGTATATAATTCACTTGCAATTCATTCTTTAACTGATATGTAGTGAAATAAATTCCAACCCATGCTTGAGAACCTTCTATGCTCTATCCTACTTTCACCAAACAATTGTTTGCTTCAATTGTGAGACTTACCTATTATCTTGCTCCAATTCCTTATAAATATTCATTTCCCTAGAATAGAGATGGAAGGAAATCTTCACCATATCCACTCTTCAATCTTCACACTATTCTCTTCATTGTGTAGTTTTTGGAGTGAAGCTATAAACAAAGTAATCAATTCTTTCTTTCCCAGTGGTGATTCAACTTGCAATGGTAGAGAAAGTTCTTATTGATACTATAGGGATTGTTTGACATGTTCCTCCTCTCCACATACCTCTAAGTTTATTTATGGATTAGAGAAGTCTTCTTCCATTCCTCCTTTGAAAGTAATATAGATTGTGGAATATGGCTTGTTTCTCTTAGCAATATGCCACCTTATGGCCTTCTTTCCCACACAATGAACATACTTATGAGCACTAATAGTTGGCAACATTATGGATTTTCTTCCTACTGTAGTGGAAAATAAGGATTGTATTGTTTAATTCAAATCTCTTAGTATTCTTCTCATTATTACATCAACTATTTGGCTTAACACTTCTTCTAGGTATTTAAGCAAGCTAAGTATTTGAACTCTTCTCATTAATGCCCTTATACAATCTACCACATGAAGGAAATGGAAATAATGGGCTGCCACCTTCATGTAACACTACTCTTTATTCTGATAAGTAAACCAATTCTATTATGTATTTCACCTTCACAAAAGTGGGCTTCATGTTCGTGGGAATTTCCCCACTACCATTGAATCCTACGTCTTGATGCTTGACCTTAGGTGTAACTACAATGGGGCTTAGGATTCCTTGCCTTCCCATTTCCAGCCCTTGTTTATTGTATCTCAACTGCCTTAACAATTTGTAACCAATGCCTCTGGTATGATTTTCAAATTCACCAAAATTATATTGCAAAAATTAAAAGGAAGGTGAGATCACCAGATTTGTCTCGACCATGGTGTTGGCCTTAACAATTGCAGTGAGAGGGGGGTTTGCTTCCTTGGTCTCCTGGACAACTACTCATAGTTTTGCAAAATTTTCTTCCTTAATTTCCAACTCTTGGTGTATTTGAGCCATCATTGAAGTGAGATAGTCCACCTACCAACAATACATATGCATGGCCTTTGCTCCTAAGTATACAAGCTAAACCTTGTGATTGTCCCGATATACAATAACCACAATCCTTCATTAAACATGCATACCTCTCTCTCTAGATCATCAAAAATCAAAATGTGTTTCTATAGCATTGAACAACATGGATGACTGCAATAAATGGTTATGCTTCTTAGATTCAAGGATCATTCATTGCCTCTCTAGTTCCAATTGAGTGATGCACACTCCAACTTTGTAAGTGCGAAAATCGATTAAGGATTCAATCTAATTTCTCACATGTGTACCATGGGAATGTGAACATACATTCGATTATTCAAATTTTGATGGAATATGCTCTATATAACTTTGTTGAAACTAACATCTAAGGGAATTAGTTCCTTTTTCTTTAGTTTAAATACTATTTTAATGAGATTTTTTTCTACGAAAACATTCCAACACTCAACTTTTCATAGTATTAAGGATTATTCTTTTTGTTAAAAATAACATGCTTGGATTTCACTTTCCAATTCTTTACATCAACCTTATTTCCGCAAAGGACAATATGAATTCTCTCACACACCCTGTAAGATACTTGTGCTAAGTTGGAGCATACTTGTAAGTCAAGAGACCAAAAATATTAAACATGATATTTTCACATTGCTCATAAATATGGTAACTTTCCCAAGAACACCAAACTTATCTTGCCAAGTCGTGTCCCAACAATAAAAGTGAACCTTCCCATAGTTTGAAAAAACCCAAGAGGATGGAATTATACACTGATGGTAAGATCATATTTCTCCTGAACTTGATATTCCCAAGCTAGGAATTGTTAATGAAAATGGAGGTAGAGAGTGTTGAAAAATGTAATGATGTCAATTAATCAAGAGTGCTATTCTTACATAGGCTATAAAAAAGGAAAAATAATGCCTCATTATAGCATATGATTTGGATATTAGTTTTATATGGATGCTCATGCACATAACTTGGAGAAAAATGGCTTTAGTATTCTTCACCTATCAAGTAAACAATTGATTGCAATGTTTTGTAGGTATTTTTTTTGTTTGAGAAAAAAATGTATATTTGTTATTTCAAGTGGAAACTAAAATATACATATTTTGGCCATCTCACAGAGAGTGTTGTAGATGATAGATTGTAGGTTTATGTGGTGTATATCTTTAGATACAAAACTCGGAATCTCCATAGTCTTCATTTTTTAGTCTACGTTTCAAGTCTAAATCAAGACTCATATTCAGGACAAACCTGCAAAGAAGAGAGTAGATTAGGGTAAATAAATAGAGGAAAAGATGATGGGAAAAGAGCCAACCAGTTTCTAACTTTGAAATAAAGGGTTATTTATTTGATTATTTATTTATAAATACTTTTGATGTTTTTTAATCCACATTTATTTTTAATTAGATTAATGAATTAATGTACTAATGATTATTATTTTATTTAAAATTATTTTATATTATGATATAAAGCCCTATGTAAATGATATTATTAATATTGATATAGCTATTATTAATATTTATAAACTTAATTAATGATGATTAAGGTTATTTCTAATAGATTTAGTAAGTTTAATTAATCAAAAGATTTTATTTATGATTATGACCTTTTACAAATTTAGTAGGTTTAATATAAACTAATGACCTTTTTAAAAAGTTAGGATAGTAGGTTTAATATGACCTTTTTCAAAATATTTAGTAGGTTTTTTACAAATTATTAATATGAACTAATTTTTGGATTTGAGTTAGGATGTAATTTATTAAGGAGGGAGGTTAATTATAAAGGATGATATTATTAAGAGTTAGGTTAGTTGATTTAAGAAGAGATTTTCAAGAGTGATTTTTATATAATTTTTAAAGGTTCAGAAGGTAAGCAAGGTATTGGTATGAAGGGTTAGAGGGGATTTGAAAAAGGGGGGATAGAGGGAAGGGGGAAGTGTATAAGGAGGAGAATATAGCTGACGCTATGGATCATGTAAAGAGGGAGGAAGAAAAGGGGGGACAATGGAGACCAACGACTCAAGGGTGCAAGCTTATTATTGGGAAAGAATGTGGACCTAATTTCTGCTAACTTCTAAACCTCCATCTCTATTTAGGTTGTGAGGGTGCTTGATGATTTCCAAGGCTTCATGAACTTTATGTTTAAAATGATGTTTTTCTTTTGCAATGACCACTGCATCTTCAAGGCATATGTGGTGACTTGTTTTGTTGGAATGTTATGCCAAAGCCAAGGTTTTGATTCTTCCAAGTCTGATATCCGCACCATGTTCTTTAAAACTTATTTTGAAGGTCCTATTTGTTTCCCCAATATAGAATTCCCCACATGAACAATTGATTTTGGAAACACCTTTTTGTTGGAGGTGGTTAGGGTCATCTTTGATCAATTTAATCCTTTGCCTGATTGTCACTAGAGGTTTGAAGGATGCTCTAATGTCCTTTTTAGCTAGAACTTTGGCTATCTTGTCTGTGACTCCTTAAATATAGGGGAGGTATGATTTTGCTGTTGAGGTATTGTCAGTAGTAATTCTTTTGTTTCCGGATCTGGCTCTTTAAATAGCTTTGTTTATGTATCTATTGTTATATCCCAAGTTTATGAAATATTTTCTCAGATATTCAATTTATTCCTCAACATGAGTATTGTCTGATATTCTGAAAGCTCGCGAAAAAAGAGTCAGCAGAACCCCTGTCTTCTGGGCAGGGTAGTGGTGTGAATAATTGTGAAGATAATTGTCAGTATGTGCTTTCTTTCTGAACACTTTGTGTCCAAGGGATCCGTCTTCATTTCTTGAGAGGAGAATGTCAAGGAAAAGGATGCAGTTGTTTTCTTCAACTTCCATTGTAAATTGGATATCTTTGGATATGCTGTTAAGGTGGTCTAGGAAGTTTTTTAATTCCTCTTCTCCATGAGGCCAATTCACATTGGTGTCATCTACGAACCTTATCCAAAATTTGGGTTTTAATGGGTAAGTGTCCAAAGCCTTATTTTCAAATTTCTCCATGAAGAGGTTTGCCACTATAGGGGACAATGGAGATCCCATAGAAACTCCAGATGTTTGTTAAAATATTTCCCCTTGGAAGGTGAAGAAGGTGGAGCGAAGACAAATTTCAGCGAGCTTTGCGCTCTAAGGGTCTGCAACTTATTTTACTACTTGAACGGCTTCATCAAGTGGGATTTTGGTGAAAATTTGGACAACATCAAAGCTAAAAATTTTGTCTCCCGGATCCAATTTATCTTTTTTAATGAAGTCAAAATAATGATTGGAGTCTTTGATGAATGAGCTAGTTTTACCCACAAGCAAAGTGAGGGTGCCAACCGCATATTTGGCTAATTCATATGTTGGTGCACCTATAGTGTTGACGATAGGTCGTAAAGGAGCACCAACCTTATGGATTTTTGGGGCACCATATATGCGGGGCATGATTTCACCTTCCGGGTATAGGCGCTTCTTTAATTTTTCATCAATATTGGACTCCTTAATGGATTTTTTAACGTTCTTTATAACTTTGGACATGAGCTTTTCGTTAATTTTTTTATAACTACCACTATTGTGTAGGTTCTCCCTCATTTTATTGTTGTACTCTTCTTTGTCCATCATCACTGTGGCCCCTCCTTTGTCTTCCTTTAAAATGACAATGGTAAAATTGTCATTTTAAAGGAAGACATAGGAGGGGCCACAGTGGTGATGGAAAAAGAAGAGTACAACAATAAAATGAGGGAGCACCTACAAAATAGTGGTAGTTATAAAAAACTTAATGAAATACCCATGTCCAAAGTTATAAAGAATTTTAAAAAAGCCATTAAGGAGTCCAATATTGATGAAAAATTAAAGAAGCGCCTATACCCAGAAGGTGAAATCATGCCCCGCATATATGGTGCCCCAAAAATCCATAAGGTCGGTGCTCCTTTACGACCTATTGTCAACACTATAGGTGCACCAACATATGAATTAGCAAAATATGTGGCTGACACCCTCACTTCGCTTATGGGTAAAACTAGCTCATTCATCAAAGACTCCAATCATTATGTTGAATTCATTAAAAAAGCTAAATTGGATCCAGGAGACAAAATTTTTAGCTTTGATGTTGTCCAAATTTTCACCAAAATACCGCTTGATGAAACCGTTCAAGTAGTAAAAGAAGTTGCAGACCCTCATATTGCAAATCTTGTTGAAATTTGTCTTCGCTCCACCTTCTTCACCTTCCAAGGGGAAATATTTGAACAAACATCTGGAGTTGCTATGAGATCTTCGTTGTCCCCTATAGTGGAAAACCTCTTCATGGAGAAATTTGAAAAAAAGGCTTTGGACACTTACCCATTAAAACCCAAATTTTGGATAAGGTTCGTAGATGACACCAATGTCAATTTGCCTCATGGAGAAGAGGAATTAAAAAAATTCCTAGACCACCTTAACATCATATACAAAGATATCCAATTTACAGTGGAAGGCGAAGAAAACAACTGCATCCCTTTCCTTGACATTATCCTCTCAAGAAATGAAGACGGATCCCTTGGACACAAAGTGTTCAGAAAGAAAGCACATACTGACAATTATCTTCACGGTGATTCACACCACTACCCTGCCCAGAAGACAGGGGTTTTGCTGAATCTTTTTATGCAAGCTTTTAGAATATCAGACAATACTCATGTTGAGGAAGAAATTGAATATATGAGAAAATATTTCATAAACTTGGGATATAACAATAGAGACATAAACAAAGCTATTTAACGAGCCAGATCCATAAACAAAAGAATTACTATTGACAATTACTCAACAACAAAAGCATACCTCCGCTATATTCAAGGAGTCGCAGACAAGATAGCCAAAGTTCTAGCTAAAAAGAACATTAGAGCATCCTTCAAACCTCTAGTGACAATCAGGAAAAGGATGAAATCGTTCAAAGACGATCCTGAGCACCTCCAACAAAAAGGTGTTTACAAATTCAATTGTTCATGCAGGGAATGCTATATTGGGGAAACATGTAGGACCTTCAAAATAAGGTTTAAAAAACATGGTGTGGATATCAGACTTGGAAGAATCAAAACCTCGGCTTTGGCAGAACACTCCAACAAAACCTATCACCACATATGCCTTGAAGATGTAGTGGTCATTGCAAAAGAAAAACATCATTTTAAATGTAAATTTCGTGAAGCCTTGGAAATCATCAAGAACCCTCACAACCTAAATAGAGATGGAGGTTTAGAAGTTAGCAGAAATTGGGTCCATGTTCTTTCCCGATAATAAGCTTTCACCCTTGAGTCGTTGGTCTCCATTGTCCCCCCTTTTCTTCCTCCCTCTTTACATGATCCATAGCGTCAGCTATATTCTCCTCCTTATACACTCCCCCCTTCCCTCTAGCCCCCCTTTTTCAAATCCCCTCTAACCCTTCTCCATACCAATACCTTGCTAACCTTTTGAACCTTTAAAAATTATACAAAAATCACTCTTGAAAATCTCTTCTTAAATCAACTAACCTAACTCTTAATAATATCGTCCTTTATAATTAACCTCCCTCCTTAATAAATTACATCCTAACTCAAATCCAAAAATTAGTTTATATTAACAATTTGTAAAAAACCTACTAAATATTTTGAAAAAGGTCATATTAAACCTACTATCCTAACTTTTTAAAAAAGGTCATTAGTTTATATTAAACCTACTAAGTTTGTAAAAGGTCATAATCATAAATAAAATCTTTTTATTAATTAAACTTACTAAATCTATTAGAAATAACCTTAATCATCATTACTTAAGTTTATAACTATTAATAATATCTATATCAATATCAATAATATCATTTACATAGGGCTTTATATCATAATATAAAATAATTTTAAATAAAATAATAATCATTAGTACATTAATTCATTAATATAATTAGAAATAAATGTGGATTAAAAAACATCAAAAGTATTTATAACTAAATAATCAAATAAATAACCCTTTATTTCAAAGTTAGAAACTGGTCGGCTCCTTTCCCATCATCTTTTCCTCTATTTATTTACCCTAATCTACTCTCTTCTTTGCAGGTTTGTCCTAAAGATGAGTCTTTATTTAGACTCGAAACGTAGACTAAAAAATGAATACTGTGGAGATTCTGAGTTTTGTATCTAAAGTGTTGTAGATAACGAAGAGAATATATTGATTTATAGTTGAATATGTCAAAAAAGAACTCGATATGTACTAATACTTTCTATTGATTACATACAACAACTTGTTTAGAATAACATATTGTGAGAGACACAACATTGTCCATCATGCCAAACAAAAGCAAGAGATCATAGAAATAACTATACAACTTAAGTTATAGTCATCCATCAAAAGCTATGTAATTGAACATATGGGAGTGCCTCTTAAGCTTAAATCTCATTGCATACTAAGAGACCTTCATTAATAGTGATCACTTCTTTAGAAAGGGCATAAAATTGCTGATTAAATTCTCAATAAATGTGTTTTATGATGACATAACTAGAAGATTCATGTAGTTTTTGAATTCAAGCTTTCCAAGGTAACATAACTAAAATGTCCAACTAGAATTTTCCTTTGAAACAATCTATCACTAACATGTAATCACCCACAACCTATATGTGTCAAATTCCTTTTTTCTATAGAAAAGTTTAAGAAAATCCTAAGGAATATTAATTTTTCCATAGCATTTGTGCAATGGAAAACACCAAATTTAAGAGAAAAAAATTAGATGCAACACTATAACAACACTAAAATTACCTGGGGTCACCTAACAAGTTACATATTGAAGTAACTCCAATCTATAGAGCAATTAAAAGTGGTAGCACACTAAGGCTTGTCTAGTTTTCTTGAAGGTTCCTTCTTCATTTCAATAAAGGAATATCAAAGAATATGTGCGACTAGATCACGATTCCCTCTGATTTAAAAAAATATTGGTTTCTATGTATATATATTCCCCACATAACATAACAAGGAATATCCTTGAAATACCTATTCATTAAATTCATCATGCAATTCTATATACATTGTTCTAGTGAGACATAGTTCTAATTTCTTGGACATTTTATTGACTAAAGAACCTATTTCCAAAGCCATGCAACAAATGGACAAGAGACAAAAATATGATTAAATTATTCATTATTTCTCATGCACAAAGTACACTTGTTCAATCGTGCCACCTGTGATTTTTCCCATTATCCTAGATAAATATCATATTGACCATCACTAACCATGTAAAGGTTCGAGTATTTAGAGGAATATTCCATTTCCAAATAATAAGTCACCACCACTTTCTATCATTGCCCATTAAATTAGGAGAAAGATCTTTGTATCCCAATTTTTCATATGCAATTCTAGAAGCCTTATTCCATGTCTAGACTAACTCAATATCCTTGTTGTGTAGAAAAGTTGCATTGTGAAAATAAGTCTGATATAGCCCCTCCTTTTAGTTTCCAAGTCCCCATGAAAGTTTAATTCTTTCATCAAGAGCCAAATTTGCATCCAACTATATTGTGATCCCTACACCCCTATGTATGTAAATATTTTTTAATAAGAATACTTTAAATGAGTCCTAAAA
The DNA here is from genome assembly GCA_034641835.2 of Pinus albicaulis. Lineage (NCBI taxonomy): Eukaryota > Viridiplantae > Streptophyta > Pinopsida > Pinales > Pinaceae > Pinus > Pinus albicaulis. The sequence goes on from CM076584.1 coordinate 1,520,799,608, forward strand.
TCACGTGATAAAAGTTTTTAGCTGCCCCAACCCACATATGCTCTCCCAACCTTGCACGATTCCCCACAAACTTTCCATGCCACCCTGTTACACAATAATTTTTCACTGTCCTTGTACTTTCTGTTTACGAGTCATGGAGGATCTTCAACAGTGACCCCTATGTCTCTTTTCCATCAAGAAAATGTGCCATTATATCCCTTACAGTATACTGAACAAACTCTCTGTTAATCATTCTCGGAGTAGCTCCTTAAAAACATGTTAATTTGGAGTAGCGCGCCCTTTTTTTGTGTCACTCACACCGATGCCTCATCTTAAGCTTGGAGAAACATCGATCGACACTGGAATGGAGATCATACCCGCGCCGATCCACTTCTGGAAGGTTTTTAAAAATGGACATGAAGCTTCAAGATCTAGAAGCTTCGTGGGCGGACAAATGGTTGTTTGTTCATGGGGATAGGGTCGAGCTTCTCCCTTTGGGATTCTTGTTCCTACAAAAGAGGAACCACCCAAGGAGATAAACCATTTCCCCACCATAAGTGGATGCATATTCCCTCTCCCTTCACTATAAAATGGGTATCCTCCCATATATTTTCTAGTTAGAACAAAGATAGAAGAACAAAAAAGAGAGAATTGTTGCTATAGACATTGAAGGAGAGTTGAGACCTTTGGCATTTTTATACCAAGTTGAAACGAGTGATTTGCAGGCGTGCCTAGATCTGGACCCGTTGAAGGACAAATTCAACATCAAGGCGTAGGTTGTAACTCCCCCTCTTATATTAATATGATACAATTGATTCTTACTTTCCACTCTTGTCCATGATGCATGATTTTATTTCTAGTATTCCTTGATCAACTATATAGATTGTTTATGTGAAATACATGTTGTCCACGTTTTTTGTTGTTTGATCTCTTGTGTAGGTAACTAAGTACTTGTGACAACGAGGATCTAACTAGGAAGAGCAAAGGATCAAAGAAATCAAGCAAGGAGCAGCATCAGATCGAGGTAGGTCATCTCCATACGATCTGTGTCCTTTTACAATCTGGGAAAGTACGTGTTAGATTGTTCCATTTTTTACTAGACCCATCCTAGGGCTAGAGGGATCGTCTCTATCCACAGAGAGGATTTTCCTGCATAAAAAATTGGCGACTCCACTAGGGATTTTCCTGCATAAAAAGTTACCTCTGTTACACAGCAATTTTTCACTGTCCTTGTACTCCCTTTTCCCGAGTCCTGGAGGATCTTCAAAAGTGACCCCCATGGTTCTTTTCCATCATGAAAATGTGCCATTATATCCCTTACAGTATACTGAACAAAATCTCTGTTAATCATTCCTGGAGTAGCTCCTTAAAAACATGTTAATTTGGAGCAGCGCGCCCTTTGTTTGTCTCACTCACACCGATGCCTCATCGTAAGCCTGGAACATCGCCGATTGACGCTGGAATGGAGATCATACCCATGTCGATCCACTTCTGGAAGGTTTTTAAAAATGGAAATGAAGCTTCGAGATCTAGAAGCTTCATAGGTGGAAAGATGGTTGTTTGTTCATGGGGATAGGGCCGAGCCTCTCCCTTTGGGATTCTTGTTCCTACAAAATACGAACCACCCAAGGAGATAAACCATTTCCCCACCTTAAGTGGATCCATGTTCCCTCTCCCTTCACTATAAAATGGACATCCTCCCATATATTTTCTAGTTAGAACAAAGATAGAAGAACAACAAAGAGAGAATTGTTGCTATAGACATTGAAGGAGAGTTGATACCTTTGGCCTTTTTATACCAAGTTGAAACGAGTGATTTGGAGATGTGCCTAGATCTGGACCCGTTTAAGGAGAGCTTCAACATCAAGGTGTAGGTTGTAACTCCCCCTATTATATTAATATGATACAACTGATTCTTACTTTCCACTCTTGTCCATGATGCATGATTTTATTTCTAGTATTCCTTGATCAACTATATAGATTTTTTATGTGAAATACATGTTGTCCACATTTTGTGTTGTTTGATCTCTTGTGTAGGTAACTAAGTACTTGTGACAACGAGGATCTAACTAGGAAGAGCAAAGGATCAAAGGAATCAAAAAAGGAGGAGCATCAGAACGAGGTAGGTCATCTCCATACGATCTGTGTCCTTTTACAATCTAGGAAAGTACGTGTTAGATTGTTCCCTTTTTTACTAGACCCATCCTAGGGCTAGAGGGATCGTCTCTATCCACCGAGAGGATTTTCCTACAAAACAAATTGGAAACTCTATTAGGGATTTTCCTGCATAAAAAATTACCTTTGTTACACAGCAATTTTTCACTGTCCCTGTACTCCCTTTTCCCAAGTCTTGGAGGATCTTCAAAAGTGACCCCTATGGTTCTTTTCCATCATTAAAATGTGCCATTATATCCCTTACAGTATATTGAAAAAAATCTCTGTTAATCATTCCTGGAGTAGCTCCTTAAAAACATGTTAATTTGGAGTAGCGCGCCCTTTGTTTGTCTCACTCGCACCGATGCCTCATCTTAAGCCTGGAAGATCGCCGATTGACACTGGAATGGAGATCATACCCATGTCAATCCACTTCTGGAAGGTTTTTAAAAATGGAAACGAAGCTTCAAGATCTAGAAGCTTCATGGGCGGAAAGCTGGTTGTTTGTTCATGGGGATAGGGTCGAGCCTCTCCCTTTGGGCTTCTTGTTCCTACAAAATACGAACCACTTAAGGAGATAAAACATTTCCCCACCTTAAGTGGATCCATGTTCCCTCTCCCTTCACTATAAAATGGACATCCTCCCATACCTCTGCTAGATAGAAGAACAACCGAGAGATAATTTTTGCTATAGGCATTGAAGGAGAGTTGAGACCTTTGGCCTTTTCGTACCAAGTTGAAACGAGTGATTTGGAGATGTGCCTAGATTTGGAACCATTTAAGGAGAGCTTTGACATCAAGGCACATGTTGTAACTCCCCCTCTTATATTAATATGATACAACTGATTTTTTCTTTCCACTCTTGTCCATGATGCATGATTTGATTTCTAGTATTCCTTGATCAAATAGATAGATTGTTTATGTGAAATACATGTTGTCGTTTCAAGTTTTGTGTTGTTTTATCTCTTGTGTAGGTAACTAAGCACTGGTGACAACGAGGATCTAACTAGGAAGAGAAAAGGATCAAAGGACTCGAGCAATGAGCAACATCAGATCGAGGTAGGTCTTCTCCATACGATCCATGTCCTTTTACAATCTAGGAAAGTAGGTGTTAGATTTTTCCCTTTGTTACTAGACCCATCCTAGCTGGGCTAGAGGGATTGTCTCTGCATACAGAGAGGATTTTCATGCATAAAAAATTGGCGACTCTGCTGAATTCTAAGTTACTATGCTTCAACGCACTATTGGGATGCATAAGTTGAACTGGCTCTCATGCTTTTTTCAGCTCTTTGGGCTTACTGAACCTCGACTAAAAATTCTTCTTGATTCACTCCTTTTCAATTAGTATATGGCCTTGAAGAAACATTTCCAATTGAATGTGAAATTCCTTCACTCAAATTAACTATTGAATTTCTTCTGAATACCTCACTAGAAGAGGAACATTTCCTGTATCTGGAAAGGCTTGATGAAACTCGTCGCTTCACTGATTTAGTTATTGAAGCTCAGAAGAAATGGGTCAAAGCCCATTTTGATCAGACTGCTTCTCCACGTGCCTTCTCTAAAGGAGACTTGGTTCTTCTCTATGACCAAGCACACGATAAGCTAGGAGCAGGAAAATTCGAACCAATGTGGCATGGGCCATACATCGTAAAACACGTTTTGCAAAAAGGGGCATATGAGCTAATTAATTATGAAGGTAACCCTTTGGAGAAGCCTCGAAAAGGGATTTATTTGAGGAAGTATTATGTGTGATTTATCTCATGTAATTACTTTTGTACATTAGTTTTCTTTTCATTTTTGTACAATTTTGGTTTGTTGTGCATTTGCAAGCGGTTTTACTGCTTATCTTGTTTTACTTGATTTGCAGATGTCTTTAACTCCTTATGTCGGTTTTGCTGATGGTGCTTGCCATAGTACTTGAAATTTATCTTCTGCGGCTTCGGTTATCTATAAACCTAATGGTGAGTTAGTAGATCTGCAAGGTATATGTTTAGGTCGTACAACCAACAATATTGCTGAGTACAGTGTAGTCATTGAACTTCTGTCAGAAACAATCACTCTTGGCATTAGAGAATTGGTTGTAAACCTGGATTCACAACTTGTTGTCCTACAACTCAATGGGAAATATTCCGCTAGACACCCTTAAATTTTGAAAATGTATCTACGTGTTCATCTTTTAGAAAGGAATTTTGATTACATTACATATCAGCACATTCCATGACACATGAATACATTAATATATGCATTGGCTAATTAGGTTCTAGATAGACATTTGCAAAATTTGTAAGACTATGATCATCATTACATCATGTATAAAATAGGAAAATATAGTGTGTATATATATATATATATATATATGTCGATTTGGGTTGCAAAAGTTTTCAGGTACATCATAACCCCAAAAAATATATGTTTTGGTACATAATGAGACTCGCAAGTCCCAAAAAGACTACAAATGTAGAAATCAAAACTAGACTAATAAGCATGGTGGTCCTGGTAGCAGGCCACTACTCGAATGACTCAAGTCAGTATGGTGAATGCGATCAGACACCCCTACTGTATGGCTCTGGTAACGGCGGGGAATATCCTAAACATGAGTGTATTCCAGAATTCCGGTAGTCAAAGCATCCAGATTTCAGGCAATCTCTTCTTCAACATCTGCTCCCTCCTCATATGGAGCAGCCTCGAACTCCCTCGCCACTCTTCTGGCAATAGGGGACATCCCAGCTGGTCTCTACGATCCGACATCTACGACACATAAGTTTAAATATCAGAGCATATGTATCAAAAAAATATATAAACATGCAAAATTTAACAAAAAACATGTTTTACCTCTATCATCCAAATGCTCGCCCTCTAGAAGTGGTAGATCTGGATCACCTCAGAAATCAGTCTCAGAGTATAGACAATCCTCCACGACAAAAAGCCGATGCCTCATCCATACAAAGAAGGTAGGTTTGTATGACATCTGCTACCCACATCCTGAACGAGGCATCAACTTAGTCCATCTGATCAGACATGGATCTCGTGGTGCTAACGTAGCTACTTCCGCCCACTGGAATTGGAACATCGATACCCGTTCCAAGAAGATGGCTTTTAAGATCGATCCATACCCAAACTACTTCAGTAAACTTTTTTTGCACTTTGAGATCTGCTTCTTCATATTTTATAACACAACTTACACCCAATTAAAAATGGTAGGCGACATACAGTCCACGACAGTTTGCAGCTAAGACTAGGTAGCCTCATGCGGTGCTTATGCCCCGATGACATGTGTGATAGTGTACAAGATTAATTTGAGCAGAAAGTTGTTCACACTGCTTATAAATATCTTCCCACTGGAATATTTCACTGACTATGGACACACCCTCTCTATGAGCATATCCATACTTTTCCCATGATTCAGCCCCCAGTCAGATGTGCCTGTGCTCCTCTACGTGATAGGTCGGTGATGAAGTAAATATCAGCCACCTCGTTTTCGAGCTCTTGGTCACTAATGATAAATCTCTCCCGTCCCGTATTTGAAATGCTTACTAGGTACTGCAGTGATTCCGGATGTGATCTTAAGCCAAAGGTCATAAAGAATTTTAGGAGCCCGCAGTTACTCAAAGTGACAAGGAAATCTCGGTTTTCCATAGCTGCTCTGACTACTTCGTCGTGCTCTCTCTCTCTCCACTCAATCATCATGATTTCTCAGTTTTTTCCTTCCTGTCATAACATTTACACAACCTCTTGTCAATATACATGCTTGAAAAACGATTTTGAATGGATATTTTTGGAGAACTTTGGTGTTTTTTTGCACTCTGCGATCGGTGCGGCCATTTTAAAAATAGCTGCGCCGATTGACGATCAACCATTGTTTAAAACATTAGGCAAACACGATCCCGATATGGGGTCCTCATGACAATGCGCAGTGACACTGTGTTTAAATTGCTTCTCCAAAAAAATTATTATGTTTTGTAAAAAATACTAAAACATGTATGAAAATACAGAGGATGAGTGAGGATCTTACTCGGTGTTGACGACTCGTCGATCAGCTTCCTAGATCACCCACGATCTACTCCTGAAGAATTGAGGTAAATAAGGGTAAAAACCTCTTCCAAAACTTGTGAAGGTAAAAAGTAAAAATGTTTTTACTCTCATTTTTGTTAAGTGTTCAAGTCACTTTTAGTTATTTTTTTTCATATTTTCATATATTTTAATAACTTCTACCTCGAAAACAGATAATGGGTTTATTCTCGTGCAACAACAAGGTTCATATTTTGAAGGATGACATGTACACGAGTTCCAGTTTATTACTTTTTAAAACTTGGTAAAAAATAAATGAAAAAGTCACCCCCAGGAGTCATCTTTCAGCTCTTTTTTGACTCTCTAAACGTGAAAATATTACCAAGTTCTTGTCATTTTGAACTCGTTAAAGTGCATGAAACATCATTTACCTAGTATAATTTTACCCCTTTTGTAGGTTTTAACCCTGAACATAAATTATCTACACACGAATCTTATAACAGAAGATAAACAACAGCGAGAGCATAAAACATAAAACAGATAAACACAGAGATTTTCCCCTGGATCCCAAATCGGGACGACCAACTTGATTTTTCATTATATTCCTTTTAGTGTTACAACACATATATATACATGCCGAAGCATACATAAACCTAAATCCATTAACCCCGGATTAGAACATAACCGTATTTCCCTTGACTGGATCTACAAAATACGAGGGCCAAAAACCATCATACCCCAAAACCATGTGCAAAATCATGCACAAAACATGGGTGGGGTTTGTCACAGAGTGGGTCCGCACACCAAAAGAATGTGCCCCAAGGCGTCGCCCCTATTCCCGATAGGGGCCGTCGCACCCCCCTGTGACCCCCCTGCTGCGCCCAATGCAATGTACATCACGTCCCACTAGTCGTGTAAAGAATATAACACATACCCAACATTATCCCACTTGTTGTTTTCTTTCCACAGGGGGCCACAGGAGAGATTAGTCATTGGGACAATTCTTCAACACCCATTTTTTCTCTACACCAAGAGAACTTCTGAGTGCTCACAGACTTTATCAATGCATCTGCAACATTCTTCAAAGTGTCCACATTTACCAGCAACACCCCTTTAGCCTCAACCATATCTCTAACAAAGTGATATTGAACATCAATGTGCTTTGTCTTTGAATGGTAAGCAGGGTTCTTAGCCAAGAAAATTGCACTTTGGCTATCACAGTCTATCCTTATAGCTTGCTGTACCAACCCCATACTTGAACACAATCTCTTCAACCAAATTGATTCCTTGTTTGCATGAGTGGCTACCATGTATTCTACCTCTGTATTTGAAAGGGCCACTACAGACTGTCGTTTACTCATCCAATTGACTGCACCTCCAAATAGGCTAAACACATACCCACTTGTAGATCTTCTTTGGTCCAAATCTCCAGCACAATCAGCATCAACAAAACCATGAATGTCCAACACTCTTTCCAATCCTTGTATTCCCTGGTAGCACAAGCCATAATCAATAGTGCCACACAAATATCTAAAAACCCGCTTCAATGCTTTCTAATGCTTCTTCCTTATGTTTGACATAAACCTGCTCAATAATCCCACTACATGTGCAATGTCTGGTCTAGTATAGACCATTGCATACATCAGGCTACCCACTGCATTTGCATATGGAACACGGGACATATCCTCCTCTTCTTCTTGTGTCTTGGGACACTGTTCAGCAGATAGCTTTACACCCTCAGGAATAGGAACTTTCACCGGTTTACTATCCTGCATATTGAACCTCTGCAATATAGTCTCAACATACTTACTCTGGTTTAACCAGAGCTTCCTCTTTGCCCGATCTCTCTTAATTTCCATGCCCAAAATATAGTTTGCAGCACCAAGATCCTTCATGTCGAATTTGGAGAACAACTGGGTCTTCAAATCTTGGATAATTTCTTTGTCATTTCCAATCAACAACATAGCAACCACATACAAGACCAAATAAATAACATGGTCACCAATTAATTTAAAATAAACACAGTGATCCTCCTTGCTTCTAGTGAAGCCAAGTCCCCGTATATAGGTATCAAATTTCTGATACCATATCCTTGGTGACTGTTTTAACCCATACAGAGACTTCTTCAACCTGCGTACTAGTTCTTTCTTACCCTTCACCATAAAGCCTTCAGGCTGCTTCATGTAGATATCCTCTTCTAGATCCCCGTGAAGAAATGTTGTCTTCACATCCATCTATTCTATCTCAAAATCAAATGCAGCAGCAACAGATAAAAGTAATCTAATATAAGTAACTTTGGCAACAGGAGAAAAAATATTACCAAAATCAATTTCGCACCATATTTCTCCACCTTGCCTTCTACATTCATCTTCTTCTTAAACACCCATTTTCTCCCGATGGGCTTCCTTCCAGCCGACAACTCCACCAAATCCCATGCCTCATTTTTATGCAAGGATGCCATTTCATCAACCATGGTCTCCTTCTAGAGTTTTCCATCCTTTGAATCTACTTCCTCCCTGACAGTTTTGGGATCATCATCAATTATAGTTAAAGCAAAACTTGAATAGAAAGAAGATGGACTATACCTTTCTGGTTGCCTTCTTTCCCGAACTTATCTTCTCACAACTGGAGTTTGTGGCTCTTCCTTTTCTGAGTCTTCTTCTGTTGTAGAGTCTGATTCATCCTCCTTTAGCTTAAACTCTATCTTCTCAGGTTACTTTTGTAGGATTTCATGTGTAACAACATCTTTCACCTCTCTAAACACCACATCTTGGCTGTACACAACCTTCCTTGTTTCTGGGTTCCAAAGCTTGTAACCCTTTAAACCATCCTTATACCCAATAAAGATGCATCTTTCAGATTTATTATCCAACTTGGTCCTTTTCTCCTTTGGAACATGTACATATGCATCACATCCAAATACCCTTAGATGTGAAAGAGAGGGTTTCTTACTAGTCCATACCTCATGTGGAGTCTTATCCTCCAATGCTGATGAAGGTGATCTGTTAACTAAGTAACATGCAGTTTCCACTGCCTCTGCCCAGAATTCTTGTCCTAACCCGGTACCACTAAGCATGCTTCTTGCCTTTTCCATTAGCGTTCTGTTCATTCTTTCTGCAACTCCGTTTTGCTGAGGTGTGTATGGAGTAGTCTTCTGCCGTGCTATACCACACTTCTTACAGAACACTTCAAATTCCTTTTTGCAGAACTCCCCACCATTATCTGTCCTCAGCGCCTTTATCTTCTTCTCTGTCTAGTTTTCCACCAGAGCCTTAAATTCTTTAAATTTTTCAAATAATTCATATTTCTTCCTCAAGAAATATATCCATGTATTCCTTGAGAAGTCATCTATGAATGAAACATAGTACACATACTTTCCCAGTGATGGAACTAACACAGGTCCAAACACATCACTGTGCACAAGTTCTAATATCTTGTTTTCCCTCTTAGCACCATAAGGAAAAATCACCTGATTCTGCTTCCCATATACACAATGTTCACAGAAATCGAAATCCAGAGAGAAATTAGACATACCTTCTACCATACCATTTCTATACAATATCTGAAGGCCCTTCTCTCCAATATGTTCAAGCCTTTGATGCCATAGCATGGTCTTTTCTCCAGAGACAACTAGGCTTTCCACTCCACTTTCAGGAACCACATAATTGTTACACCCATCAATAACAGTGCTACCTTGTAGCTTGTACAGAGTTCCAGTCCGAACTCCCCGCATTAATACCAGTGCTCCCCGAACCATCTTGCAGGCATCTTTATCGAACACTGTTTTTACACCTGCATCATCCATATTGCTTACAGAAATCAGATTTCTGGCCAATGCAGGAATATGCAGAACACCAGGAAGTGTTCTAATCCTTCCACCTTGCAGCTTAAACTTGACTTTTCCACGTCCGACGATTCTGGCCTTCCTATCATCCCCTAGGAATACATCGCCACCATCATATTTCTCATACTCGCAAAACCACTCCCTATGGGGAGTGAAGTGAAAGGATGCACCTGAATCAATCAACCAGGACTCATGATCTACATGTGTATTTGAAGAAGAAGCCAAATACACATCCCCACCTTCACCCGAGGTGGTTTTTTCCTCTGTAGAAGGAGCATCATCATATCCCTTTCCTTTCTCAGGAGCTTTAGATCTGCATTCCTTTTTGTAGTGTCCTTCCTTTTCGCATTTCCAGCATACCTTTACAAACTTTCCAGGAGATTTAAATCTCCCTCTAGATTTAGATCTCCCACTCAAAACCTTATTGTTGTTTCTATTTTGGGACCTTCCTCGTACAGATAAGGCATCTCCATTTTGACCCTCCATATTTCTCCGTCTCATTTCCTCCGACAGCAAGGCTGAGACAATGTCATCAAAATTCAAGGTAGTTGTATTGCTACCTATTGCAATAACCAGACTGTCCCACGAGTCTAGTAGAGAACACAACAAACTAAGGCACTTATCTTCATCTGATATTTTAATATCAACAGATGATAGCTGACTTACCACAATATTGAAGGCGTTCAGATGCTCTGTCACTGAGTCTCCATCCTTCATCCTTAGGTTATACAGCTTTTTCCACAGGAACAACTTATTCACTAGAGACTTAGATTGGTACAAAGTCCCAAGTTTTTCCCACAAATTATTCGTCGTAGCTTCCCTAGATACATTCAACAACACTGAATATGAGACACACAATCTTATTGTGCTCTTAGCCTTCCGATCCAGTTTCTTCCAGTCTTCATCTGACATTGCCGTTGGTTTAGTACCTGGATCTAACGCGATCCACTGATCTTTATCCACCAGCAGATCCTCCATCTTGAGTTTCCACAACTCAAAAATCTGACCATTAAATTTATCGATCTCTATCTTTCCACTGCTCGCCATCTTCTTTCACTGCAAGAATTGATCCCGCAGATCTCCCACTGAACAAGGTCTACCTCAGGCCCAAGCAAAAACCCTCGGCCAGCTAGGCAAAGGCATCCCCTTGGAAGCCGAAACAACTTGAAGTCGAAACAACTCGATACCAAATGTGGGTGTTTTTACCCCGAACAGAAATTATTTACACACGAATCTATAGACAAAATAAACAATAGCGTAGAGCATAAAACATAAATGATAAACATAGAGATTTTTTCTCGATCCAACGATGACCAAATTTTGATTTTTCATTATATTCCTTTTAGTTTTACAACACATATATATACATGCCGAAGCATACATAAACCCCAATCCATTAACCCTGGATTAGAACATAACCGTAGTTCCCTTTATCGGATCTACAAAATACCAGGGGCCGAAAACCATCGTACCCCAAAACCATGTGCAAAATCATGCACAAAACATGGGTGGGTCCGCCTATGAGTGGATTTGCACACTAAATTTTTTTTTTCCGGGGCGCTGCATTGGACCCCGACAAGGGGGGCTGCTGCCCCCCCTGTGACCCCCTGTTGCGCCCAGTGCAACGTACAACATGTGGGGCTAGTCGTGGAAAGAATATAACACATACCCAACACCTTTTAAGGGCTGGGATAAATTATTTACGAAAAATGAATACCTTAGTCAATCACGACTAAGAGGTTTTCTCAAACTTTGTTTTCTACCTTTTCGGGTTCGAGGGAATATTTACGAAAAGGGCCATTTGGAGTTTTCTTTTCGCCTCTTTTCACACTCTCTAAACATGAAAAGTCGTCAAGTTCCACCTTTGTCGGAATCGTTAAAATTTAATGGCATTGGACTCGTCACTATGAAAACACCAAGTTCCTCATTCCTAGGGCTCGTAAAATGTACTAGGATGGACTTGTCAGAAGGAAAAACTTATATGACAAGAATATCCTACCCCCTTCAAGCTTGTATTAAAAAATTATTGGGGTACTCGTCAAAAATGGTGGGGGAAAATGAAACTATTTATCAGTAGCGTCGATAGTATGTCGCTCTTAAACATGAAACATATTTTGTTTCGTGTCGGGTTGGGGACATCCTACATTCGTCACTTTTCCTCCATGGGTTTGGGAAATCTATTTGCCTCTCATTATGGAATACACTCATGTTCAGGATATTGCTCGCTGTTACTAGAGGCATAATGTAGGGGTGCCTGATCGCATTCACTGAATTTTTGGGTATGTGCTATATTCTTTCCACGATTAGTCGCATGCGTGGGGGGGTTACAGGGGGGTGGTAGCCCCCTTATTGGGGTTCGGGGCAGTGGCCCGGAAACATTTTTTTGGACCCTATTTTTCGATGGGCGGACCCACCCATAGTTTTGTGCATGGGTTTGCACATGTTTTTGGGGCATTATGGTTTTTGGCCCCTGGTATTTTGTAGATCCAGTCGAGGGAACTACGGTGATGTTCTAATCCAGGGTTAATGGATTAGGGTTTATGAATGCTTCAACATGTATATATATGTGTTGTAACACTCAAAGGAACATAATGAAAAATCAAGATCGTAGTCTTGATTTGGGATCTAGGGAATATCTCTCTGTATATTTGTTTTATGTTTTATTCTCTTGCTATTGTTTATTTTCTATTTATAAGATTCGTTTGCAAAATAATTTCTGTACAGGGTTAAAACCTACATGACTATTGAATCAAGTCATTTGAGTAGTGGCCTGCTACCACGACCACCATGCTGATTATTCTAGTTTTGAATGGAGATCTGGAGAAATTTTGGTGTTTTTTCGCACTCTGCGATCGGCAAGACTGTTATAAAAACAGTCGCGCCGATCGACGCTCAACCAATGTTTAAAACAACAAACTATTGAGATTCAACAAGATGATGAAGCTTAGTGAAAAATTAGTCACCTTCAATAAGTGGGCCCGCAGGCTATTTTTAGGTGTAAGTCTATTTTTAGACTATGTCTATTTTTAGACATGGTGATCATATTTTAGAAGTTGCAAGATGCTATTTGTGGATGGTTGTTCAAGTTGGAAAAATAGATGAAATTTTATTTTTAGAATATTGGGTGAAGTCTATTTATAGATCGTCAATCTAAAAATAGATGTGTCGATTATTATTAACCCTTAATAATAATCAGAATCTAAATATCAAATTATTCTCTTAGAGCACTTTATTTCAGTATACAGATTTGGAAAATCAATGGGCTGAAGGAATTACACAATTCCTAGGGTTTACTGGTGGGTCATGCATGGAGGACTTAGTTAGAACTGAAGTGGAAAAGTTATGACAGAGTTGGAAGAGTAGTTCATGGATTTGTTATTCAGTTTAACTCAGTTATTGGAGTTAAACTCAGTTGAGATAGTTGTATCTAGTCTAACTGAAAGATACACTAGTGAGAGTTAAGTGAATTAATTAGTTAATTAATTCACAACTAATAACTCACTAAAAACTAAACAGAAACAACAGTTAACTAAAGTGCATGTCAGTTCTAGTGGAGACACAGTGGAGAGATAGGTGAAAGGGTGAGATGGACTATCTGTTGTGACTATAGTGATGCATTGATTGCATCACACTTGGAGTTGCGAATGAGGATTGCACAGTCAAGGAAAGGTAGATTTGAATTCATTCAGGGGTCTTCTTCAACAGGGATTGCGCAGTGGAGGCAGGCTATCAGGTGGCAAGAAATCAATGCATGGATTTGCATATTTCTTCATGTTAGTGTGTGACGATTGATTGTACTGAGAGCTTGATGTACTAAGCTTTGTATGAGATTGTTACATGATCTCCATGATACATAATATATGATAGTTGGGGTTTTTAGCTTCAGGCTTTCCTGTTAAACAACTGTGTTATGTGAGATTGTTTTTATTGCTTCATGTGTTTGCAATTGAGTTTTTAAATTTCTACAAAAGATTAACAGTGGAAGGATTTTGTATTTAGCAAGAAGATAAATATTGTTAGATCATGAGAATCTAGATATATACATGCATATGTTATATAATTTCTACATGGTATCGGAGTAGTGTTAATTCTTGAATATTGAAATTGTGAAGAATTGTTGAGTTTGTGCTAGTAGACAATTAAAATTTGTTGTAGAAATTCCTTGGTGGGACCGTTAAGTATACATTGAAATGTCTTTCAATGGGTTGCGATTGGAGTATGCCCGTGAGGGCAGATCAAATTACATAGCCTGGAAGGTGGGATTGCAGAAATTATATGCACTAAGCATACGTATGTCCTATATCCACATGATATCACACTATTTAACTTTATGCAAGATACTGAATCTATTCCACTTATTAATCTTTTGAGGAAAAATTAATTGCACACACATGTGAAGCATAAACAAAAATAATCAATCGCACATAACACAGTTTTTAACAGGGAAAGCTTGAAGCTGAAAACACCAAATATATATTATGTAACATGGAGATGATATGAAATTCTCATACAAAGCATACAAAGCTAATCACAAGCTCTCAGTACAGTACAATCGTCATACACTAATCAAGACTAATCTTGCAAATCCATGCACCAATATTTGCTTCCTGCTAGCCTGCCTCCATTGTGAAATCATTGCTGAATAATAGCTTTGAATGAATTCAAATTACCCTTTCCTTGACTATGCAATCCTCATTGGCAACTCCAATGTGCGTGTGATGCAATCAATGCATCACTATAGTCACAACAGATAGTCCATCTTGCCCTTTCACATACCTCTCCACTGGGTCTCCACTGAAACTGCCATGCACTGTAGTTAACTGATGTATTGTTTAGTTGATTAATGAATTATTATTTGTGAATTAATTAAATAATTAATTCACTCCACTCTCACTATTGTATCAATCAGTTAGAATAGATACAACTAGCTCAACTAAGTCTAACTGAGTTAAACTAAATACAAATCCATAACTACTTCTTCCAACTGTGTCATAACTCTGCCACTTGAGTTCTAACTGAGTCCTCCATACATTAGCTCCAGTAAACCCTTGGGAATTGCATAATTCCCTCAGTCCAGTGATGTGCCACATCTGTGCACTGAACTGAAGTGCTCCAAGAGAATAAGTTGCTTTTTAGAGTCAAAATTATTATTAAGAGCTAATAATAATCGACATGCATCTATTTTTAGATCAGCGATCTATAAATAGACTTCGCCCAATATTCTAAAAATATAATTTCATCTATTTTTCCAACTTGACCAACCATCCACAAATAGCATCCTGCAACTTCTGAAATATGATCATCATGTCTAAAAGTAGACATAGTATAAAAATAGACTTGCGCCAAAAATAGCCCGCGGGCCCACTTGATGAAGGCGACTATTTTCACTAAGCTCATCATCTTGTTGAATCTCAACACTCCCTCTCAACAAGATAGGGATTATCCTTCACCCCGATCCTGCCTCTATGGTATTCAAATTTTCTCCTGGTGAGCGCCTTCATCAGTATATCTGCATCCTGATCCTCCATAGGAATGTACTGAAGCAACATGATATTTCGCTGCACACAATCTCTAATATGATGATACCGGATATCAATATGTTTAGATCTATCATGAAACACAGGATTAACCAAGAGTTTAATGCAACTCTGATTATCACAATGTATCATTGTGGGATCTAAATGTGAACCGAACAAACCAACCTGAATCTTCCTCATCCAGATAGCCTCACACGCAGCTTGACTTGTTGCCATGTATTCTGCTTCCGCTGAACTGAGTGCCACAGATCTTTGTTTCCTGCTATACTAATAAAATTCCGTAGATCCGATACTGAAACACCCTCCTGATGTGATCTTTCTGTCTATTGGGTTTCCTGTCCAATCTGCATCTGTGAAGCCATGCAACTTCACCTCATCCGTCTTTCTGTACCATAAACCATACTCAGATGTGCACCTGAGATATCTCAGGACATGATTGTCTGCCTTCAAAAAGAGCTTGGTAGGCTTAACTATTGCTTGTGAAAGCTGGTTCACCACATAGCATATGTCCGGTCTTGTATTAACTAAATACATGAGCGAACCCACCAACTGTTGATAGACAATGGCATCCACTACCTCTACTGATGTAGCATCCTCTTTCTTCCAATTTCCTGGAAGAGGAGTGTCGATAGGCTTGCAACCTTGCATGTGAAACTTCTCCTGTATCTCCCGGGCATACTTGCCTTGAGACACAAACAGTTCACCTTCCCATTGCCATATTTCCAATCCAAAGAAATAATGAAGGAGGCCCAAGTCCTTCATCTCAAATTCCTTTGCAAGATCTGCCTTGCATGAGTGTATCAATTGCTCATCACCTGTTAGTATTAAATCATCAACATAAATTACAATGATTAAAATCTTACCCTCAACCACAATCTGGTACAGGTTTGCATCCGCCTCACTCTTGGTGAAGCCAAGTCCAGTGAAATAGTTGTCTATCCGAGTGTACCAAGCATGGGGTGCTTGTTTCAACCCATACAACGCTCTTTTGAGTTTGCACACATGCGACTCGCTGCTGAAGATCTCAAATCCTTCAGGCTGCTCAATGTACACCTCTTCCTCAATGATCCCATTAAGGAAAGCAGTCTTCACATCCATCTGATGAATGTGCCAACCCATCTGCGCTGAGAGAGCAAGGATGGTCCGTATGGAAGAATACCGTGCGACAGGTGCAAAGGTTTCTTCATAATCAATCCCCTCGATCTGTGAGAAACCCCAGGCAACAAATCTGGCCTTATACTTCTTTACACTCCCATCAGCAGCTTGTTTTACCTTGTAGATCCATCTTGATCCTACAACTGATTTTCCCACCAGCCTTGGAACAATCTCCCAAGCATTGTTTCTGACAATGGAGTCATACTCCTCCACCATGGCATCTACCCATGTGGGATCCTGCACTTCTTCTTCAAAAGAAGATGGCCCTGTCACGACACACTTGCTCATAAGAGCCATGTATCCAGTATATCGGTAAGGTGACTATCTCTGTTTATGTTGTGATGTAGGGACTCCTACATTTTGCGTCGCATCAAGCTTCAGTCTCTCAGCTTCTGTGGTATGCTTTCTGCCTTGTCTGATGTTTTATTTTGCATGAGTGGAATCCTCCACTCCATGAATCTCCTCCTGTGGCTAATCCACATCTAGAGGCTCATCTTTGGGAACAAGAAGTTCCTCCTCCACATGCAAGTGTAGCTCCCTCTCAAGCGACAACTTCATGGTTTTCACCTCATTGAATTTTATATCTCATCGCACAACAGTCATTCGACTATCTGGAAAATACACACGATAGTTATGGGGTGTTTCTGTGTACCCAAAAAATATCTCAACTTCTGCAGTTGGTTCCAGCTTCTTCCTGGCATCCTTTGTCACATGAATGTAAACAGGTAAGCCAAAAATCTTCAAATGAGAAATATCAAGCTTCTTACCAGAAAAAGCTTCTTCGGGTGTACTCATGCCAAGTACTCTATGAGGACAATGATTTTTCACATAGACCACAGTGTTGCATGCTTCCGCCCACAAGTGCATCGATAGGCCCTGGTCATGCAACATCGCTCATGCAACACCCACGATCGTTCTGTTCTTTTTCTCCGTGACCCCATTTTGCTGTGGGTTATGAGGTGCTATGAGTTCTCTTCGGATTCCTTCTTTGCTACAGAAGTCTTTGTATTCGCCAGAGATGTATTCACCACCATTATCGCTCCATAGAGCTTTCACTTACTTCCCCGACTCCTTCTCCACCAATGCCTTAAACTCACAGAACTTTGAGAACGTTTCACTCTTCTTCTACATGAAGAAGATCCAGCATCTACGAGAATAGTCATCAACAAATATCACATAATACCTGTGTTTTGTTGTTGAAGCAACTGAGAATGGTCCACTCACGTTTGTGTGAATTCTCTCCAGGATCACCGAAGCACGGTTCTCCTTCTCATGAAAGGTGGTCTTCACAAAATTACCCATAGTACATCCCTTGCACTGATTTGACTGCGCAATAGTACCCCTGGGAAGTCTAGTAGAAATCTGCTGCAAAATCTTCAAAGCGCCATGGTGACGATGGCCCAATCTCCTGTGCCATAATTCACCCTCATTGTGGCTCACCACTTCTTCTGCTTTGCCCACCATTGCAGCACAACCATCTACCTCCGGCTTGTAGAGATTCTTAATTTGAACCCATATCTTCTTGGTTTGAACTGTTCTTTTATGTCGAAGGAAGGATTTTCCCTCACTGAAAACAACATCATAACCCTTGTCTTCCAGCATTGCGACCGAGACCAAGTTCTTCTTCAGACCTGGAACATGCATGAAATTCTTCAACAAGAATGGATTACCAGACTCCCTCTAAAAGGTAATGGTCCCAATTCTAGTCGCATTTTATCGACCATCATCACCCATCTCGATATGCATCTGGAGGTCCTTCTCCTCCAAGTCACTAAACAACTCTTTGTCTCCCGTCATATGGAAAGATGCACCACTATCAAGATACCACACCGATCCCATGCATCTTGAAACCAAGAAAGCGATCAAGGAGAAATCAAGCTCAAATTACAATGCTAAGGCCTCTCCAGCTGCAGATCCAGCAACCTGCTTGTTCTTCTTCTTCTGTGGACAGTTAGTGGCGAAATGTCCATGCTCGTGACAGTGAAAACACTTCACTTTGGACAAATCCTGCTTCTCGCCTTTAGCACCGGATTTTGAAGAAGATTTCTTCCCCTTCCATTTCCTTGATTTGGAAGCCAAAGTGTAATTTTCTTCATCTTCATTCTTCGATGAAGATCCATCCCTGGTACCCCGCCTTATCTCCTCCTACACAAGATCCGACCAAAGTCGCTCCCATCCTGGCAGTTTCTCTCGTCCATTGACAGAGTCTTCGTAGCTATTCCAACTCTTTGGAAGCCCAAGGAGAGCCAATCTCACCAAGTCTTATTCATCAAAAATAACCCCCACACTTCCCAGTTCATCCTTGCAGTGGACAAACTTCGTGAGGTATTTTGGAATACTGTTGCCCTTCTCCATTTTTATTTTTCTGAGCTTGTCTTTAAGCGCCAACTTCCTCTGGTCACTTCTGCTTTGGAATAATTCTGTCAAAGCCTTCCACATTAATAATGGAGTGGCTTTCCCGTGAAGGCTGAATACAATATGGTCCTTCACACCTTCCAACAGAATCCTTCTCGTCTTTTCTGTCTTCTTTTTCCATGCATCAAGTAATGCAGCATCGCTAGATCTCGGCTTAGGAACATCGCTATCGATGAACTCCTTCAACCCATTATCCTCCAACACTGCCTCCATCCTGTCCTTCCAAGCTATGTAATTCGAGCTCCCATTAAGGGCATACTCGAATCTCAACCTGTTGAAAGACATTTCAATGTATACTCGTTTTCTGCACCAAGAATCTTCTGTAGCAAATTCAAATTTTCCACCAGCACAAACTCACTTCACAATTGCAATATTCAATAAAAAAATGCTCTGATACCATGTAGAAATTATACGCACTAAGCATGCATATGTCCTAGATCCACCTGATCTCACACTATTTAACTTTATGCAAGATACTGAATCTATTCCACTTGTTAACCTTTTGTGGAAAAATTAATTGCACACACATGTGAAGCATAAACAAAAATAATCAATCGCACATAACACAGTTTTTAACCGGGAAATCCTGAAGCTGAAAACCCCAACTATATATTATGTAACATGGAGGTCATATGAAAATCTCATACAAATCATACAGATCTTATCACAAGCTCTCAGTACAGTACAATCGTCATACACCAATAAGGACCAATCTTGCAAATCCATGCACCGATATTTGCCTCCTGCTAGCCTGCCTCCACTGTGCAATCCCTGCTGAAGAATAGCTCTAAATGAATTTGAATTACCCTTTCCTTGACTGCGCAATCCTCATTGGCAACTTCAATGTGTGTGTGATGCAATCAATGCATCACTATAGTCACAACAGATAGTCCATCTTTCCCTTTCACCTACCTCTCCACTAGGTCTCCACTAAAACTGCCATGCACTATAGTTAACTGATGTATTGTTCAGTTGATTAATGAGTTATTATTTGTGAATTAATTAAATAATTAATTCACTCCACTCTCACTAGTGTATCAATCAGTTAGACTAGATACAACTAACTCAAATGAGTCTAACTGAGTTAAACTAAATACAACTCCATAACTACTTCTTCCAACCGTGTCATAAATTTTCCACTTGAGTTCTAACTGAGTCCTCCATACATTAGCTCCAGTAAACCCTTGGGAATTACGTAATTCCCTCAGTCCACTGATGTGCCACATCTGTGCACTGAACTGAAGTGCTCCAAGAGAATAAGTTGCTGTTTAGAGTCAGATTATTATTAAAAGCTAATAATAATCGACAAGCATCTATTTTTAGATCAGAGATATATAAATAGACTTCGCCCAATATTCTAAAAATAGAATTTAATCTATTTTTCCAACTTGACCAACCATCCGCAAATAGCATCCTGCAACTTCTGAAATATGATCATCATGTCTAAAAATAGACATAGTCTAAAAATAGACTTGCGCCAAAAATAGCCTGCGAGCCCACTTAGTGAAGGTGACTCTTTTCACTAAGCTCATCATCTTGTTTAATCTTAACAAGGATGGAGGCAGTGCTGGAATATAATGGACTGAAGGATTTCATTGATAGCGATGTTCCTAAGCCTGGTTCTAGAGATGCTGCATTACTTGACGCATGGAAAAAGAAGGTAGCAAAGACAAGAACAATTCTGTTGGAAGGTGTGAAGGACCATATTGTGTCCAACCTTCACGAGAAAGCCACTCCATTTGCAATGTGGAAGGCTTTGACAGATTTTTTCCAAAGCAGCAGCGACCAGAGGAAGTTTGCGCTGAAAGATAAGCTCAGAAAAAAAAAATGGAGAAGGGCGACAATATTCCAAAATATCTCACGAAGTTTGTCCACTGTAGGGATGAACTGGGAAATGTGGGGATTACTATTGATGATAAATAATTTGTGAGCTTGGTTCTCCTTGGGCTTCTGAAGAGTTGGCATAGATACGAAGACTCTGTCAATGGACGCGAGAAACTGTTGGGTTGGGAGCGACTTTGGTCGGATCTTGTGCAGGAGGAGAAAAGGCAAAGTACCAGGGATGGCTCTTCATAAAAGAATGATGATGAAGAGAATTTTGTTTTGGATGCCAAAGCAAGGAAAGGAAAGGGGAAGAAATTCCCTCCAAAATCTGAGGCTAAAGGAAAGAAGCAGGATTTGTCCAAGGTGAAGTGTTTTCACTATCACGAACATGGGAATTTCGCCACTAACTTCCCACAGAAGAAGAAGAACAAGAAGGCTGCTGGATCTGCAGTGGGTGAGGCCTTAGCCTCGCAATTTGAACTTGATTTCTCTTTGATTGATTTCTTGGTCTCAAGCTCAATGGGATCAATGTGGTATCTTGATAGTGGTGTGTCTTTCCATATGACGGGAGAAAAGGAGTTGTTTAGTGACACTGAGGAGAAGGATCTCCAAATGCATATAGAGATGGGCGACGATGGTCGATACAGTGCGACCAGCATTGGGACCATTACCTTTGAGAGGGAGTCAGGTAATCCATTTCTGTTGAAAGATGTTATGCATGTTCCAGGCCTGAAGAAGAACTTGGTCTCGGTCGCAATGTTGGAAGACAGAGCTTATGACGTTGTTTTCAGTGAGGGAAAAACTTTCTTGTGACATAAAACAATGAGTCAAACCAAGAAGATAGAGATTTGAGTTAAGAATCTCTACAAGCTAGAGTTAGATGGCTGCGCTGTAATGATGGGAAAAGAAGAAGAAGTGGTGAGCCGAGATGAGGGCGAATTATGGCACAGGAGATTGGGCCATCTTCACCATGACAATTTGAAGATTTTGCAGCATATTTCTAGTGGACTTCCTAAGGGTACTCTGGTGTAGTCAGATCAGTGCAAGGGATGTACTATGGGTAAGTTTGTGAAGACCACCTTTCATGAGAAGGAGAACCATGCTTCGGTGATCCTGGAGAGAGTTCACATAGACGTGTGTGGACCTTTCTCAGTTGCTTCAACAAAAAAACACATGTATTATGTTATATTTGTTAATTAATATTCTAGTAGATGTTGGATCTTCTTCATGCAGAAGAAGAGTGAAAAATTCTCAAAGTTCTGTGAGTTTGAAGCATTGGTGGAGAAGGAGTCGAGGAAGCAAGTGAAAGCTTTACGGTGCGATAATGGTGGTGAATATATCTCAAACAAATTCAAAGAATTATGTATCAAAGAAGGAATTCGAAGAGAACTCATAGTGCCTCATAACCCAAAATAGAATGGGGTCGCGGAGAGGAAGAAAAAAAGGGTCATGGGTGCTGCACAAGCTATGCTTGAGAGGGATCTAGACTTGCATGCAATGGAGGAACTGCCAGTTCTGAAAGATGAGCCTCTATATGTGGATCAGACACAGGAGGAAGTTCATGGAGTGGAGGAGTCCACTCACGCAGAGCCAAACATCATAATTATCAGAAAGTGTACCACAGAAGCTTGATGCGGCAAAGAATGTAGGAGTTCCTAAATCACAGTGCAGATAGAGACAGTCACCTGACCGATTTACTAGATACATGGCTCTTATGAGCAAGTGTATCGTCACAGGGCCATCTTCCTTTGAAGAAGAAGTGCAGGAGCCCACATGGGTAGATGTCATGGTGGAGGAGTATGGCTCCATTGTCAGAAAAAATGCTTGGGAGATTGTTCCAAGGCAGGTGGGTAAATCAGTTGTAGGATCAAGATGGATCTACAAGGTAAAACAAGCTGCTGATGGGAGCGTCGAGAAGTATAAGGCAATATTTTTTTCCCGAGGCTTCTCACAGATCGAGGGGATCGATTATGAATAAACCTTTGAACCTGTCGCACGGTATTCTTCCATAAGGACCATCCTTTCTCTCTCAGTGCAGATGGGTTGGCACATTCATCAGATGGATGTGAAGACTGCATTCCTTAATGGGATAATTGAGGAAGAGGTGTACATTGAGCATCTTGAAGTATTTGAGATCTTCAACAGCGAGTCACATGTGTGCAGGCTCAAAAGATTGATGTATGGGATGAAACAAGCACCTCGTGCTTGGTACACACGGATCGACAACTATTTCACTGGACTTAGCCTCACCAAGAGTGATGCGGATGAAAACCTATACCAAATTGTGGTGGAGGGTAAGCTTTTAATCATTGTTCTTTATGTTGATGATTTAATACTAACAGGTGATGAGTAGTTGATACACTCATGCAAGGCATATCTTGCAAAGGAGTTTGAGATGAAGGATTTGGGCCTCCTTCTTTATTTCCTTGGATTGGAAATATGACAGCGGGAAGGTGAACTGTTTGTGTCTCAAGGAAAGTATTCTAGGGAGATACTTGAGAAGTTTCACATGCAAAGCTGCAAGCCTATTGATACTCCTCTTCCAAGAAATTGGAGGAAAGAGGATGCTACTTCAGCAGAGGTAGTGGATGCCACTGTTTATCGATAATTGGTGGGTTCACTCATGTATTTAGCTAATACAAGACCGGACATATGCTATGCAGTGAACAAACTTTCACAAGTGATGGTTAAGCCTACCAAGCTCTTTTGGAAGGCAGGCAAGCATGTAATGAGGTATCTCAGTGGCACATCTGAGTATGGCTTATGGTACAGATAGATAGATGAGGTGAAGTTGCATGGCTTCACAGATGCAGATTGGGTAGGCAGCCCAACGGACAGAAAGAGAACATCAGGAGGGGTTTTTAGTATCAGATATACAATAGTTTCTTGGTACAGTAGGAAACAAATATCCATGGCACTCAGTTCAGTGGAAGCAGAATACATGGAAACAAGTCAAGCTGCATGTGAGGCTATCTGGATGAGGAAGATCCTGGTCGGTTTGTTCGGTTCACATTTAGATCCTACAGTGATACATTGTGATAATCATAGTTGCATTAAACTCTTGATTAATCTTGTGTTTCATGATAGATCTAAACATGTTGATATCTGGTATCACCATATAAGAGATTGTGTGCAGCAGAAGATCATGTTTCTTCAGCGCATTCCTACAGAAGATCGGGATGTAGACATTCTGACGAAGGCGCTCACCAGGAGCAAATTCGAATAACATAGAGGTAGGATTAGGGTGAAGTATAATCCTTATCTTGTTGAGAGGGAGTATTAAGATTCAACAAGATGATGAAGCTTAGTGAAAAATCAGTCACCTTCACTAAGTGGGCTCGCAGACTATTTTTAGGTGTAAGTCTATTTTTAGACATGGTGATCATATTTCAGAAGTTGCAGGATGCTATTTGTGGATGGTTGGTCAAGTTGGAAAAAGAGATGAAATTTTATTTTTAGAATATTGGGCGAAGTCTATTTATAGATCGTCGATCTAAAAATAGATGTGTCGATTATTATTAGCCCTTAATAATAATCAGACTCTAAATATCAACTTATTCTCTTGGAGCACTTTATTTCAGTATACAGATTTGGAAAATCAGTGGGCTGAAGGAATTACGTAATTCCTAGGGTTTACTGGTGGTTCATGCATGGAGGACTCAGTTAGAACTGAAGTGGAAAAGTTATGACAGAGTTGGAAGAGTAGTTCATGGAGTTGTTATTTAGTTTAACTTAGTTATTGGAGTTAAACTCAGTTGAGCTAGTTGTATCTATTCTAACTGAAAGATACACTAGTGAGAGTTAAGTGAATTAATTAGTTAATTAATTCACAACTAATAACTCACTAACAACTGAATAGAAACAATAGTTAACTACAGTGCATGTCAGTTCCAGTGGAGACCTAGTGGAGAGATAGATGAAAGGGTGAGAGGGACTATATTTTGTGACTATAGTGATGAATTTATTGCATCACACACACATTGGAGTTTCCAATGAGGATTGTGCAGTCAAGGCAAGGTAGATTCAAATACATTTAAGGGTCTTCTTTAGCAGGGATTGCACAGTGAAGGCAGGCTATCAGGTGGCAAGAAATCAGTGCATGGATTTGCAGATTTCTTCATGTTAGTGTGTGACGATTGATTGTACTGAGAGATTGATGTACTAAGCTTTGTATGATATTGTTACATGATCTCCATGATACATAATATATGATAGTTGGGGGTTTTAGCTTCAGGATTTTCCGTTAAACAACCGTGTTATGTGCGATTGTTTTTATTGCTTCATGTGTTTTCAATTGAGTTTTTAAATTTCCTCAAAAGATTAATAGTGGAAGGATTCTGTATTTAGCAAGAAGATAAATATTTTTAGATCAGGATAATCTGGATATATACATGCATATGTTATATAATTTCTACACAAACTAGTGCGATCCCGATATGGGGGCACAGCGCCGATCCGCCGCGACACTGCGTTTAAATATCTTCTCCAAAAAATTATTATGTTGTGTAAAAAATGCTAAAACAGGTACGAAAATGCAGAGGATGAGTGCGTTTCTTACCTGGTGTTGACGGCTCATCGATCAACTTCCTAGATCGCCCATGATCTACTCTTGAAGAATTGAGGTAAATAAAGGTAAAAACCTTTGCCAAAACTTACAAAGGTAAAAAGTAAAAATGTTTTTACTTTCCTCATTTTTTATAAGTGTTCATGTCACTTTTAGGGTTTTTGTCATATTTTAAAATATTTTAATAAATTTTACCTTGAAAAAATATAATGAGTTTATTCTTGTGCAACAACATGGTTCATATTTTGAAGGATGACATGTACACAAGTTCCGGTTTATTACTTTTTCAGACTCGGTAAAAAATATATGAAAAAGTCACCCCTAGGAGTAATCTTTTAGCACTTTTATGACTCTATAAACGTGAAAATATTACCAATTTCTTGTTTTTTTGAACTCATTAAAGTGCATGAAACATCATTTACCCAGTATATGTTTACCCCTTTTTTTGGTTGGGATCAATTATTTACGAAAAAAGGAATACCTTAGTCAATCATGGCTAAGAGGTTATCTAAAACTTTGTTTTCTACCTTTTTGGGTTCGAGGGACGATTTACAAAAAGGGTCATCTAGAGTTTTCTTTTCGCCTCTTTTCAAACTCTCCAAACATGAAAAGGCACTAATTTCCACCTTTATTGGACTTGTTAAAATTTAACGGCATTGGACCCATCACCATGACGACACCGAGTTCCTCCTTCCCAGGGCTCGTAAAATGTACTAGGACGGATTTTTCGAAAGGAAAAAATTATATGACAAGCATATGATATCCCCTTCAAGCTTGAATTAAAAACTAATTGGGTTACTCACTAGAAATTGTGGGGAAAAATGAAAGTGTTTATTAGTTGCGTCGGTAGTATGTTGCTCTTGAACATGACACACCTTCTGTTTCATGTCGGGTTGGGGAAATCCCACATTCGTCACTTTGCCTCCATGGGTTTGGGAAATATGTTTGCCTCTCATTCTAGAATATGCTCATGTTCATGATATTCCCCGCTGTTACCAGAGGCATGCTGTAGGGGTGTATGATCGCATTCACCAACTACTGACTTGAGTCATTTGAGCAGTGGCCTGCTACCATGACCACCATGCTAATTAGTCTAGTTTTGAATGGAGAGTTTTGGAGAAATTTTGGTTTTTTTTCACACTCTGCAATTGGCGTGGCCATTTTAAAAATAGCTGTGGCGATCGATGCTCAACCAGTGTTTAAAACAACAAACCGGCACGATCTCGATATGGGGTCCCCACACCGATCTGTCGCGACACCACGTTTAAAAATATTCTCCAAAAAAATATTATGCTATGTAAAAAATACTAAAAAATGTATGAAAATGCATAGGATGAGTGTGACTCTTACCTGGTGTTGACGACGCGTCGATTAGCTTCCTAGATTGTCCATGCGCTGCTCCTGAATAATTAAGGTAAATAAGGGTAAAAACCTCTTCCAAAACTTGTGAAGGTAAAAAGTAAAAATGTTTTTACTTTCCTCATTTTTTATAAGTGTTCAAGTCACTTTTAGGGTTTTTGTCATATTTTAATATATTTTAATAACTTTTACCTCGAAAAAGACAATGGGTTTATTCTTATGCAACAACAGGGTTCATATTTTTAAGGATGAAATGTACACAAGTTCCAATTTATTAATTTTTTAAACTCGATAAAAATAAATGAAAAATTCACCCCCAGGAGTCATCTTTCAGCTCTTTTCTAACTCTCTAAACGTGAAAATATTGTCGAGTTCTTGTCATTTTTAACTCGTTAAAGTGCACGAAACTTCATTTACCCAGTATATGTTTACCATTTTTTCGGGCTGGGATAAATTATTTACAAAAAAGGAATACCTTAGTCAATCGCGGCTAAGAGGTTCTCTCAAACTTTGTTTTCTACCTTTTCAGGTTCAAGGGACTATTTATGAAAAGGGCCACCTAGAATTTTGTTTTCACCTCTTTTCACACTCTCAAAACATGAAAAGATGCTGAGTTCCACCTTTGTCGGGCTCGTTGAAATTTAACAGCATTGGACCCATCACCATGACGACACCGAGTTCCTCCTTCCTAGGGCTTGTAAAATGTACTAGGATGGATTTTTCTGAAGGAAAAACTTATATGCAAGCATATGCTATCCCCTTCAATATTGTATTAAAAAATAATTGGGGTACTAGCCATAAATGGTGGGGGAAAATGAAAGTATTTATCTGTTGCGTTAGCAGTATGTCACTCTTGAACATGACACATTTTCTGTTTCGTGTCAGGTTGGGGACATTCTACATTTGTCACTTTGCCTCCATGGGTTTGGGAAATTTGTTTGCCTCTCATTTTACCAATTTCATCAACATGACCTATGATTCCATTTGAGTAAAATACTACCAAGCTTTAGAGTCGTGTCGCCGATATGTTCAAGAGAAGTTCCTTCTGCGTCTTATTAATTGCCTAGTTATCTTTTCAGTTTCATCATTATCTTATTTCCTCTATCTCGTGTCGATGATGCGGGACACATTATGGCCCTCCTTCGGCAGATCGCTTCTTGTCAACTTCAACTCATTATCCGGGAAGTTTATCTAGAGATCCCTTTTTAGTACCCTTGAGCCTGCATGCCCTAATGGTAGGTTGTTCGCGTTCAATGACAGGTTCACATCATTGGCCTTTGATCGGATGATTTCACGGGTGTTTGACATCAACTCCTTATTCACATCTCGTGGATTGTATTACTAGTACCTTGAGGTCCATTTTCATTATTAGTGGTCTCTATCGCACCTGTTAGCAATTTACATCATTGACTGGTAATCAAGCGATTTTATTACATGTTCAAATTCAACTCACTCATTCACATGCCTAAATTTGTACTTGGCCGAGTCGTGACAAAGCCCAAGACCCTGGGTTTTGTTTGATAAAGTCCAGGTTGCGAGGCGATATGTATTATTCATGATTGTACACATGAATCTTTTATCTGGATGGCTGCGACCATGCCTGAGTCCATATTTGTGGTCCTCTTTATTTCTAGATGGCTGCGACCATACCACGAATCCTATTTCATGATCTCTTTTATGGATGGATGCATCCATACCTCATGTAATGTGTTTATATTAGATATTTTAGTTATGTATATATGTGCTTTATTTCACAGGTTTACCAACGACGAAATCTTGGTCCTGTCACGTACTCATAAATAATTTCACCCCTTACTCTCGTTCAGCCTTCATGCTTTAGGGGGCATCTGTTACACATAAATTTGTCACTGTCCCTGTACTCCCTGTTACTGAGTCCTGGAGGATCTTCAAAAATTACCCCTGTGTCCCTTTTCCATCATGAAAATGTGCCATAATATCCCTTACAGTATACAATATCATGAAAACGTTAATCATTCCTGGAGTAGCTCCTTAAAATCATGTTAATTTGGAGCAACGCGCCCTTTGTTTGTCTCACTCGCGCCGATGCCTCATCTTAATCCTAGAGAAGTGCTGATCGGCGTTGGAATGGAGATCATACCCGCACTGATCCACTTCTGGAAGGTTTTTAAAAACGGAAATTAAGCTTCAAGATCTAGAAGCTTCATGGGTGGAGATATGTTTGTTTGTTCATGGGGATAGGGCCGACCTTCTCCCTTTGGGCTTCTTGTTCCAACAAAAGAGAAACCACCCAAGGAGATAAACCATTTCACCACTTTAAGTGGATCCGCCTTCCCTCTCCCTTCACTATAAAATGGACATCCTCCCATACCTCTGCTAGTTAGAACATATATAGAAGAAAAACAGAGAGAGAATTGTTGCTATAGGCATTGAAAGAGAGTTGAGACCTTTGGCCTTTTCTTACCAAGTTGAAACGAGTGCTTTGGAGACATTCCTGGACCTGAACCCATTGAAGGAGAGCTTCGACATCAAGGAGTAGGTTGTAACTCCCCCTATTATATTTATATGATACAAATTATTCTTACTTTCCACTCTTGTCCATGATGCATGATTTGGTTTCTAGTATTCCTTGATCAACTAGATATATTTTTTATGTGAAATACATGTTTTTCTTTCACATTTTGTGTTGTTTGATCTCTCATGCAAGTAACTAAGCGCTGGTGACAACGAGGATCTAACTAGGAAGAGAAAATGATCAAAGGATTCAAGCAAGGAGCAACATTAGATTGAGGTAGGTCATCTCCATACGATCCATGTCCATTTACAATCTAGGAAAGTAGGTGTTAGATTGTTCCCTTTGTCACTAGACCCATCCTAGGGATAGAGGGATCATCTTTGTCCACAGAGAATATTTTCCTGCATAACACACCCAATGGAGAAGAATTGGAAACACTTGAACCAATCTATTCCAAATTTTTAATTCCCCCTTGCAAGAATTGGGCTTTGATCTAATCTATTATACATGACATAATAAAAATAAAAATATATGATATTCATTAATTTGACTTAGAATCCTTCATTAAACAAAAACTGCCAAAAACTCCTATCTTCCAACACTTAACAAATAAGTAGATGTTCTTTAAATGCCATCCACCACCATTTATGGCTTTATGTAGGGGTTTCTAATTCATTATGGGAATGATCTCCTTTTTATTTTTACGATACCAAAGGAAACTAATAGTTCTCATCCTAATTTTATCTAAGATGCTCTTTAACACATGAGCAAGAGATAACCAGTAAACATGAATATTATTGAGGACCACTTTAAGTAAGACTAGTCTACCGCCAATAGATAACCATATATGACACTAAAAATTAATATTAGATTCTACTTTTTTGAAAATACACATCCAATTGACAACTCTATAATGACTAGGTTTCAAATAGTAGCCTAAATATTTTAGTTTACTATCCATTGACTCTACTCTAAGGAGAATAAAAGGTAGATCATTGCTTCCATTTGTAGAGATAATTCATTACAAAGAGTATAAGATTTATTAATTCTTCCATCCTAATGGATATATTAAAACCTCTAATTTTTGTTTCAAATACCTTCATTTCCTTACTATACCTCCTTCGAAAAGGAGAATATCATATACAAACAAAAGGTGAATAAACTTTGCATGATATGCTACCATAATGCCCTTGATAGAATGATATAGTCTACCAGAATATAGGAACCTACTAATACCTTTCACAACTAATATGAATAAAAAAGAGGACAAAAAACATTCTTTTATCATCCCCTATGAGGCTTTGAAAAACCCTATGGGAGATCCATTGATGGGCATAACAGAATTTGTTGATCATATGCATTCGATTATCTAGTTGACTATCGTGAGACTCAAACTAACCTATAATGGAACAAATATGAGAAATGTATTAACTTTTTCATAATATTTGGCCAAATCTAGCTTCATGATCACTACCAACACGTTTTTCAAATTAATGGTATGAATACCCTCCTAGGTAAATTAAATTGCATCTAAGATCTATTTGTTAAATAGAAATATAAACTATCATTCATAAATTCAAGAGGACAAAAACCCTTTAATCATGTTAGAAATGAGTTTCAAAATCACCTTATATAAAATATTACATAGTGAAATAGGTTTGAAGTCATCTAAAGATGAGGGGTTTGACTGCTTAGGGGTTAATGTGATAAAATTTGCAACAAGGGCCTCAAAAATTCTATTGAAGATTCTAGACTCCTTCACTATCCTAATGATCTCATCTGCTAATAGGTCGATAAATTTGAGCTAAAATTCCACAATCCAATCATCCAAAACTAAAATATGTTTTCCCTTTTAAAGCCTGTGAGTGCCTCCTTCAACTCTTCCTTTGTAAATGGGGTCCCATTTTTGCATTCAATTCCTATTCAAAGAACCTAAGAAAAAATCTAATTACTTTATCTTGTTCAACTATGTGACTATCCACCAAGGCTCTAAACAAATATTTGAATTATGCCAACCCCACTTCCAAAAGATCTTTAAAGGTATTAATATTGGCCCTATTTGATGCATCAAGTTCCTAAATGGAATTAAAATATTTTTTATGTGTCACAAATTTGTTAAAGAACTTAGTGTTACTATCACCCTTCTTTGACCAAATATCACACTTTTTCAATCTCCAAGTAGTTTCCATAATAACCTAAATATGTGTTTTCCATCCCTCTAAAACACTAACTTTTTTTCTATTCCTCCACTGAAATACTTCCACTAAATTTTGACATAAAATCCTATCAATTCTCTCTTATATCTGTAGGAATTTACCGTGGAGCAAAGACCTTTTATTCTTATTCCATGTTACCATTAAACATTTAATATGATTTAAATTTGTAATGAATCGGGGCATTCTAGACTCCATTGACTACAAATAAAAAATTATCTAATCATTGAGTTAAAAGCCACAATTCCTCCTCTTCTAATAAAACACAATTAAATTTGAAATTCCCATCAGGATTCTCATTCTTATTCTCAAGTTAAAATAAAATAAGCCTATGATATGAAGTTCCATCCACCCCTATCCAAGATCTATAGTGCCCACCAGCCTCCAATATAGCCTCTGCTAATAAAAACCCATCTAAACATTTTAAAACCCCCACATTACCACTCCTTCAATTTCTCAAAGTCCATGCCACCCAAATAGGATTAATGTCAGCTAACTTTGAGACTTCAAACATGTGCTAAAATATCTTTTACAAAGGATATTACCTTGCGAAATCCCCCAAAACCTCCTCATTTATAAGGTCAATTTCAAGTCACCATGAAATATGGCATCTAGATCCTTTAAAGTCCCCTACTCTTATAGTTGTTCCTAGAGAAATTTTCAATCTACATAAGGGCCATATAAATGAAAGATCTTAAAAAATCATCTCAAATTTTTGGCTTCCTCTTCCATCACAATATATATAGCACAAAATCTAGTGTTCAATGCTACATAGGAAGAATTCCAAGTCATTATGAGTGCGCCAAACACACCTAGTACATTAAAAGCACTGAAACTCCATCTAGAAATAAGAGAAGACAAAAAATTGACTTCCTTGGCCCTGAATACCATGGTTTCTCGAAAAATTATGATATTAGGTTAATATAAAGGGATTAAAATTCTAAGGACTAATCTCTTTGGGTCATCCCCACTCAAGAATAATCATGGAAAAACCTTAATAGATGGCTTCTCGGCTCTAAATGCATTAGCTATGATTAATTGTCTTCCTTGTTGCACCTCCTTTAAGTCTTTAAGTTTGGATTTCAAAAGGAACGATGTACATCCTAGACACCTTTAGCTTTAAATAATCATAAATAATAATGAGAAGAGGGAGGCTCACAAAATATAAGAGAGAAAGAGGGAATATTAACTGAAGCTAGAGGGCCCAGAGTTCCTATGGAAACTTCCCCCTTCTCCTCTGCTACTGGATTGTGCACACTCACTTCAAAACCCAGAGGCACTTCCTTGGTAACCTTCTAAACATAGTAGAGGGACACTTTTTGGAGTTTGAAATAAAACAAGCTTCCTTTGAAAGGGAAAAGGAAAGAAAACAAAGGAAAGACTTAGAGACTCTTGGATATCCCTTATTAGCGTGCCCCAAGCTCTAAATAAACTCACAACTTAGTCAACTTGTTTCATCCTATTCTCCTTTACAAGAGCATCAAAGTACAATACCTTATCCATCTATTTAAATAGGGGAATTCTTGAATTAATTACCTTTCCATATTGTATCTTTAGAAAATATAAAGCCACCAAATAATCACGACTCAATTTTCCTACATTATGGCACACAAAGCACCCAAAAAAAATATTCCAATAGTACATGGTTCAAAAGAAGGGGCGTGATTTCAAAACAAAGCCCTTTACTCAAATATTGTTCAACAAGAACCCTAAACATCATTTTGTCCTCTTAATAAATATTATTTTTCAAATAAAATGAATTTACCCAAAGCATTGGAAATTGATTCGAACACTAGACTAGACCAAAGTTCCAAGGCAAACCCTGGAATCGAATCCAAATATGATAACTGAAAAAAGGTTCAAAGCATGGATATAAAATTGATTGAAACTTATTCAAAATGAGTTTGGATGGATCCCAAATCCAAGTACATGCCAAAGTCTCCTCAAAGTCCTTCTTAGTCCTAAAATCAAGATAGAAAAAACCTTTTATGAAGATATGGAACCTTGGTAAATATCTCAATAATTTGCTCCATTCAACCTACATCTAACTGATCAAATGAATTCTTGACATAATATTTCCCACAAATTTTCCAACCAATCTAAGGACTTGACTATCTTTAGACCCACATATTTCCCTATCACTAGGCTTAACTTATCTACACTTTCCCTAACATATTTCAATTTACATCACAACTTAGAATTTTTACTAGTAAGAGAATTAGTTCTTGGAAAATCTTTAAGGTTTGAAGCAACACTTGGTTGCTCATATGGTTTGAATATTGACACGGGAATCCCAAAGTTCATTTGTACTACAATATATCTCCCTTCCGTATTTTGTACGCTAGATTCCCTATCCATATCCAATGAGTGCTACAACCACCCCCCCATGGATTTTGCAGTAAAATCCCTAGTACAACACAAAATCTCCCAAAATTCCTCATTAGTATGGAAAATGGAAGGATACTCTAGGTGTCCTTGTAACCGATGCCAATTAACTTATCTTCCAATAATATAGAACAAATCACTAAACCTACATATTAAAATTCCAAAAAAAGGAATCTTGATATGTAAAAACCCTGATACTTCATCCATTTCATATTGAAGCCTTGTAATGACCTCTCCATAATTATTAGTAGATTGTGGAGTCAATTGGACCAAACAAAACTTATTAAGAGACCAAATTCCTTGAATTCCTAACAACTAATAAGTCACTTATAACATTATATGGCCCATACAGTCATGTATGTTTACGGGTGAGAGATAATACCTAGTTAAGGTCAAAAAATGAGTCATCCATATGAATCAATAGGTAATATTGGAATTTGATTCAATAAGCATGAGTTGGCCTAAAGGGAGTGTGTATAATCCACGGAAAGAGAAAAAATGTGTGGTTGGTTGCTCAATGGTTGAAGCAAAGAAAGAGAAATTTTAAGAATGAGAACACATTTATGAAATTATAACTATTAAATTTTACTATCAACTGATCTTAGAATATAGAGAGTAATGGAAAGTGATTGATTTAGAGCTATTTACTTAAAACATTAATAAGGAATAATCTATGAATGTTAGTTGTGGAAATACAATATATATTTTTCATTTTATCTATGAATTCAATTATAGAGACTACATTAAGCATAACCAACAACACCAATAACCATTACATAGTATTTAAAATAAAATTTAACACAATCTAAAGACAATTGATCACGAAAAGACAATGATTACCCTAAAATCCAAAATAAGGAAACCAACTTCAAATTATTACTTAGTTCTCTTTTTTGCAATTTTTAGTACAATATAGCTCTTGGCTCCGTATGCATCTTCATCTCTTAGCTAACAAACAAACACCATTGAAAATAAAAGTAATGGAAGAAACACGGGGAGTTGGATTAATGGAAAGGCCAATATACATGATATTTCACCTCCCATTCCTAAACCTTATCTCCTATTATTATTTTTCCTTCTATTTATTATTTATCTATTTTTCCCTCATTCACTTTTACATTTACATTATTTTT
Organism: Pinus albicaulis; assembly: GCA_034641835.2. Lineage (NCBI taxonomy): Eukaryota > Viridiplantae > Streptophyta > Pinopsida > Pinales > Pinaceae > Pinus > Pinus albicaulis. The sequence continues at coordinate 1,520,834,672 of CM076584.1, forward strand.
CATAGTTTTCCAAACCTTCATAAATTGTTGAATTGGCTTGCAAGTATCAAATCTTATAACCATTCATTGGTTTTGATCCATTTCAAACATTGTTTAAGAGTAAAATGATGTGGAAATTAAAAAAAACAATTATTCCTCACCATAAGGATGAATATGAGAAGTTAATGCTTGATGGGAAGAAATATGACAACTTATGACAACTTACGTCTCAAGGAAAATTAGATCCCATACCATTGGGATTGACCGCTTGAATGAAGTATGAAAGAAGTTGCAAAAGTTACGCAACCTGAATACGAGGATATGAAACTTGAAAAGAGTTGATATGCCTTGATCCTATCTCTTTTGATGGAATTAAGGATCATATAGCTCACATTAAGGAGCTACAATTGAATAAGGAAAAACATGGAAAATAATTAATGAAGAATGAAACACCATTATTAGAAGCAAGTCTATATATATATATATAGATACAGATATGATGTTTTTAGTTCCATATTTCAAGAAAATTGTTCAAGTAAAGAATATAATAAGGATTACACCTTTGAATTTTTTTCTCTTTGTTGATTAGAGAATGGGAAAATTATGTGATGAAGGAAAAGTTAGAAACAAGTAATAGACTCAATTTGTCAAGGGAAGGGGATGCCAAATTAAAGAGAAAGTGGTCAAGAGGGTCATGAAGAAATAATTCATGGTATATACTATGATAAGGATCACAAATATTATATTTACAGATAAAAGCATGAAGTTGAAAATTAATAATTGACCAAAAAGATCATGAACAAGAAGACTTGGTATTATTGTGGAAAACCAATAGATATTAATAAGATTTTTTCAAATCTAGACTATTTGATAAAAAAATCTACAATAATTCACTATATCACATCATAAAACACCAGTAAAAAAGTTAAAAGAGTAACACTTGTATCCTTTCATCAAATACAACATCTCCTTCACTAATCACTTATATATTAGTCAAATCATACAATTGATAGTCCTTTGAGTCTTTACAGTAGCAATCCATGATACAATATTGATTCTAGGGGTCAAATCTCTTTATATTCTCATTTGGAATATGAGGCCAAGCAATGTATATGAATGTTTTGAGATGTATATTTGAAGGTTCCTTCCAATTCATTTCATGAGAGGAGTCAATTCCCACATTGATCTATTCAAAACCTTTTCAAAATGTAGATTGAGTTGGTAATAAATTTTAAATAAAACTTGGTTGCTCTTCCCTTTGCTTGAATTAAGTATATACCCATGTTAATTTAGGTGCTATTCTTCCTCTCATTGACACCATAATTTTTTTGCGAGGAAAAAAACCATAACTCTATTTATGGAAATAAACAAAATTACATTTTGTATATACACAAAGTGTGTATTCGAACAAAAATTTCCCAAATTCAAGTAGTGGCAACAGAGAAGGCCAAGTCCCCCAATAGAAGACATACATCATAACAACACATCCCTAGAGATCTGAATAAAGGACCTAAAATAAAGAGTTGAGATACATCTCAAAGCCTTCTGATAAAAATAAGAAAATATTACAAAAATAAAATGGGCCGAAACCCAAGAATAAACAACAAAGTGTCCACAAAATCCAACCCATAACTCACAGACAAGAAAAACTAATCAAGGTGATGACAGGAAACTGCAACCAAAAAACATAAGAGGATCATGACACAAAAAATTACCACAAACCTCGACCAGAGAAAACCGCAACAACTCACTAGGCATGACGACGACAATTGGGCAAAACAAACAAATGAAGATATTTGACGGATACAAACCCTAGTGAGTGAAGCATAAGACCATGACACTAGTCGGGGAGGCAGCAAAAATTGTGGATACCAACCACAAACGATAAGAAAAATATTGGAAACAACAACCACAAACCCCCAAAGCAAGCCACCAACCACTCGAAAGAGATATGCACCAACGAACAACAAAGGAGAAGGCCTTGAAAAACATGGCCAAGGTAGAAAGAAGCGAAAAATTGAACCAGAGATATGAGGTGGCTATGGTTCCCCGAATTTCATGCCCTTTTCTCGCTCAATTCCCTCATTTTCTCATTAACACCATCATGTCGAGGATTCTAAGGAATTATTATTTCCTATGAGATACTATTCTAAGATAAGCATCATTGAAATGGATTACTTACATATTATCCTCCATTATTATACCTCAATCATTTCATTGGTCAATAACATCACTTTTAATCCAATTCCACGAACTATTCAAATTTCTCAAAGCCATAGCCATTGTATCTAACAACTAGACTGAAGTAAACCAAGAAAATTCATAAATGAATAAGAGAAAATACCTTGAACCTTCTAGAGAATATGGTTCATTGCACAAATATTAGTGTGTGCAAGATCCATATGTGTTTTTTCACTTCCCTTTCTAAAATTGTTCTTTTTTATGTTTACTAAGAACACAACTCCCACATAAACCATAAAAAGGAAAAACCCTAAGGAATTTATGTTGAAAAATGCAGCAAGAAAGTCTTAATTTGATTTTTCCATGGTCAAATTGAGAAAATTTGAGTTTACACATCAATAGACAACTTTGATGTAGTTAGCTTGTGTAACATGGATCTTGTCACTCAGTTAACTCAATAAATTGGAGTTAGATGAGTTGGAGTTCAGTTAAGAATGTGTGATTGCTAATTTGTAGCAATTGAGGTCAATTGTTTCAATTTTTTTTCCAGTTAAACTAGTTCTAACTGATGGAGGAACTAGTGGAAGGTCAGTGGTGCAGTGGGACAACAATATAACTCAGTGATCATCGACTTAACTGATCAATCAACCCAAAATAGCTAGTGCATTTGTGGTGGATATTCCAAGGCAGTGTAACATCAGTTGCAGACCAGTCTTGAGTGTACAGGTGTTGTGTGCAGTCAGATGATCAACCTTGGGAATTGCACAAGAATTTTGGAGGAAATTCCTAAATAATAGGGGCCTGATTTCCTCAGGAATTGCGAAGGAAATAGGGGCTAAAGCAGAAGAAGAAATTGACTAAGTCTAGGCCAGAGCTTCTCAGTGAGTAGAGAGATAGGTTATTCACTTGCAGGTTGTGCTTAGTTTGATCAAGAAATTGTAATACATCTCTATTCATGAGATTAATGCAAGAATGCATAAGGGGTTTTTAGTAGTTTATTTCCCCTGGAAAAATGTTGTGTGCATGCGTGTTATTTCTTATTGCATGTTTGTGATTTATTTTTATATTGTGAATTTAATTCCATAGAGCAGTAGAGTAGGATTGTGCCTTGTGATTTAGATTAAAATTTCATGAGTAGTTGCAATTCTACACCATAATTTCTACATGGTATCAGAGCATGATCCACATTAGAACAAGAATTTTGAATTTGTTTCTTAGGAGGATTGAATTTTTAGTTTAGTGTAGCAGGTTCTCTTCAAAGTTGGGAATATGACCTTCAACAGGTTGAGATTAGAGTATGCCTTGGAAGGCAACTCAAATTTCATTGCATGTAAGGATCGCATAGAGATAGTGTTGGATGACAATGGATTTCTAGAATATGTCAAGAAAAACATTGCAATACCAGGATCAACTCATGCCCATAACCTAGATCAATGGAATAAATATGTAGCAAAGGTGTGGAGAATAATATTGGAGGGAGTGCGAGACAACATTGTATCAAATCACCATGGGAAAGAAAATAATTTTGCAATGTGGAAAGCACTGACAGAGTTGTTCGAGAATAACAGTGAACACAGGAAGCTAGCACTCAAAGAAAAACTTCGAAATATCAAGATGAAGAAGAATGGCACTATTCAACAGTATCTCACCGAATTTACACAAGTTTGGGATGATCTTGGAGGGGTTGGTGTGAATGTTGCAGAAGATGACTTGGTGAGCCTAACTCTTCTAGGCCTTCGCAAAAGCTGGCACACCTACCAAGACTCCGTGAACAGGAGGGAGAAATTACCAAATTGGGAACGTTTGTGGTCCAATTTGGTATAAGAAGATACTAGGAGGAACACTAGAGATGAAACTTCATCCAAGGGAGAGGATGAAGAAAATTTTGCATTGGATGGAAAGGGAAAGAAGGGAAAAGGGAATAAATATCAAATCAAACCAAAATCCAACTAAGGGGGCAAGAAGAAATAGTTGTACGGAATTAAATGCTTCAATTGTCATGGATTCAGGCACTATGGTACAAAGTGTCCACACAAAAAGTATAGCAAGAAGAACTCAAGAGGAGCAATAGGTGAAGCATTGGCTTCATAGTTTGAGCTAGAATTCACCGTTATCACATGCATGTCCAACACTGTGATGGGGAATGTGTGGTACTTGAACTTTGGTGACTCGTTCTGCATGACATGGTGTAGATATTTTTTCAATGACCTTGAGGAGAAAGATATCCAGATGCACATTGAGTTGGGGGACAACAGAAGGTACAAAGCGATTGGTATTGGTAGAATCACCTTTTAAAGGGAGTCGAGATCCCCTCTTTGAATCAATGATGTCATGTTTGTTCTAGGCCTAAAGAAAAATATCATCTCTATAGAATTTTTGGAAGACTGTGGTTATGATGTGATATTCAGAAAATGGAAAGCATTCCTGAGACACATAGCCATTGGATAGGTGAAGCAGATTAGGGTTCAGATGAAAAACCTATATAAGTTTGATGTGGAATATTGTGCTGCACTAAGCAGTAAGGAAGAGAAAGTGCATAGCCGTGATGTCAGTGAACTTTGGCACAAAATACTTGGTAATTTACATCATGTCACCTTAAATATTATGCAACAAATAACCATTAGCTTCCCTACGGGATCACTTGAGCAGCAGGATGTCTACAAAGGTTGTAATTTGGGTAAGTATGTAAAATCCACATTCCATGATCGATACAACAGAGCACATGTAGTATTGGAAAGAGTACACTGTAATGTTTGTGGTACTTTCTCGACAACCTCCATTACCACACACAAATATTTTGTTTTTTTTTTATGACTTCTCAACGAAGTGTTGTATCTTATTCATGCAGTGTTGGCAATATGATGAAGAGTGTTGTCCTTGATGGCAACCCACTAAATGAAGATGAAGACATGAGACTGTTGACATGTGTTGTCCTTGATGGAAAACCACCTGATGAAGTTATTCTTGACCTGATGGACTTGGTAAATGATGTAAATATGATATGAAATGATGTTTTTCTAGCAATATGATGCCGAGTGTTGTCCTTGAATGGCAACCCAATTGATAAAGATGATGGCAACTTGATGAAGTTGTGCTTGATAGAATATGTTCTTGTTGAAGTAAATCTGATGTATCTACAGTGTGTAATGAAGAAAGGAATTCAACATGTGCTAAATCTTGATGAAAAGAGTATGTCTCTAGGCATACGCGGATTTGCCTAGGGGAAGTAGCGTATGCACGCGGGAATAAACGTTCCAAGTCGCGTATGGGCAAAAGCGCTCATAAAGTGAAAAACCAGGGGTAACCACCATGGTATTGACCCATTGTATTGGGTAATGATTCGTCTAGATGACCCCGTCCAGGAATACCATCGGAAGTAATGTAGTTTTGGGCTCATGGTATTGTTTTGGCTCATGGTATTGAAAAAGGGGCTCATGGTATTAAAAAAGGGTAAACCTATATAAAGAGAAGAAATTCATTGTGCAAATCATGAGTGTGGGTGCAAGATGTCTGAGCTTGAATGAATACTTCTCTCTGAAGTATATCTGAATGGAAAGGGTTACAGTTGAATGATAGATCTGAATGTATGATGCACCAATGATGAAGAAGGGGATCTAGGTCTGAAATGTACTTGTATTTGCTAGATCTATTTATGGGATGATTGGATCTGTGATGAGGCGAACATCTGTCTGAGGTAAAGGGTAAAATCTGAAGTGATGTATCTGTAGTGAAGAATTGCAATGACATAAAAGTCTGAAGAACCATACGCTAGTTCGCCGAAGAGGAAGCGCGTATATACGCAGCTTAGCTGAAGAAAAAGCGCGTATGCGCAATGAAATTGGATCTATAATATGTACAGAAGTATACGCTGGTTTGTGTGAATGAAAGCGCGTATATACGCGACATCAGTGAAAGGAAAGTGCGTATGCAAACTAGGGTTTTCTAAAGTCTGTGGTAAGAAATGTCTGATCTGTTCTGCTGTGTCACTGCTATCTGTATTCTACAATTCTGAGTTGTCTGTATCAGTCTGGTTGTATGATTGAGCTTAAGTATGTGGAGTGGGTCCAGTCTGAAAATATGATGAAACGTGGCCTGCAAGTGATGTCCTAAAGGAAGCTTTGGATCCAGTGTGAAAATTGATGAAACGTGGTCCATAAAGGTGCTGAGGGTTGTAGCCTTCAGTCAGGGGGTCGTAGCTCCCTTCCAGGAGAGGCTGGTAAACGAGATCAGGGGGTCGTAGCTCCCTTCCAGGAGAGGCTGGTAAACGAGTCAGGGGGTTGGAGCTCCCTTCCAGGAGAGGCTGGTAAACGAGCGCAGGTGGGTGCCTGCGTGCTGGTCAAGTCTGCGCCAGCACATATGTTGTAAGATGTTTTTCTCTATAATAAAATATTGAAGGCTGAGCAACTGCAGCGGTGGTTTTCTCCCGACTTGGGTTTCCACCTAAAAATCCTGGTGTTCATGTGTGATGCTTTGTGTGATGGTTTATTTTGTTCTTATTGCACATGTTTACTGTTTATAGAACATCTAATGAATGAATGATGGAATGATATAAGTGAAGAACTAATGGCATAATTAGATCTCTGGGTATACGCGAGTTTTATGAAGGATATCCGCGTGTATACGCTAGTTGGCTTCAACAAAGTAGCGTATGGGTTTTAGAGCATGAAAAAGTAAAAAGTTTTAGTTTGCCCTAAATACTGATTCACCCCCCCCCCCTCTCAGTATTTTTCCCAACAATTGGTATCAGAGGAGGTCCTTCGGCAGAAGCTTGATCGCTTGAAGGAGATCCGTCGCAATGGGAAGTCAAGAAGGAGTAATGTCTATAAAGCCACCTCTATTCAATGGAAGCAATCTGATATTCTGGAAGGTACGAACAAAAGCTTATCTGCAAAGTCTTGGTGCAGATGTATGGGCAATCGTGGAAGAAGGCTATCAATATCCGGCAAGTATTCCTACTGATGCGGCTGAAAGGAAGAAGTATGAAATCAATGCCAAAGCAGTGAATGTCTTATTAGGAAGCATGTCTGAACCAGAATTTGCTAAAGTGATGCAGCTAAATTCAGCAAAAGAAATATGGGACAAAATCATTCCGAGCTATGAAGGAGATACAAAGGTAAAAAGTGCAAAACTCCAAACTCTTAGAATTGAATATGAAAATTTGAAGATGCATAGTGATGAGAGTGTTGCCAATTTCTTTCTTCGTCTAGATGATATTGTAAATCGGATGAGAAATTTGGGTGAAACCATAACCGATACTACTCTGGTGGAAAAATTCTTAAGATCTTTGACTTCAAAATTTGATTCTAAAGTTTCAGCTATCGAAGAAAGGCAAGATCTGCAAACTCTTACTATTGTTCAATTACATGGTATTCTGACTGCTTTTGAAATGAGACAAGGAGGTCCTTCTCAAATCAGAGAAGCTGCTTTTAAGGTATCTGTAAAAGGAAAAGAAAAGGAAGTTGTCAAAGAATCCAGCTATATATCTGAAGAAGAAGAAGCGAATTTTGTGAGAAAGCTCCAACTTGGTACTGGACGATTCAAAGGTAAGCTTCCCTTCAAATGTTTTGAGTGTGGAAAATTTGGTCACTATGCTGCTAAATGCCCTTATAAAGAAAAACATGGTAAAGGGAAACAATTTGAAAAGAGGAAGAGTTTCTATGCAAATGAAGATGATGATGAAGTATCTAGTGAAGATGAAGAAGATTCTGACCATGATTTGAAAGTGCTCATGGCAAAGAAGCAAAAGAAGAAGGCTACTCAAAGCAAGCAGATACCTCAGAAATCATGTATAGAAGAAACTGAAGGAGATGAAACAGGTATTAATCATTGTTCTTGTATTTTACTTAACTATATATGCAACGATTATGATAGTGAAAGTGAAGACTCTGACCAAGCTCTACAAGTGCTCACGGCAAAGAGGAAAAAGAAGAAGGCTACTCGAAGCAAGGAGATGTCTTAGAAAACCTGTATAGCAAAAATTGAAGAAGATGAATCTGATAGTAATCTAGAAAGTGAAAGTAAAGCTGTGGATCTAGAAGAAGCTATCAAGATCAAAGTTGAAGAACAACAAAAGGAAATTGATAAGAAAGATTCTATCTACAAAGAGATGATCTCTCAAATGAAAGATCAAATAGAGATGATGAATGGACAGGTGGACAAGTATCAAAGGTTTCATACTTATGCATCCAATCGAATTAAAGAACTAGAAGCAGAAATCAACAATCTAAATACAGATCTCGAAAAATCAAGCAAGAAGAATGAAGGACTTGAAGCTGCAATCATCTCTCTGCAAGCAGATCTTGAAGCATCAAGTAAGAAGAATGAGGAACCTCTACAAACATTTGAAAAGGAAGGCCTTGAAGCAGAAATCATCTCTCTCAAAAAGGATCTGGAAAAATCAAATAAGAGGAATGAAGAGCTGCAACAAACATGTGAAGAAAACGAAAATTGGTTGAAAGAAGAGATTCTAAATCTGAAGGATCAAGTAGAAGATGGAAGAAGGAAAGAAGAAAGCATGACAAAGCAATGTCAAGCCTTGGAGGTTGAGGTAAACATTCTGAAAGGTAAATTAGAAGAAAAGGTTAAACTTTTGAGGTTTCAAGATAGTACTAACATTTTGGACAATATTCTGAGTAATCAAAGGTCTCCTGCTATCAAACTTGGTCTTGGTTTCCATGAAACTGTTAAAGGAGAATCTAGCTCACAAGGAAGTGCTAAAAATTCAGAGGATGTCAATACTAAACCTGAAGAGACAAAAGATCAACCAACAATCATGAATTCTCAAAGGAATTCATTCAAGAACGTTGAATGTTTTAAATGTCATAATTATGGGCATGTTGCAGCAAATTGCAGAAGCAGAAAAATTCAGCCACAAACAAACAGATTCTACTCAGAAAGGTACTCTGGTAGCTTCAAGGGATATTGTTTTTCATGTAACAAGTATGGACATAAAGCAACTGATTGTAAAAGGAGAAAGATTAGAAATACTCATTATGATTCTTATGCTTATTTCTCTGGACACATGAGATGTTATTCTTGTAACAAGTATGGACATGTAGAAAAGGAATTCAGGTTGAACAGACATGAGAAATTGGATAACTTCCAGCACACAAATAGAAAGTTCAAACAAATCTGGAAAAAGATGGAGGACCGATCAGAAACGTAGAGAATTCTGATCCTACTGCAGTCATCCGCTTCTGAAGCTGACTTTTCTTATTGACTGCAGGAATGATGTGGGATACATTATGAGATTTAGTAATGTATCGTCACAGGGGGAGCAATGCATGATGACTCTCATGGTTGATTTGATTATTATGGTTATGTTTACTTCTGACAGCGCATCTGATGTGGAAAGGACAGGTACAGGAGGTACAAGCTCAGGAGGAAATGAAGGAAGATGAAAATTTTCTATGCTTCACTTTCCATACGCGGGTTATATTAACAAAAGTCGCGTATACACGCGAGTTTCATCAGACACAGTCGCGTATGCATTGATGATAAGAGAATTTATATGCTAGCTGAAGATCTGAAGCAGAGGTTCAGGGGGAGCATCAGTCTGATTGTTAATAAACTGTATTATTGACTCTGTATCAGCTTAGGTTATCAGTTTTAAATAATGATGATATGATACATGGTTTCTTATGTTGAAGATTATGGATGAGTCCTGTTTGCTTGTTGATGAAGAGTTTTTGTTGCTGAGATGAAAGTCTTATAATTCGGAGATAAGGACAGTTCATGCAGAGATTGTTGCTGATGACTTGCTGATGAACATATTCAGGTTGCACAAGTTAAGGAGGAGCACTGGTTCAGGGGGAGCAACAGGCTGAATACTAATGATTGCATTGTTGGCAATATGACTGCTTATTCTTTGGTTTGTGTGATACTCATGCTCAAATGATGATGACTTGGTACATGGTTTATTATGATGAGATTTTGAGCCCTGGTTGCTGATAAGTATCTTTTGTGCTCATACATGGATGAGTTGGATGTCGTTTGATTCAGAAATAAGAATAGATCATGCAGTGTTTGTTACTATGGTTGAGATCTTTTGCCTACATATGTTACTTCATGTTAAATCTTGAAGATAATGGTGATAGTGGACCACATGGATGATTGACTCATATTTGAAGATGTTGTTTTGGTATGATAATCTCTCTTGGGAAGATTGTATTGATGCTGCAAAGAATCTGAAGGCTTGGTTATTAATGTGCTTATGCTACAACCGTTGGATGACGCTTGAAGACACAACTACACTGTTCTATCTATCTGTAGTCCAGGGAAGCATTCAAATATCTCAGAAAGAAGCTGAACATTGTTTCTTTCTCACAGAGGATCAGATCTGGTTAAAATATAGAAGATGGTATTGAATACGCGGGTTTCCTGAAACACAGTCGCGTATATACGCGAGTTCATGCACAGAAAACCGCGTATGTCTGATTGCTGACATTTTTCTGTTTGGAGTCAGCTCTCTTCAGCTCAGCTGCAGTGCTGCTTGGTATCTCTGATACTGTTTGGTATCTCTGGTGGTGTTCCAGTTCTCACAATTCTATTTCTAATGTTTTGATAAAGATGCCTTGATGATTTGTTGGTAAAAGTGTTCAGGATGCACAAACTAAGGGGGAGCCTTAGTCACATGGAAAGGTTGCTTGGTTGCACAGATTCAGGGGGAGCATTAGCTTTGCTGAGTATAATGCATTGTTGGCATTATGATGGTTCTGAAATATGTTCTCTTTCTTGAGGACTTTCTGGTGTTGGTCTTAAAGTTATATTTGTAGTTTGATGAAAAGGTCATGTAGAGATCCATGATGTAAAATTGTAATATTCAGTCATGTAAGGACTTGATAAATTTGTAAACCCACTTGGTTGGGTAGCTGAGTCAAATTTTGTAAACCCACTTGGTTGGGTAGCTGAGTTGAAATGTGTAAACCCACTTGGTTGGGTACTTGAGTCTCATATGTAAATCCACTTGGTTGGATATTTGATGTAAGTATGGGTCTTTGGTGATAGGAAGTTCATAGAGTCATGTACTTCATTGAAAAATATGTTTGAAGATTCAGCATGAACTCAGGGGGAGCTTGGTCACTTTAGTATATATCAGATCTGCAGAACGCTTCTTCCACATGAGGAGAAAAGGGGGAGAGTATGTTGGTTTTGGTCCGCCCTTTGCCCTTGATGTCAAAGGGGGAGAGTGACATGGTGTCATTGTATTCTTAATGTACCTATCTGTTGTGGTAACCAAACACCATCGTGGTTTCCATCAAGTCCAAAGGGGGAGATTGTTGGCAATATGATGAAGAGTGTTGTCCTTGATGGCAACCCACTGAATGAAGATGAAGACATGAGACTATTGACATGTGTTGTCCTTGATGGAAAAACACCTGATGAAGTTATTCTTGACCTGATGGACTTGGTAAATGATGTAAATCTGATATGAAATGATGTTTTGCTAGCAATATGATGCTGAGTGTTGTCCTTGAATGGCAACCCAATTGATAAAGATGATGGCAACTTGATGAAGTTTTGCTTGATAGAATATGTTCTTGTTGAAGTAAATCTGATGTATCTACAGTGTGTAATGAAGAAAGGAATTCAGCATGTGCTAAATCTTGATGAAAAGAGTATGTCTCTAGGCATATGCGGATTTGCCTAGGGGAAGTCGTGTATGCACGCGGGAATAAACATTCCAAGTCGCGTATGGGCAAAAGCGCTCATAAAGTGCAAAACCAGGGGTAACCACCATGGTATTGACCCATTGTATTGGGTAATGATTTGTCTAGATGACCCCGTCCAGGAATACCATCGGAAGTAATGTAGTTTTGGGCTCATGGTATTGAAAATGGGTAAACCTATATAAAGAGAAGAAATTCATTGTGCAAATCATGAGTGTGGGTGCAAGATGTCTGAGCTTGAATGAATACTTCTCTCTGAAGTATATCTGAATGGAAAGGGTTATAGTTGAATGATAGATCTGAATGTGTGATGCACCAATGAAGAAATGATGAAGAAGGGATCTAGGTCTGGAATGTATTTGTATCTGCTAGATCTGTTTATGACATGATTAGATACGTGATAGGCGAACATACGCTGAGGTAAAGGTAAATCTACAATGATGTATACGTAGTGAAGAATTGCAATGACATAAAAGTACGGAAAACACGCACCACTAGTTCGCCGAAGAGGAATCACGTATATACACGGCTTATTTGTAAAATAAAAAGCGACGTGTCTTTGTAATGAAATTGGATCTATATTATGTACGAAGTATCTGTTGGTTTGTGTGAACGAAAGCGCGTATATACGCGACATCAGTGAAAGGAAAGCGCGTATGCAAACTAGGGTTTGCTGAAGTTTGTGGTAAGAAATGTCTGATCTGTTCTGTTGTGTTACTGCTATCTGTATTCTACAATTCTGAGTTGTTTGTATCAGTCTGGTTGTATGATTGAGCTTAAGTATGTGGAGTGGGTTCAGTCTGAAAATATGATGAAACGTGGTCTGCAAGTGATGTCCTAAAGGAAGCTTTGGATCCAGTGTGAAAATTGATGAAACATGGTCCATAAAGGTCTTTGAGGTTGTATGCAGTCAGGAGGTTGTAGCTCCCTTCCGGGGTGAAATTTGAAAGTGCTTGAGCGAGGAGTCGTAGCTCTCCCTTCCGGGGAGAGGTAGTAAATGAGTCGAGGGGGGTTAGACTCCCCTTCCAATTTGCCCAGTGGCAATGGCAGTGGGTGCATAACGTCCTTTGGTAAATCTGCCTGGCCACATATGTTGGCAGATGTTTTTCTCTATAATAAAATATTGAAGGTGAGCAAGCTGCGAGGCGGTGGTTTTCTCTGAGCTTGGGTTTCCACCTAAAAATCCTGGCGTTCATGTGTGATGCTTTGTGTGATAGTTTATTCTGTTCTTACTGCACATGTTTACTGTTTATAGAACACCTAATGAATGAATGATGGAATGATATAAGTGAAGAACTAATGGCATAATTAGATCTCTGTGTATACGCGAGTTTTATGAAGGATATCCGCGTGTATACGCTAGTTGGCTTCAGCAAAGTAGCGTATGGGTTTTAGAGCATGAAAAAGTAAAAAGTTTTAGTTTTCCCTAAATACTAATTCACCCCCCCCTCTCAGTATTTTTCCCGACATGCAGAATAAGGATGATACAT